>JAVJIF010032045.1:0-58476 GCA_038442645.1 Agave tequilana
TAGCTTATTACTCTGTCCATCACTACTTCTAATTGTATGTTAGAATAAACTGATTGAATCATATGCATGCTTAACTTTAAAATTAGTAAAGTTCTTGAAGGCACATGATGATGGCTAATTAAATATATATGTTAATACTTCCCATGATATTTCTTATCCTATGCTTAGATAGTTTTGATAGTTTATATTGAATTATTATTATTCTCTCATTCTATGCTTAAGGATTTGACAGTTAATGTTAGGTCTTAATTAGTCATTATTTCAAATAGGGTTAGTTTTTATCTTATGTTTCTTACTTAATTGAATGCAACTTTTAGGTTTAACTTCTATGATCAAAGTGAAGAATATTCTAGCATAGGTTAGTAAGTTAGTGATGGCAGACGATTAGTAAGTCTTCTTCTTTAATTCTTTTAAAAATCCTAATCTTTAAACCAAATCCTATCTTCATCTTATTTCTATCTCTAACACTGTGAATTCTTTTCTCTTTTAAAATGAAGAAGAACCATTAACCTACTTAGTGTCTAAAAGATACCGAAACGCTTCCATCGCATCTCTCACTGAGATCGACCCGCATAGCACTTGCCACTGCGGTTAAATTGCCAGAATATAGAGTTCATCACACATCAGATAAACACTTCCTAAACTTTGTCTTTTCCTCAATCAGTCAGTCTGGTCCCTCCTAGCCCGTAGGTACATGGCCTCAGACTAGGAGGCGAATGTGATATTAAAGCGTCCAAAGACCCACTTGCCCTCCGACTCCACCTTAAATAGCACAATACCGTATGTTTGTAAGTATGCCTTAACAAACCCATTCTTAGCGTGGAGACAGAAGATTGTGGATAGGCTTGATCTCCAGAGGTTTTTAATAGAGAGCTATCTTTTTCCAGGTCTGAGGCATGAGGCCAAATATCAGACTGAACCCTTCGCCCACCGCTCATAATCTAGAAAGTGTCTACAAATACAACACCAAGGCCCAAGCTCTTTACCCTTAGGCTTTTGAGGGACATAAGAGTTATAAATAAAAGGATAAAATGTGAATGAAAAAGTTTAGGGATTGAGTAAACACCAAAGTTAGAAATTAGGTGTACAAACAACTGACTCGCTTTTTTTGAAAAATATAGACTGTTTCTTACAATGCTCAAATATGGAGTTCGAACCTTATTCTTATTACTTACTTCTGATTTTGGCTATTGCTAGCCCGAACTTTTGAATCAAGTAAATGAAAGCCTATGCCTATTCAAGCCCTAACTCTGGATCCAAGAAAATCAAACCTCATTTTGTCTATCAATAATAAAAATAAAGACCCACATATGGCATGCCCCAATTTGACCACTTTTCTATTGCAAATAACCATAACTGTGGTTCAAGGGACAGTGTCCATATTTTCAATAATTGTAATACGAATTCTTTGACATTGGATTTCAACTAATCTTCTTCTTTACAGTGTTGACACAGATTGAAACCGTAGAAATTAATTATGATATCATTGTTTATAGTTGCATGTTGATTATCTCTAATATCTTATTATATTTTGCAGGTCGATTTTCCAAATTCTAATCAAAGAAAAAAATAAAAGAAAAAAAACTTTTATGCATTCCATTCATGAAAAAAGTAGTAAGTAAAATGGTAAAACATTTTGTATATTGGATAAATATTTATCTAGAGTATACTTTTTGTTTCGAGTAAATGCAAAATATATTAGTAAATTCTTCTCTTGTTTATTTCTTCCCAAGATTCAAATTTTCATTTTTTTAATTTAAACAAACTTCATAGCTTGGTCTTGAAACTAAGGATTCACATAACTCGACCTATTTCCTCACTCTTGACCACATAAGCCTTCACGAGACACAATCCGATAGGGTACCAATGTACGTTTTGTGTTGAGAGAAACCCACCAAAGATTACCATACACTAGAAAATGGTCACCAATTTGTAAGAGCAAATAAAGAGGAAGAAAGCAAGAACACACAAATTTAATGAGGTTTGGCAATTGCTTGCGTCCTCGAGGCAGACGGGGAGAGATATCTTATAAAACAATAATTACAGGATATAATAGTTAGGGACAATACTGTTAATCTCACATTAAGGTGGACCACTAACCTTTTAGTATTAATTGGATTCCATAATTAAAGCTAACTGATATTATGTATGCCCCAAATATTAAAGTTATATTTGTATAAGGTTTATAATCATGTGTGATATTAAGGGCCATGATGGGTGGTTTTATCATATGTGATTAATTGCAACTGTAGACCCACTTCTTCTCTCCTCTTGAAAAAGAAAACAACCCTCTTCCTTTTGTGGGATCCATTATTATTGAGTTAGGGTTTGTGAAAAGAGAAAGAGACAAAGAGAAGAAGGAGTTTGCAAATTAGGGTTTGCAAGGATCAAAGGAAAGGACTTGGATCTTCATCAACATACCTTCACTGTTCCGCTAATGGCTTCAGGTATGTATTTATATGTATATGCATTTGAGATTCTTCTCGAGATGTATGGATTCTAGATCCTTGATAGATGTTTTCACTATCATGATGTTTAAGTTTTTATTCTAATATTTGGTATCAGAGCTTCGTTTAAGAATCAATACATCTCAGAATAAGGATATGAGAAATTAGGGTTTTTTTGATTAACTGTTTCAAAAATCAAATTTTGATCATTTAATTGTAGAATTTTAAGAGGATTTAGTAGCCTTTCTTAAAATTGCTATTAATTCTATTATATTCCTCTAATTGTGCAAATTGGGATAAAAAAAAATTCAGTATAGAAACCCTAATTTTTCATATTCTTTGGCATCAGTCGATTAAACAGAACCGCATGAAATAACTGTTTCGTCGACTGTTAGTCGACTAGCCCATAACACTAGTCGACTAAATCTCTTTCCAGAAAGTTGAGAACTCTATATTTTTACTGTTTAGTCGACTTGACATTTTGATTAGTCGACTAATAATGTGTATAGTCGACTAACCCTTTTCCCAAGTCGACTAACAGGTTAACCGAGACTTGCCTTCCTGCAGGAGTCGACTAGTCTTGCCCTTGGTCGACTAACCTTTTATTTTGTAGTCGACTAATCTTCCTCTATAGTCGACTAGACTTGACCCAAGTCGACTAGTCTTCCTTTTGTAGTCGACTTGACTTGGCCTTAGTCGACTAGGCTTACCTTGACCAGTCGACTAATGGTTGTTTAAATTCAATCATAATTGTATGTTACACATTTAATGTTATGGTGTTAATATTGATTGATATTGGTCAAGTGTTAACATTGGAGTATTATGGAATAACTCAAATAAAGGATGAGAGAATATTATTGGTTAGTTTTTTATTCATACGGTTTATTGATTTAGTAGTTGCCAAAGTGACCTATATTAGTAAGCCTTATGAATATACACTACATAAAAGATTTGTCAATAAGGTGACATTAAGGTCAATAATATTCTCGATGGTGGTTCTAGTTAGGAGATGGGACTCGCCCAAGGAGACTCTTTTTCAAATAAATTACGAACCGGGTAGGGTAGTGTAATTTATGCAACTTAGTGGTGTAGAATTGGATACCCAAAGGTAACATGACTTACTGTCTAAGTGGCATAAATTATATTAGACCTACATAGGTGATAAAGGTCTCACCTATATAGAGTGAATGCTAGATATGCTTAGGTTTCGCCCAAAGGAGAAATCAAAGTGATATCAATAATTCATCTTCATAAAATTTAAATGTTTTTGTATTGATTCGAGGCCTTAATGTGAGCATTGTCCTATTTTGTTTCAGTGAACGTTCCCACTTCCTTCACTCTCATGCATCTAGCATTCCAGCCTTGGATGGTACAAACTTTTCTGAATGGTTTGAGCATGTCCAATTCACACTGGGTGTACTGGACCTTGACCTGGCTCTACTAGTTGAGAACCTGAGGAAGTCACTGCTGAAAGCACAGCAGATCAGGTTAGCCATGCCAAGGCCTGGGAAAGGTCGAACAGACTCAGTCTATGTTCATAAAGATGACCATTGCCAACAATATCAGACTTCACTCCCTCAAACTGCTAACGCTTCAGAACTTTTAACTGCTGTAAAAGAAAGATTTAAATCTGCTGATAAGTCATTAGCTGGCACCCTTATGGCTGAACTAACTACCATGAAATATGATGGTAGTAGAGGAGTCCAATAACACATTCTTAATATGCTGATAAGCTGCCAAGTTAGGAACACTGGGAATGAAAGTGGATGAATCCTTCTTGGTACAGTTCATCCTCAACTCACTTCCTCCTCAGTTCGGACCATTCAAGATTCACTATAATACTCATAAGGATAAGTGGAATCTGAATGAGCTGACTAATATGTTATTCAAGAGGAAGTGAGACTGAGGCAAGAAGGACATCACTCGGTGTTGGCAGTAACTCAAGGAGCCATACATAAGAAGGGAAAGTATGGAAGAGGTAAGAGGTTTCACCAAAAGAAAGGGAATGAACCTGGGGAAAGTAGCCAGGGTCATGGAAGGACTTTCACTGTCAAATGCTACTTTTGTGGCAGAAAAGGACATGTGAAGAAGGATTGCAACAAGAGAAAGGCTTGGTTCGAAAAGAAAGGTATGAATCTTTCTTTTGTATGTTATGAATCAAATCTTGCTGAAATTCCTTCTAATACTTGGTGGATTGACTCTGGAGCCACAACTCACATAACTAATTCAATGCAGGGATTCCTTACAACCAGGAAACCGAAGGAAAGTGAAAGATTTGTCTTTATGGGGAACCGTCTCAAAGTGGAGGTCGAGTATGTTGGAACTTATCGACTACTCTTAGAGACGGGTCACAGATGGATCTTATAGACACTTTTTATGTACCTTCGATTTTTAAGAATTAATGTCATTATCCAAATTAGATGTTGTTGGATATTCAGTTTTATTCAGTTGTGGAAAACTCATTTAATGTTTATTCAATGTCGGTTGGACATGGAATTTTATGTGATGGTTTATATAAAATTTCCTTGAATTATGAGTTTGCACAATCTCTTTTAACTCTGCATTCGAATGTTGGTTTAAACTGGCTTAATTAATGAAAAATCCTCTATCTTGTGGCATAGACGACTGGGGCATATTTCCAGGGATAGAATTTAAGATTAGTGAAGAATGGGATTTTGGATAACCTAGACTTCACTGATTTTGGGTTATGTGTGGATTGCATAAAAGGAAAGCAAACCAAACACACCATGAAGGGTGCCACAAGAAGTAAAGAGCTTCTTGAGATAATTCATACAGATATTTGCGGACCACTCTCTATTCCATGTTTTATAGGAGAGAGATACTTTATCACATTTATAGATGATCTGTCTCGTTATGGTTATGTATATCTAATTCATGAAAAGTCTCAGGCTGTTGACATCCTTGAGGTGTTCATTACAGAAGTCGAGAGACAATGAGATAGAAAATTTAAAATCATGAGATCAGATCGAGTGGGTGAGTATTATGGAAGATACGATGAGTCAGGACAAAATCCTGGCCCATTTGCCAAATTTCTAGAAAAGCATGGCATTTGTGCTCAATACACAATGCCAGGTACGCCTCAGCAGAATGGAGTTGCTGAAAGGCGAAACCGGACACTTATGGATATGGTTAGGAGCATGATGAGCTTGTCTAATGTACCTAATTCATTGTGGAATGAAGCCTTAAAGACTGCTATGTATATCTTGAACAGGGTTCCTAGTAAGGCAGTCTCACAACTCCTTTCGAGTTGTGGACTGGTAGGAAACCTAGTTTAAGACATTTACATGTTTGGGTTGTCCAGCAGAGGCTAGAATATATAATCCACAAGAAAGAAATTAGACTCAAGGACCATATTTTGGGTATTTCATTGGTTATCCAGATAAGTCTAAAGGGTACAAATTTTATTGTCCTAACCATAGTACCAGAATTGTTAAACTGGTAATGCCAGATTCCTTGAGAATGGTGAAATTAGTGGAGTGATGAACAAGAAAGGTGGATCTTGAAGTGATAAGGGTAATATCCCAATACCCTTTCTTCAAGAGAAATTGTTGTCCCTCAGCTTGATCATCAAGCTGAGTTACCAGAACAACATAATGGTAATGGTTCACCACTTCATGAGGATATCGCCATTGAAAATGTTGTAGAACCACCACAACTGGCAGCTTTGAGGAGATCTCAAGGGAAAGAAGATCTGCCATTTCAGATGATTATGTGGTGTATCTACAGGAATCTGATTTCGATATTGGGATTTATAAAGATCCAGTTTCATTTTCACAAGCCATTGAAAGTAATGATTTTAGTAAATGGATTGATACTATGAATGATGAGTTGAAATCTATGGACCAAAATAAAGTCTGGGATCTCGTCGAATTGCCTAATAACTGTAAGAAAGTCAGGTGTAAATGGGTCTTTAAGACCAAGCGCGACTCCAAAGGCAATATCAAACGATTAAGGCCAGACTTGTGGCTAAAGGTTTCACTCAGAAAGAAGGCATTGATTATAAAGAAACCTTCTCTCCAGTATCAAAGAAGGACTCTTTTAGAATCATCATGGCCCTTGTAGCTCATTATGACTTAGAGTTACATCAAATGGATGTGAAAACAGCTTTTCTGAATGAAATTTGGATGAGGAAATTTACATGGAGCAACTGAAGGGTTCGCAAAGAAGGAATAGAACACTTGGCTTGCAATTAAAGAAATCCATATATGGACTAAAACAAGCTTCCAGGCAATGGTATATAAAGTTTATGATATCATTACCTCATTCGGATTTACAGAAACACTGTTGATCAGTGTATATATCTGAAGATCAGTGGGAGCAAGTTTATCTTTCTGGTTCTGTATGTGGATGATATTTTGTTAGCCAGTAGTGATATTGGTTTACTGTATGAAACTAAAGATTATCTTAACAAGAACTTTAAGATGGTTGATATGGGTGAGGCAGCTTATGTCATTGGCATAGAGATCTTAAGGGATAGATCTCGAGGATTGCTAGGACTGTCTCAGAAAGGTTATATCAATCGAGTCTTGGAAGATTTCATATGGAACTATGTTCAGTCAGTTGTGCACCCATTATGAAGGGTGACAAATTAAGTGGGAGTCAGTGTCCAAGAAATGACTTAGAAAGGGCACAAATGCAGATAGTTTCGTATGCGTCAGCTGTTGGGAGCTTGATGTATGCACATACTTGTACCAGGCCAGATATCAGTTTTGCTGTTGGATGTTAGGAAGATACCAGAGTAATCCAGGAATGGAGCACTGGAAATTGGCAAAGAAAGTATGCGGTATCTTCAAGGGACGAAGGACTATATGCTCACATATAGGAGATCTGATCAGTTGGAAGTGATCGTTATTCGGACTCAGATTTTGCTGGTTACCCAGATAGCAGGAAGTCTACCTCAGGCTTTATTTTCATGCTAGAAGGTGGGGCAATCTCGTGGAAGAGTGTAAAGCAGTCTATCACTGCTTCATTCACGATGGAGGCTGAGTTCGTAGCATGTTTTGAGGCCACGAATCATGCATTATGGTTACATAATTTTATCTCAGCACTTGGTGTAGTTGATTCTATTGCCAGGCCGCTGAAGATATTTTGTGATAATACAGCAGCCATTTTCTTCTCTAAGAATGGTAAGTACTCTAGTGGTTCCAGGCACATGGAACTTAAGTACTTAGTTGTTAGAGAAAGAGTTGAGAAACAAAAGGTGTCTATTGAGAATATAAGTACCATTTAATGGTTGCTGATCCATTGACCAAGGGATTACCTCCAAAGACATTCAAAGAACATGTTATTAGAATGGGTCTTTTGAGTAATCTGTAATGTATGTTTTGGTACTTGTGTAATTGACACAATTGCGCAATAAAAGTTTGTTTCTGTATTTCCTGTTATCCAATTATGTGTGCACATATTATGTATGGATGTTTGTTAAACAGAAAAGTCTTGACAAGACAAATTACAGGGGTCATTTTGGTTATGGACTCAATTAGTAAGGGTTATCAATGTTGTGGTACGTAGAAGGGAGTATGACATAGATGTTGTATAACCGCTGTGACTCACATTGATGGTCCAAGCTAATTGCAGTATTACAGTATCTCATTATTTGGGCTTATCAGTTATTTTTTTATTTTTTCAAATTCGTGATCACGTGTCAAAGTTTTTTTTTTTTCAGTATGGAATCCGATGGAGTCAAAATGTTTTTGAAAAATGAGTCTTTTTATTTGTTTTCTAAAGTCGTACTGTAATCGGCTAGTGGTCCAAGTGGGAGAATGTTAATCTCACATTAAGGTGGACCACTAACCTTTTAGTATTAATTGGATTCCATAATTAAAGCCTAACTGATATTATGTATGCCCAAATATTAAAGTTACATTTGTATAAGGTTTAATAATCATGTGTGATATTAAGGGCCATGATGGGTGGTTTTATCATATGTGATTAATTGCAACTGTAGACCCACTTCTCTCCTCTTGAAAAAGAAAACAACCCTCTTCCTTTTGTGGGATCCATTATTATTGAGTTAGGGTTTGTGAAAAGAGAAAGAGACAGAGAGAAGAAGGAGTTTGCAAATTAGGGTTTGCAAGGATCAAAGGAAAGGACTTGGATCTTCATCAACATACCTTCACTATTCCGCTAATGGCTTCAGGTATGTATTTATATGTATATGCATTTGAGATTCTTCTCGAGATGTATGGATTCTAGATCCTTGATAGATGTTTTCACTATCATGATGTTTAAGTTTTTTAATTTTTTTAACATTGCCGCTTTATAAAGCCCGAGAATCCTTGAAGAAAAGGAACCAAAAGATCTGAATCGGATTAGAAACAAAATCAGACTCTACTAAGAAAACTGTCAGATCACGCGTCTTGGTCGACTGGGCGGTCGATGGACTCCTGCTGCGGTAGACCGCTAGGCAAAACACTTAAGATCCGTGTTCTATTAAATCTCAGTCAGTCCACAGGGCGTCGACCGACAATCTCCTTTCAATTTTTTCTTCCAAGTTGACCGTCGGTTGACCGACATCACCTTCTCTTCTGCTGTGTGCATGTGGTCAATCGGGTTGTCAACCAGTCTCCTGTCTTCGACTGTACTTTGATCTTTTGCCAAATCTTGGACACACTCATACTCTGTGCTATCTTCTTCAATGAGTTAAAAAACTCTGTGATCAAGATTTTAGCCTCTCTCCTCACATATGGATACAACAACAACAACAACTAAGCCATTTGTCCCAACTCCGATGCAGCGCGTTCTCAGTAAGGAACGCTGCCAACGAAATTTAGTTCTTGGTACATGTTCATAGTATGTGACAATGTTTTATGTTGGCTGTCACAGGCCTACCACAACCCTCCCATTTATTCTGACTTGTGACAGGCAGTGAACGGTACACTGGTGAAATTTCTTCTCATACATGTCATTTAAAAATGACATTATTTAGAATTGTCGAGGAGTGCCAAACCATACAATTACGTCTAAGTTTAACATTAAATTATATATTTTTTGATAAATATTTAAATTAAATTAGGTTTCCAAAAATCGAGTATCCATGTGATACCCGTTGGGCTCAAGTAGCCATCCCCAAGTGTCGAAGCCTGTCAAAAATGTCCATCAGTAAGACTTCATAAAGAAAACTATCATGAATTTTTTCTCAATTTTAAAAAATATAAAAAACTTATAAAAATACAAAAAAACTACCATGAATTTTCATAACAGCCTCTAAAATTTTCCCAATAAATTTGGGGAGCAAACTCGTGGCCTAACCGGCGGGCCAATTATTTACCCAATTTGTATTCCATATTTTATGATTTGAATTTGAATTCCCCTAACAATATTATTTAATTTTCAATGAAATGAGGTAAAAACTTTACCACTTTTTTCTTCAAAATAAAAACAGTCTAAACTAATCCATGAAGGAACACTCATGAAATATGATTTGTTCTCCTTTTTTTTTCCCCTTTACTATTATTATTATTATTTTTTAGGAGAAAGAAAAGTTAATGAAATGAAATATAAATGAATGTTAGCAATTAATGAAGCCATAGACATCAAGAGGTACATGCCTGCACTTTAAAGTCCATTTGCAATTAACTGATTTCATGAGTATTATTTCTCTCATTACTCCTGGATAATGACACTGATAAAGACAACATGTTCCCTAAAATTCAACTAAAACCATACTTCCATTTTAATGCCATGGTCATTGTTTTGCCTACAAATGTGGCCTGTACCCCATTTCTAGGGCTTGATTAGGACTAACTGTCCCCATTAATGTCTCTACAAAGCTTGACAAAAATGTCACAAATAGAGAGGATTTGTTGGAATCTACGAGGCTTGACAACAACTAATTGCACTGATTAGTACTTGACTCGTTCATTTATAATGTCACAGTTGAGGAAGCTTTGATGGCACTACTTCAATTTTGATTGAGATGGGAAAGAGTTGAGTTTTTCTTTTCTTCTTCTTCTTCTTTTTCAGTATAAAAGAGGTTGAAATTTTACCAATGATTTCTGAGGGAAAATTGTAGTTTCTGGATCATAAATTTGACACCAATTGGGAGAGTTGACATCTGATTGACAGACAGTCATAAAATTCTGAAAAATCTATCAGCACTCGATCGTAATGATTGCATTGCATCATCAAGAGCCCTGACAAAACAAGTTTACTGCAGCTCTAGGTCTGAGGTCTGAGGTCAGTGGATGCATATGACATGGTGAAGAGACTCAACTTGGTTCTTCAGCTCCCATTTTCTCTGCATATGTTCAACATTTACATCAGAGAGTTTGTTCAGGTCATAAATGTGCAATTTACTGCCAACATTATGCAGTGTTGACTCACCATCTTGTTTTGGGCCCCTCATTGGACAAGAAAGGTCAAACAACCAGTTAAACTTTTCCCAAGACTTATTGAAAGATTACTTTTTTTTTTATTAAAAAAAAGCTTGCGAACTAGTTAGGTTCCCGTTTTATTAAAAAGCTTATAATGAAGACATTCCAGATAATACATCTAAATGCAAATAAAAATTCTTCCAAATAGTAAAAAAACACATATAAGTGCAAAATGTGAGAGAGAGAGAGAGAGAGAGAGAATACACGCACAACCGAAAAAAAAAAACACATATATGTCCTGATGCAAGAGATCGGCACAACCAGCCGCGAGTACCAGAAAAGTGAAAACATCGGAACCCTCACCTGCGCAACTCACATATGATCAGAATCAGTGTTATGCCCTCAGAATCAGTGTTATGCCCTCTGCCCAATAACATCCTCTCTCTGAGAGGCTCTCTGATTTGTCACCCATATAAGTGCTGCTCCAGCATCCTCCGACTCACTGAAAGATTACTTACAAATTGTGTTTTGAATCACTGCACTTGGAACTGAATGCAATGCAATAATAAAAAGTGTACTTTTCACTGAGAGTTGAATTTGTATAAAATATTTTCTTATTGTTTTCTTCTTCTAGAACTGCAGTTTCTTCAGTTTACCTGGAGCTCTGCTGATGACTGACAGACTGTAACAAGGACAGGCTCAGGTGGGCTTCCAACAACCCAGCTCCAGCTTTTATACTGTGGGCTGAGGTTTTCTTTTATGGGAGCAGAGGAGACAAAAGGATTCAATGGCCGAGAAAGTGGGTGTAGGTCTAATTCCCATCAAGTCAGAGTACAACAACAACGACAACAGGGGGAGATGGGGTGATTTATTGCTTGTCTGGCTTGCTTCTTTGCCTAGGTTTTAAGGTGAATTTTCTTGGAGGGTAAAAAGTTTGATCACAAAGGAAAAGGGCTACTTGTATGGGGTTCAATGGGATGAGAAAGGAGCCCACCCCATCAGCTTTCAGGGCAAACAAACAGCCCCAGGTGGAGGAGAAGACGGTGGGCCCCACATTATCAGGGGCAAAAACACAGTGTTTCGCCACTTTCAGTGCAAACAAATAAGGCCATAGGTTGGTCCACGTTCCTACCATCTTCTCTGAGATTTGGATCCAAAAACTTGGCATGAGACTTCGATCTGAGAAGGTGGCGAAAGTATCCGGTGCTCTTGGAACACGTTAAAGAGCGAGCGAGAGCAAATCAGGTTTTGTGATGATGTGATCTTGCTGATTCTCCATCTCCTACCTTAAAACAAAGGGACAAGTGTTACAAGCAAATGTTCGCAATAGAGACACAACAGATAACAAGGATATTAAGTTCGTAGTAGAGTCATCAATGTGTTTTATGTGTTACTTTACTTTTAAGCAACGTTTTGAGTTGCCATGAACGGTAGAAGACCAATGATTTGGTTTAATCTGAATCCAAACGGTTCAATTTAGTTTGTTCTGCTTCATTTTCCAAGCGATAATACCCATGAAGGGAACAAGGTCCTTTGAAGCTGCTGGCTTAACTATTTTGGTTAATCATAGTACTGTTTCTCAATTTCTCTCAAAAAATATTACTGTTTTCTCAAGAAGTTTGTATGGGGGAGATGCATGTGTGTGCTTGTGATCAGATGATCAATCTGATTATGAGGTCTAATTTCTATCAAGTCAAGAGTACAACAAAAACAACAGATGGGTGATTCCTTCTTTTGTTTTCCTTTTTTGATGGTGAATTTGCTTGAAAGGTAAAGTTAGATCATGAAGGAAAAAGGTTACATGTATAGGGTTCAATGAGAAATTACTCAATAGGGTGCAGGTCGTCAAATGGGGCACAGAGAGAGGACGACGAGGACTCTGACTTCATGTGATCAGTGTCATCTAGGGCCTCATCTTGACTTTTGCTACAAAGGTATACTGCTTTTGTTTCAGGGAGCGCCATGATCTTTTTGTGCTGTGTTTTCTAGTTGATGTTGCCTGTTTTATTTTGTTTTCCCCTCTAGCACTTGCGTGTGCACGGAAACCAGTTGGTTATTTGAGAGAGTTTGATGCTTTTTTGATGCATATGCTTTGTGGGGTTATTTTGTTAAATCTTTTTAATGAAACGCGGGGGAGCAATGTAGGTTCACCTTTTACTCTTAAAAAAACTCAATAGGGTGGTCCATAGACTCAAGTGGTGTTAGATCCAAAAACTTGGCTAAAATAAAGTGAGACTTGATTTGCGGGTGGAGAAATCATGTGCTCTGGAACATGTTAGAGAGAGAGAGAGAGAGAGAGAGAGAGAGAGAGAGAGAGAGAGAGAGAGAGAGAGACTAGGCTCAATGGTGTTGCTAACTTATTGTTTCTCTCTCCTGTTCTGAAACACAATGATATGTTGTATTAGAACTTAGTATACAATTTATTACTTAAATAATTCATTTTCATTTTATGAGAATCCGTATGGGCAAATGATTATATTATGTACATATTGTTGGCCTAGAGGCCCATCACTCTAATTTTGATGATGATTAACTCATGTAGTTATAGTTTACTAATAATCTTGTGTTTAAATAGTTTCAGTGATTGACCAAGATATTAGTAGGTGTTTAGCTTCAACAAAGGAGTTCTGTAACTTTCACATGTAGATTCAAGAGCTCCAGTATTAAGATCGCATCTAGCACTCGGTTGGAGTCAAGCTCGTTGGATCGCGTTTGGATCGAGTCGACTTGGAGAAGGAGTTCTACAAGAAGACTTCGGTTTGTGTTTTAGTTGTGTTTAGATCTTGTGTAAAGATTAGATAGTGTTGATATGCTCAAGTTCACAATACACACACAAGTTTAAATGTTTGTTTTCGTTTTAACTGGATTTTAGATTTCATGTCAAAAACATAGATATATATCTTATATGTATATTGGATTCTATCCATATATAATATACTTCAAATTTCTTTCAATATCATATTTTTATATTTACATGAGTTTTGGAGAAAATCGGATTTCCATTTCAAAGTTTAGTTTTTGGAAAATACCGATTTTGTGTTTAAACCAAATTTTCATATCACAAAAATGGTTCAAATTGTTTATAATATGTGTTAAATTTTAATCACACATATTTGTATTTCAAAGATCTTATAAGAACTTATTTTTGTGGAATTTATGTGATTTTATGGGATTTAATTGAAGTTAAAAAGACAAGTTTTAATCCCTATAAAAACCCAGCCAACTGACTGGCGGTCGACCGAGCCTGTCGACCGAACTAGTGGTCGGTCGATCGGCACAGTCGACCGATGTGCACGAGGACGGGCACATGGCCAGGCAACTCGGCTGGTCGACCACGCGGTCGACCGACTGGAAGCACCCCACTCTCGGGTGGGGGCGGGTCGATCGGGCGGTCGACCGTTGGCTGTGGCTGATCTACTGGGCGGTTGACCGAGGCACAATGGTCATAAATATAACCATTGCGTCGGTCGATCGGGTGGTCGACCGGAGGGGCATTCTGCCCTTTCCAGACTGCAACTGGTAGATTTTTGAGAGGATATAAATACCCATCTCTTGCGCTAGTTTCTTTATGTTTTTTGAGAGCAAAATTTTTCCATCTTCTTAAGTGGTTTAGCAACAAGTTTACAAGAGTTTTTGGGGCTTAAAGATTTTATCTTTATTTATTTTTAAGGGTTGAAAAATTCAAAGAAAAAGAGAGTTTTTGGGAAATTGTTTTGATCTTCATTTCTATTTAATTTTAGAGTTTTTCCCAAGAGTTCTTCTTTGTGATTTGTTTTTCAAACTCTTTGTTTCTCACACTTGAGCTATCATCTCTATCCTATCTATAGAATCTTTATTTTGTGAAAAAATTGGTTTGCGATCTTTGAGATCACCAGTGTTGTAACCTTCTTTGTGTTTGTTGCTATCCCTCTTGTGTAGAGGTGATTGTGGAGGTTGTGTCGGTATCGTTCTAAGTGTAGAGATGATTGTGGTTGGAGTGTTTGCTTTGTGCCATCCCTCTAGTAAGAGGTGATTGTTGTTTGGCTTAGTGCCCTATCCCTCTATTGAGAGGTTGATCTTGTGTGGCTTAGTGCCTTGCCTCTTGTGTAGAGGTTATTGTTTTAGAGAGGAGTTGTGTACTCCAAGTTTGTATTACCCAAATCCTCAGTGGAGGTTCCCTGTGTGGGAAGTCCTGTGTGGACGCATTAGTGGAAATCATTCTGTGTGAAGGCGGGTAGAGCAGTGGTTCCAACCTCGAAACATATCTTTGTGTTTGCGATTGATCCACTATCTCTAAACTCTCTCTCTCTTTTATATCTTACATTGATTCATATTGTTCATATCTTATATGCTTGGTATTGTTTATGTGCCTCACTTATGTTGAACCAAGAGAGCTTTACATAGCACCTCAACTCTTATTTAGAGGAATTTAGAGGAGTTAGTCTAGATCCCTTCACCGGGAATTCGGCTACACTTGTTGCAATCAGTTTTTAATTCCGCATCATTTGTCATTAGATTAGTCATACACCTATTCACCCCCTCTAGGTGTATTTTCAGGTGGTATTAGAGCCTACGCTCTTGATATTAGGTTTAACCACTTAGAAGTGAGATCTTGGCAAGCTAATCTATATTTGTATTTGCACACATATAGTATATACACTCATGGACTTCATGACCCCTCCTATATTTGATGTTTCTAACATTGATTATGAAAGCTTAAGATGAGTATGTACCTCAAGACCTTAGGAATGCTTGTCTACCTTGCCGCTACCAAGACATCTTATCTTGGTAATAGCAAGCATATAGAGGCCATCACACAATCCCTAGAGGCACTTAGATGCACTCTAAGTAAAGAATATTTGTGTATGGTTTCTCATTGTGATTCCATTTTTTTTAGTATGGAACACTTTGACCTCTCTCGCGTTACAAACGACAAACATTGTGGAGGAGGAATCTAGTGGAGAAGAATCCGAACAAGCTTGCTACATGGTCCAAGGGAATGACTTCCATGAGGTACATTCGAAAACTCAACTAGATGATTGTGCTACCTCTTCAAATGATGATTATGATAGTATGGATGTTGATGCTTTAAATGAAGAGCTTTCCAATTGTATGTGAAAATTTGCTTGAAAATACCAAATTTTGAAAAAGAAAGATTTAAATTAAAAGAAGATAATAAAAATTTATCTTCTAAACTTGACTTGGTTTTACAAGAGAGGGATGAGATTTCGAATGAAAGGGACTCATTGAAATCCCAACTTGACCTTACCTTAAAGGAAAATGAATTTTTAAAGAATAAAAATGATTGTGATGATGTTGTGAAGAAAAATAAAATTTTGTCTTCAAAACTTGATTTTGTTTTAAAAGAAAATGAATCTTTAAAAAATAAAATTATTTATATTTCAAAAGAATTAGATTTGGTTTCTAAGAAAAATATTTCGTTGAGAGATGATATTGATTCACATGTTTGTCATGCTACTATAGATTCATCCTCTAACAAACATGTTGCATGCTCCACCTCTTCTTCTATTATTAAAAATGATATATATGTTTTAAAGAAGAGTGTTAATAGTTTGACCTCCACTTTGAGCTAATGTGCCACGAACCACACACGGTTAGAATTCCTGTTTCGCAAGAAACATGTTCTCACATGCATGCACACCATACATGCTCATCATGCTCACACACATGATTCAAAGTATGCTCATATGTACACTTATACACATTGTGGACATAAGAGCCACCTTGAAAGTTTTGTTATGATAGAATACATACTTCAAATTTTATAAATAAATTTATTTGGTTAGGAAAGATGCTAACTCCCATGGACCCAATAGATTATGGGTATCAAAATCTACCCCTATTTTATTTGATATAGGTGTGGGCTCTCACTTGACGTGAGAGTATTGGTGCTTTGATGGTGGATGCGTTCCGAGTTAATAGGAGACAATTTAGATGCATCACTTTCAAAGAAGTTTTGGTGGGAGGACCACCATGGTTTGGAGATTTAGAGATTAACCCTAATGGCTTTGGTAACTATCTCTGACTCTTATTTTGTTTAAATGCTTTTAGATTATTGATTTTTGGCATGTCATGTTTTAATGCGCATTATATTAAATGTCATGTTATTTAGACTTATGACATACATGTATAGTAATTGAGATACACTCATATTCATATGGATCTATATTTTGTGTTCTCATTATAATTTAACTTTGTATATATCACTACTCTAAGACATGTGCATTTACTTAATGATCATATTGGTTTATTTTTCATTTATGCTTCATGGTTTTGATTACATGTTTAGATATAGTTTTTATTAAAACTTGTGTATATACTTGTACAACTAATGAGCCACATTTGATTTTTGTATATTTGTGCTTAATTGCTCATTTGTACCCATTACATATACTAGTATAGCCTAGTTTTGATGATTCTTACATTTCAACTTGTATTCCTTATTTGTGTACATGTTTTCATGTAAATATGTTTAGCTTCATGTATATGTCAATTTTGTCAAAACTTTAGATATACATGTATAGCTTTGAGTCATTTGCCTTCATGCAAATTCTTTTGTGGACTCATTTGTATTTGGGATATGTATGTATACTTCTAGTTTAGCAAAACATACATATGCTTTGAAGTTTGTACTATTTTGATGAAAATTGATTTTCATATTTTCATGGATATATTCTTGTTTTATTCCTTATTTGAAGGACTTCGTACTAATTTTCATGATTATCATAAAATTAGTTACGTATTTCTTCATTTTGGAAGAATTTTCAATTATGTTAAAATTATTTTCAAATCCTATTTCTGAAAACCCCTACCAATGCTAAGGGCGGATGGATGGACGATCATGCCTTGTATGCTCAAATTGAAAATCTTTTTAACATGTGCATGAATAGGGAGGTAATGCGAATTATACACTTGATTCTCATTATATTTTCAATTGGTATCCCTATTGATATTTTCATGTTTGTATACTCATATATGTGTTTTCTATATATGTATGCTTCAAAGTTCAAATAGTATTAATTTCGATTGGTATTTGCATTTTCATATATATATGTGATTTGATTGTGCTTACTATATCTTTACATCTTAAAGCACAAATTATGTTTATACTAAGCTTAATTTAGTCTTTAATGTCAATTATTTTTCAATTGGTATTTTATACAAGCTTATGCATCATTTTCATTAGCATTTCATAAAGGGGAGAAAATTCGTGTTTTATCTTTCAATCGTTTTATTTTCAATTGATATCTTACTCCCACTCTTTATGATGTAAAATACTTTGATTTGGTATATACTAACATTTTTAATATTGGTATCAATAATCTTAATTGGTATTATTCTCATTTGGTATCATTATTACAAAATGATTTGTATTTCCAAATTTTGGTTTGTATTTTCAATCGGTTTTTACTTTCAATTGGTATCAAAATTTATAATATATATATTTCAATTGTATAAAAAACATACAATGTTTCATTTTCTATTGGTATCAAAAATTTACAAGATATTTTCAAATGGTATCTTTTGGTATCTTAAAAATTTTGTTTATTTTCAATTGATATTATAAATTGGTATCAAAATATTTTGATATATACCTTTATCATAAATTGATATATTTTTCAATTATTATCATAATGTTTAGATATGTATTGCTTATATGCAAGGGAAGCTTAACATCTTCTCTATATATAGGTTCATGTTGAGTGTATTTCATATTGAAGTGATTGACCTCTCTTTGATATGTAGTACACGTGTGCAGGGGGGCTTCACATCTCCTTTTATACATTGTATATTATGTGTTATGTGATTAGGGTTTAATCTTCTCTTTTTTGTAATGCATGTATGTAGTGGGAGTTTACTTTACGCCTCTCCTCTTCATGAACATATATCGCATATATATCTTTATTGTTAGATTTATTTTTGCCCCTTTTTTGATGATTTGACCAAAAAGGGGAGAGAAATTTTAGAGTTTTATATATGCATGTTTATTCTTGTTTAATTCATATATGTTTATTTCATTTCCTTATTTTATACAAAAAGGGAGAGAAGAATTTGAGAGTTTTTTATATGCAGGCTTATTTTCTTATTTAATGCATATATGTGTTGTTTGGTTTATGTATTCATTGACTATCTTTATTTTTATTTGCTATGTATGAGTTAAGGCGGAGCTTCTATGAAGCTTAACTTTAATCCATGCATATATAACTTCATGAGTTTTGTCATCATCAAAAAGGGGGAGATTGTTGGCCCAGAGGCCCATCACTCTAGTTTTGATGATGATTAACTCATGTAGTTATAGTTTACTAATAATCTTGTGTTTAAATAGTTTCAGTTGTTGACCAAGATATTAGTAGGTGTTTAGCTTCAACAAAGGAGTTCTGGAGCTTTCACATGTAGATTCAAGAGCTCGAGCGTCAAGATCGCATCTAGCACTCGGTTGGAGTCAAGATCGTTAGATTGCGTTTAGATCGAGTCGACTTGGAGAAGGAGTTCTATAAGAAGACTTCAGTTTGTGTTTTAGTTTGTGTTTAGATCTTGTGTAAAGATTAGATAGTATTGATATGCTCTAGTTCACAATACATACACAAGTTTAAATGTCTGGTTTTCATTTTAACCGGATTTTGGATTTCATGTCAAAAATGTATATATATATATATATATATATTATATGTATATTGGATTCTATCCATATAAAATATGCTTCAAATTTGTTTCAATATCATGTTTTTGTATTTACAAGAGTTTTAAAGAAAATCGGATTTCCATTTCAAAGTTTGATTTTTGAAAAATACCGATTTTGTGTTTAAACCAAATTTTCATATCATAAAAATGGTTTAAATTGTTTATAATATGTGTTGAATTTTAGTCACACATATTTGTATTTTAAAGATCTTATAAGAACTTATTTTTGTGGAATTTATGTAATTTTATGGGATTTAATTAAAGTTAAAAGATAAGTTTTTAATCCCTATAAAAACCCAGCCAGACTGATTGGCGGTCGACCGAGCCGGTCGACCGGACCAGTGATCGGTCGACCGACACGGTCGACCGATGTGCCCGAGGACGTGCACATGGCCAGCCAGCTCGGCCGGTCGACCGCGCGGTCGATCGACTGAAAGCACCCTACTCTCGGATGGGGGCTAGTCGACCAGGCGGTTGACCATTGGCTGTGGTCGGTCAACCGGGCGGTCGACTGGAGGTACAACGGTCATAAAATTTGGCTGTTGCACCGGTCGACCGGGCGTTCGACCGAAGGGGGCATTTCTGCCCTTTCCAGACTGTCAATGGGCAGATTTTTTAGAGGGTATAAATACCCATCTCTTGGGCTGGTTTCTTCATGGTTCCCATCTTCATAAGTGGTTTAGCAACAAGTTTATAAGAGTTTTTGGGGCTTAAAGATTTTGTCTTTATTGTTTTCAAGGGTTGAAAAATTCAAAGAAAAAGAGAGTCTTGGGAAATTGTTTTGATCTTCATTTCTATTTCATTCTAGAGTTTTTCCCAGAGTTTTTCTTTATGATTTGTTTTTCAAACTTTTTGTTTCCTCACACTTGAGCTATCATCTTTATCTTATCATAGGATCTTTGTTTTGTGGGAAAATTGGTTTGTGGTCTTTGAGATCACCAAGTGTTGTAACCTTTTTGTGTTTGTTGTGTAGAGGTGATTATAGAGGTAGTGTTGGTATCCCTCTTAGTGTAGAGGTGATTGTGGTTAGAGTGTTGGCTTCGTGCCTATCCCTCTAGTGAGAAGTGATTGTTGTTTGGCTTAGTGCCCTATCCCTCTATTGAGAGGTTGATCTTGTGTGGCTTAGTGCCATGCCTCTTGTGTAGAGGTTGTTATTGTTTGAGAGAGAAGTTGTGTACTCCAAGTTTGTATTACCCAAATCCTTAGTGGAGGTTCCCTGTATGGAAAGTCCTGTGTGGACGCATTAGTGGAAATCCTTCTGTGTGAAGGCGGAGACGTAGAGCAGTGGCTCGAACCTCGAAACATATCTTTGTGTTTGCGATTGATCCACTATCTCTAAACTCTCTCTCTCTTTTACATCTTACATTGATTCATATTATTCATATCATATATGTTTGGTATTATTTGTGTGCTTCACTTGTGTTGAACCAAGAGAGTTTTACATAGCACCTCAATTCTTATTTAGAGAAATTTAGAGGAGTTAGTCTAGAGCCCTTCACCGGAAATTCAGCTACACTCTTTGATTACACTAAGTGTATTGTAATCAGTTTTATCCGCATCATTTGTCTTCAGATTAGCCATACACCTATTCACCCCTCTTGAGGTGTATTTTCACATATGTGTCTTGTGTTTTATACTGTAGATCATTTGACGTGTAGAGTTCAGTTTACACATGAAAGATCAAATTATCTGATTCCTAAAAAACATAAGCTAAGTCCATTAATCTTAGATGGAGTTGGACACACCATCAGTAAGATTGTAATACAATCTTCTAGATTAGTTTATCTTGACTGTAGGAGACTATTTGATGTCTCAAGCAATTGGATTAGTGCACTTTGTGTGTATTAGACAAGACCAAGTTGAGGTAATTTTTTATATACTGACTATATTAGAAATTAAAACTTCATGGTTATTATGAGTTCTTAAAATCTTAATTCCGAAATGCGTAATGGATATGTACATGTTATACTTGTCATGTTGATTCATTAGGAAGAGAAATTCTTTTATATGTTAGGAAAATCAGTGACTTGGGTGATAATATAATGTCTATGATGGGCGTTATTCATTGACAAAATCCACGTCCCAAAATAAGGGAGTGATGATGTCCTCTTGAGAAGCTTATAAGTTTTGTACATGTCAAACCCTGCAGGTGGATTTAATTATCTGACATGACAAATAAGGTAAGTGAGAGGTATCAAGGACAAGATGTCGATTAAACAAATTTATCAGTAATTTAATTTAATCTACCGACAACAGAAATCATAATGTGTGGAGATTTTAGGCATATAATAATATGGATCTCGAAAGTATTTTTGAGATAAGAGCAGAAGTGTAATTACAATTCTTTAGTAGACAAAATTGTAATTTATGGAATTGAGAATTCTAATTAGAGTTGAATTAGGGTTTCCTGATTTTATAAGAAGTGTAATCCTTATTTGATTCCTAGTGGTCCCTCTCGTAGCCTATATAAAACCACTTGTAGCTCCTGGCCTCAATATGCATCATACAGAAGAAACAAAAAAGAAAAATCCTAATGTCCAAAAGAGCTAAAAGGGGAGATCGAAAGTTTAGAGTCCACCTTTCCTCCGATCTGGTGCTTTAGGAATACAATAGAAGATTGCAAGGTAATCGAGATGGCACCTAGTTCACTGTTGAAGATTGTTAACGAGTCAATCTAATGAGATCTCGAAGGTATGATCTCGGTTTTCACTAAATCTTTAGGATTGCATGTGCATTGATATTTGTTATTCAGTCTGTATCTGCTCAAAGTGATCTAAGGAATTTTTCGCACTTTCAATTGGGATCAGAGCTTGCCTTGATTACCAATTGAGTTTTAACCTGCACAGAAAAATACATAATTTCAGAACTTAAGAATAAAAGTGCAAGTATTCAATACTACCGCGAAAGCAAGTGGCTATGCGGGTCGTGATCCACAAGGAGAGACTTGCGATGGAAGCGTGTTGTAAGTTCTCTTTTAAGTTCACTTGAAATGGTTATAAGTCTTCTTTGTTCGTTAGAAAGAAAAGAGAAAAAAGTTATGTTAATTTGTGAAAGTTGTAGATTGGAGAGATGGTGATTTTGAAAAATGAAAATAAGTTTATACAAAAAATTAAAGAGACTAAATAAAAGAGAGTTGTGATTGGTGGTGATCAAAACTAAAGAATAAAAGAAAAGAAGAAAAAAATCCTAAAAGTACTTACTTCTTTCGGTTGATGACTTACCTTGAATCCTTAGCAAAGACTTACCTCGTCTTGAAGGTGAACAAAGCATGGCAAATAGAATCTTCCCTGTCCCTCGATCTACACTATGAATTAAAGAGCACGCTGAACTAACAAAGAAACAATTATTATCACCATAAGTCATCAAGGACACTTACAATCGCAAGGCAGGTTCGATGCTATAGGTTTCATTTGGATTATCATCAAAACCCTATAGAAGAAGAATAAGAGAAGAAGAAGAAGAATATAAAAACATAACTTTGATTCAATAAAGTAAAAACGAAAGAAAAGAAGAACAACTTTCACTGGTGTTACCCTCATTACAAGCTTCACTCTCATTCCTCCATAAAACTCTTCTCTAGTCTCATTTACATAAATAAAAAGAAAAATTAAATAAATAAAATGTAAAAAAATCTAAGTTATAAACTAAAGTACAACGTAGCATATGCTCTCTATTGAATCTTTCTCTGTAGCCACAGAAATCCCAGTACTTATAGGTAAAAACCAAAAAGAGGAGAGTGTCTGAAGATAGGGGGAGCATTTTGATCCCCTATATCTCTTAAGATTGCCGCGGATCCGCGGCCTGGATATGGTCAAATCGCCATATCCAGGGTGCAGGATCATCTGATATCTCGATCATCTTTTATCTCCTGATAGATTTTCAGTTTAGGCTCTGGAGTTGCTATTATCCTCGTTTGATCTTCAACTAACTGAATAAATCCTCAAAAACTAATTTTAACTGAACTAGATCTGGGACTATCCCTAGTTAACCAAATAGATCCAATTAAATCAGAATTTAACTGGGTTTTATTTGATTTTATCTTCTTCTCTCTATGATTATCTTCTACATAATAGATATTTAAGACAAAAAATTTAGCAGATTTATTACACGATAAACATAAAAGTGTAATGAAAAGAATGCAAAATATATGTACGATCAATTGCAAATATAGGTTGAACATACCATTTTGTCCATGAAACTATATCGCATATACCATGTATCATATGCAAAATTTTATGTGTGAAGTTAACCCTTGTTTTACAACGTTAATCCCGCTATTATGGTCACGGAATATTTATTTACTGTTTGATGTTATTGGATCCCATAAGGATTGTTCATGATTAATTGCAAGCTGGATGGTTGTAAATTATTATTTTTTATCCTTGAGATATGTTCGTGGTTATTAATTTAATAATATAATATTACCGATCTGCAGAAGAGATCTTGAGTTCTCGGAGTCAGTTCCCGGACTCTACTCAGAGTCAGTTCCCAGACTCTACTCGGAGTCTACTCGGAGTCCTTTAAACCAGTTCCCGGAGTCTACTCGGAGTCCATGGAGTTAGTTCTCGGAATCCACTCAGAGTCTACTCGGAGTCTTCGGAGCCATTTCCCGGAGTCTACTCGGAGTTCTCGAAGTCAGTTCCCAAACTCCACTAGCAGTCTACTCGGAGTCCTCAAAGCCAGTTCCCAGAGTATACTCAGTATCCTTGGAGCTAGTTCTGAGAGTACATGGAGTTTGTTCTCAGAGCCAGTTCTCAGAGTTCCTTGGCGGAGCTGCTCAAACAAGTCAAAACAGATTTCGACTAGGTTGTAGAAGCACGTTTTTCCTCGTGACCTGACCAGGCAGGTCGATCCCCATAATAATCTGTGAAGAGCAACATGGAGACTTCGACCATAATAGCTGGGATTAAATTTTTATATTGTGATATTTACTGCCTGTTGTGATTTGTATTGCATATTATATGTGTTAATTTCTAGATTAGTGGTACCTTTTATGTATGCAGACAACATGGCTAATGAGACTGACCTTAGATCACAATTATAACCCTCAATTTGTTATAAGTACTATGTGGGACAGGGATTTATTTTAGTCCCACACTCTCCATCACCAGTTCGTAGGTGATATAATTGATTTTGCATGTTGGCCTCGTGATTGATATTCAATTTTGCATATTTTACCACATCTATACCATGCATATTGTAAATAAAAATGTCATTTTTAATCTTCTTCTCTCTATTTTTGCAGGTCCATATCTGAAATGAGAAAAGGCCCAAAATCTCTTTAATTATCAAGAATTAAAGGAGATTAAATTAAAGCCCAAAAGAGAGCTCAAGTTTGAGCCCAGGATCTGGAGAATTCTACGCGCCAGCTCACTCTTTCAGAAGGTCCACGTGGCTAACAACTTCGTAACAAACTCGCAACAGAATTCTGGTACCCAACGGCCTTGAAACTGCCGCGCTTTGCCGCGCGTCCGCGGCAGATCTGGGGCCGTTGGGCGCCAGATTCTGCCAGCTGTCTCGTCTTCTGGAGCCTTCTCTCTGAGGCCTATAAATACAGCCCCAGGACTAGCGAAAATAAGGGAGGAGAGATTAGAGGATAGAGCTTTGTATTTTCTTAGGTTTTTCTTTAGGATTTTAGTGCTCTAGGTCTTCTTCTTCCTCCCTAATTCTGCATAAGAGAGAGAGATTAGGGTAAAAGCTTGTATTTTGTGAGAGAGTGTTGGTATTCTCTTAGGTTTTTAGCTCTCCCTCTTCTTCCTCCTAGAGATTTTGTTAAAGAGAGAAAAGAGAGTGTTTTTGAGAGCTTGTAAGTAAGGAGGTGACATCACTTGTAAGTAAGGATTAATCAAGGCTTCATTCTTCTCTTTACAACCTCTAGTAATTTGCTTTACTTTCTTGCTTTACTTTTCTTGCTTTCATCATGAATTGTTGTTTAGTTTCTTTTGTAATGGATAGCTAAATTTCTTTTACATGGCTAGCTAACAACTCTCATTGCTAACTTCTAACTCTTTGGGTGATGGCTAAATTCTATACTTGCTTTGTTAAGTCTCTTTTGCTTCCCAATGAAGTAGAGTTGCTTTCATTTGGAAATGCTTGTTCATACTCCATATGATTCATGTGTGCCTGATTTAGAGCCTTGTTTAGAATAAGTGCCTTGATGGAACATGGAGATGGATCACCAAACATATGCTATTTGTAGAACAACTTCTTTACTTCAAGCTAATTTGTTGTTATGCCTTGAATGACTAATGAATGTTGTATCTTCTTCCTTAGCATCCCTTGAGTGTCACTCCTCAAGTCCACCATAGAAAATCTATCTCGGGAGCCAATGAATCAATATGAGGCTACAAGCTAAGACCAAGAAGAACACTCATCTTCAAAATGAGAAAAATACTTGACCAAACAAGCAAGTCATCTCTATTGCCAATGAATCAACATGAGGCAATCATGCATCACCCTTGAGTTTAGTAAGTTAGCAAAGTAGTAAAGTTAGCTAGCCATGGCCTTTCTCATCTAAAGTTTCCTAAACATTTTCTTTACTAGCTTTCTTTCTTAGCAATATAAATCTCCAAAGTTCTTTTGACTTTCTTTCCATCATGCACAAATCCACATATATTTTCATTTTCTTTTCCATGCTTTTTACATTTGTTTAAGAACAAAGAAGAATCTTCGTTTTCTTTTCTTCACTACGAACCGTAAAGCTTCCATCGTGAGTTCTCCTCGAGGATCGACCCGGTATAGCCCATGCTATAACGGAGATTGGAAAGGATACATTAATCATATAAATACATTGTGGAGTGATCAAAGCACTTGAGGTTGATTCTAAACCTTCTCTCTTTCATTTAATATCTGTGCAAATACTTCACACAAAATCACACTATCTTTTCTCAATCAATTTTTGGCGCCGTTGCCGGGGAGAGCAACGGTTTTTGATTTAAAAGTGAAGAACTAAACGAACTTTCTTCTCTGTTGCAGGTTACAGGTGAAGAAACAGAAAAATTTGCATTGCAGTGTCATATAAGTGGCTCTGGGCCTCTGCTCTTGAAAGCAGAGACCAGTAGCTCTCTGAATTGCCGCGATTCCACGGCCAAAGCTGCGGATCTGCGGCAAGGAAGAGTGGACTTCTGACCAAATTTTTGCAGGGTTGCTTGCTCTGTAAAATACATCTGCTGCAATACTTAAATTCTTGTATGCTTCACCATACTCCTATTAATAATAATCAACAGTAAAAAGTGGTTGAAACGTTAAAAATTGATTAGACATTTGCATTTCTAGGCACGTGTCTTTTCAATTCTTTTACTTTACTGTTGAAGAGTGCTGGAGCAAGGTACGTTTTGCATTGCATGTAGACTAGGAATCATCTCTTGCTAGATTTTCATACTTTGAGTGAATCCTAGTTATATATCTTGTACACTTGCACAATCCAATTTTAAGGGCACTAACTCATAAATAAGATAAGGTGGGGGATTTCATTACCCTTTCCTTAGCCCAAAAACCACCATTCCAGCACTCACTAACCTAAGCCTAATTTTAAAAAAAAAATAGACGTTTGCCCTAGGGATATCTCGGACTCACTTAGGAGATTATCCTAAGGGAAAAAAGTGTTGGAATTTGACTCTTGCAAAATCAGTGTCTAGGAAAGGGATTGAGGGCCGAAAGCCCGAAGGTTGGTGGTTATTTAATTAAGGAACGTCTCTGACGGAAAACCTCCCAACAACCTTGCCCTGACCTGGCTGATTAGCTTGTGGTCAAAGTCTACACTAAACCTCCCGTGGACGGTCTAATCAGTTAGGAGTCGTCTAGGTCATAGGTCTACCCTAACTTAGGTTAGAATTTTTTTTCTTTTTTGTTTATTTGTTTGTTTTTTTTTGTTTGTATTTCATTGTGTGATATGGCTTATAATAACAATTTTTTCAACTTTAATAATAATCCATATTACACACCGACTTCATTTTCGGATATTACCAACCCGGCATACCATAACTTTGACCAACCTAGTGTGCCGGATTGGTCTTATCCGAATCAATATGATCCATACCCCCATCTAATAACTATAATTTCCATAGTAATTTCAACTCTTCACCGAGTCAGTGGGGATTCACTTACCCCGAGCATAATTTCCAACCACCTTGTCCTCCTTCTCCACCCAGTCCACAATATTTTCAAGATACATACTCAATTCCACCAATCCAAAATAAAGCACCATCAATTTGGAAATGAGTATGCGTGAGTCCAAACACAAATCCCAAAATCTGATGGACTCACAATTTCACTATCACTTCCAAGACAACACTTCATCTTTTCATCAAAACAATGAATTCATCAATTATGGAAAGATGCTTGAAGCCATGACTCATGCTCAAAATGCTAGAATCGTGACATAGATATGATGGTCGAATCTCTACGTTCTCACCGTTTGACCAGATCTGGTGTCACTAGCCACTCTGTTAAAGCCGATGAGTCATGTAGTTTTGGAAATCAAGATTTTATTTTAGCACGCTCATCTGAACTTGTCCAAACTTCAAATTCCATTGACATTTTGGCAAGTTTTCCTTTTTCTGAAATAGAACTTGACAATGAATATGATCTTGAACCCCAACTTAGTGATTCAATTCTTCTTCCTAATTCAATAATGACTCTGGTATCTTTACCTGACTTCAATCTTTTCCCGGAGTCGACATTGGATCCTGCCCCAATTCATAATGAAGTTGAATCACCCATCTTTGAGGATCATATTGAACTTGACCAATTATACACTTCTGAAGATACTATTGACAAATTGGCAAGTTTTCCATTTTTTGATACTGAACTCAATGAGATATGTGACCTAGATTCTCACAATCTCTTTACTTTTGAAGACCTATTCGCTGACAAGATCATGTGTCTGGATAAGTCAACTCGGGGTCAGTTAACTGATTGCACATTTCCGGATGTTGACCTTAGTTTTGAAGAATTGTATGGCGATGAGCTAGAATTCCTTCATATTGGAAGTAAAGAGATATCACCCATATTAGATCACATTCCATTGTTGGAAAATACATGTGGACTGGAGTTTCAACTTCTTGACTTGGACCCAATTCCTGAACTCATTTCGACTCCTGAACCTTTACTTGACTTAAGTCACCTTCCTGAGTCGGTATTAGTTCCTGTCCTTCCTGAGTCCAAGTCAACCGTTCTATCATTTCATACACCATTCTGGAACGAGGTGGTTGACAAATTTGACTCCAAAATTAGTTGTGGAATATGGAAATTAGATGGGGTTAAATACTTAATAAAAATCCTTCATGGATTTATCTTTTTAATGGGTTATATTCACGATATTTCTGGTGGGTTCCTCCGGACTCCACGCAAGACTGATTGGGTCACATTTCGTGGACCAATCAGACCGCCACCGGAACCACCACCTTGAGGTAATTTTTTCCTTCCCTCTCTATTTGTTTCATGCATACATATATCACGATGCATTGAGGACAATGCATGAGATAAGTGTGGGGGAGGGTTTACTAACTTAGAGTTTTTAGATTTTCTTTCTTTTACACTTCTTTTAGAAATCTTCCCTTTTGTATAGGAATTTTCTCTTTCTTTAAAAAACTTTTTGAAATAAGAGACAAAGTTTTCATCTATTTTTAAGAAAATTAAGATGATCTTAGAAATTAAGAAAGCCTTAATTATGACATCTTAAACCTAGTTGAAATAATGGATATTGTTTAAAATTATAGGCTAAGTAAGAAAAATTGGGGAGATATTTTTATCTTGAATTTTTTGCCTTAGATAGTATGCACTTCACACTTACACATTTTGGGATGGAAACAAAGACCAAAAAGGCCATAAAAATAAAAAAAAGAAAAAAAGAAAAATATATAAATAAAACATCACTTATTAAGCTGGATAATTGTGCCTCAAGAAGCATGGTTATTCACGCCTAACGGTGCTTAAAAGAATAATCCCCCTTAGTTTTGTGGCCTTTTTCACTCGAGTCCTTAAACCCGAGGGATGTTTTCTCATCTGGTGCCCTAAGACCTACTGGTTTGGGAGTCATCGGTTATACGCTCGTTACATGGGTGAACTAGAAAGCCTAAACTAAGGGAAGAAAAAAATATATATAAATAAATAATAAATGGCTTTATGGTTAGAGTTGAAATCCCAGAAATCTTCACTATCACAATGTGCATATTATCTAGGTTTATAAAAGATAAAGTATTCAATCCAATTTTGAATTCTTACCTTAATTGAAGACAAGATCCTGCATGGAGACTAAGTTTAAGAAAAAATAATTATAGGTGGACTTATGACCTAAGATCACTTATATTTTTACAAAAATAGTTTGAAAACATGTCTCTCTTTCAAAATGAATTTTCAAAACACTAACATTTGTTTTCTTTCTTTATGAATTTTGTGGGTGCAATCCACTGAAAACCCTCAGGAGACAACACTTCTCCTCTAGGGTAACCTAGAGGTTTAACGGCTTGTTGCACGTGCTCAGTGCAATCGTGTCACCTACGAAAGTGGTGTAATAAAATTGGTAGTATATTTTTTCTTTTCTTTGTTTTGCTCGGGACGAGCAAAAGAATAAGTGTGGGGGTGTGATTGATATTCAATTTTGCATGTTTTACCACATCTATACCATGCATATTGTAAATAAAAATGTCATTTTTAATCTTCTTCTCTCTATTTTTGCAGGTCCACATCTGAAATGAGAAAAGGCCCAAAATCTCTTTAATTATCAAGAATTAAAGGAGATTAAATCAAAGCCCAAAAGAGAGCCCAAGTTTGAGCCCAGGATCTGGAGAATTCTACGCGCCAGCTCACTCTTCCAGAAGGTCCACGTGGCTAACAACTTCGTAACAAACTCGCAACAGAATTCTGGTACCCAACGGCCTTGAAACTGCCGCGCTTTGCCGCGCGTTCGCGGCAGATCTGGGGCCGTTGGGCGCCAGATTCTGCCAGCTGTCTCGTCTTCTGGAGCCTTCTCTCTGAGGCCTATAAATACAGCCCCAGGACCAGCGAAAATAAGGGAGGAGAGATTAGAGGATAGAGCTTTGTATTTTCTTAGGTTTTTCTTTAGGATTTTAGTGCTCTAGGTCTTCTTCTTCCTCCCTAATTCTGCATAAGAGAGAGAGATTAGGGTAAAAGCTTGTATTTTGTGAGAGAGTGTTGATATTCTCTTAGGTTTTTAGCTCTCCCTCTTCTTCCTCCTAGAGATTTTGTTAAAGAGAGAAAAGAGAGTGTTTTTGAGAGCTTGTAAGTAAGGAGGTGACATCACTTGTAAGCAAGGATTAATCAAGGCTTCATTCTTCTCTTTACAACCTCTAGTAATTTGCTTTACTTTCTTGCTTTACTTTTCTTGCTTTCATCATGAATTGTTGTTTAGTTTCTTTTGTAATGGATAGCTAAATTTCTTTTACATGGCTAGCTAACAACTCTCATTGCTAACTTCTAACTCTTTGGGTGATGGCTAAATTCTATACTTGCTTTGTTAAGTCTCTTTTGCTTCCCAATGAAGTAGAGTTGCTTTCATTTGGGAAATGCTTGTTCATACTCCATATGATTCATGTGTGCCTGATTTAGAGCCTTGTTTAGAACAAGTGCCTTGATGGAACATGGAGATGGATCACCAAACATATGCTATTTGTAGAACAACTTCTTTACTTCAAGCTAATTTGTTGTTATGCCTTGAATCACTAATGAATGTTGTATCTTCTTCCTTAGCATCCCTTGAGTGTCACTCCTCAAGTCCACCATAGAAAATCTATCTTGGGAGCCAATGAATCAATATGAGGCTACAAGCTAAGACCAAGAAGAACACTCATCTTCAAAACGAGAAAATACTTGACCAAACAAGCAAGTCATCTCTATTGCCAATGAATCAACATGAGGCAATCATGCATCACCCTTGAGTTTAGTAAGTTAGCAAAGTAGTAAAGTTAGCTAGCCATGGCCTTTCTCATCTAAAATTTTCTAAACATTTTCTTTACTAGCTTTCTTTCTTAGCAATATAAATCTCCAAAGTTCTTTTGACTTTCTTTCCATCATGCACAAATCCACATATATTTTCATTTTCTTTTCCATACTTTTTACATTTGTTTAAGGACAAAGAAGAATCTTCGTTTTCTTTTCTTCACTACGAACCGTAAAGCTTCCATCGTGAGTTCTCCTCGAGGATCGACCCGGTATAGCCCATGCTATAACGGAGATTGGAAAGGATACATTAATCATATAAATACATTGTGGAGTGATCAAAGCACTTGAGGTTGATTCTAAACCTTCTCTCTTTCATTTAATATCTGTGCAAATACTTCACACAAAATTACACTATCTTTTCCCAATCACCTCGGAGCCTTCTTCTATATCTGACAGAGTCAATTATGGAGTCGCCGGTATGAACTTCCTCAAGAGATTGTTTTATTTGGTTGGTAGTATGATACTTTCTCTCCATCTGAAGGGTACTATACAGATTAATTAATTTGAAATTAAGTGATGGTATACACTTATTTATAAATAATTTTATCCTCACTATCTGAGTCACTGCAGTTTCTTATAGGACTAAAGTAATATCAGCTATATAATTCCACTTGACATGGTTAAATGTCTAGCAGATGGAATCATTAAAATTTATCCTATCTAATAAATAATGATTAGAATGACCCTTCCATCGAGTCATTCTACTCAGGGTATACTAGGTTGCTGGCGAGTTCTTATATTTATTGGTTGAGGGTACCAATTAAATTTCTGAATTCAAAGACATTATTTTTCTCTTTATAATTTATGTTAAATTTGTGATTCTCATGATTTAAAATGGGAAGTTCTTCAGTCAACCCCTGTCAGTTATTTTCAAAGAACACAAACTTACTGGCCTTAATTATATTGATTGAAACATAATTTGGATATAGTATTGATTGCTGAAGAGTACAAATTTGTGCTCACTAAAATATGTCCTGAGCAACCTGATAATGAGGCAACCAAAGAGAAAACCCAGACTTACCAGAAGTGAAAGAAAGCTGATGAGATGGCGCAGTGTTGCATCTTGGCTTCCATATCAAATGTGTTGCAACATCAACATCAAGATATGTTCACTGCCAGTGACATGGTGATGAGCTTGAAAGAAATACTCGAGATCAAAACTGTGCTACTAGGCAAGTTGCTATGAAGGAATTGATGAACACAAATATAGCAGAAGGGACATCAGTTCGGGATCATGTTATGAAGATGTTAAGTTATCTGAATGAACTGGAGATCTTGGGAGCCGAGATTGATGGGAAAACCCAGGTTGATATCGTGCTTCAATCTTTGCCAGTCTTTTTTGCAATTTCGCCTAAATTACAATATGAATAATCATTCATAATTTATGACAAAATTACTTAAAGAACTTCAGTCTGCTGAAGGCCTTATTAAGCCAATAGCTCGTGTTTATGTTGCTGAAAAGAGTTCTGCTCCTAAGTTGAAAGGCACGAAGAAATAGCAAAAGGCTCAAAAATCACAAGCACAAGGAATAGTGAAAAAGCCTAATGACAAGTGTTTTCACTGCAAGTAATCAAGACACAAGAAGAAGCAATGTCTAGTTTATCTAAACAAGATTAACAACTGAGAAGGGGTCCAATAAACTAAACAACTAAGTGATGGGGAGATTTATCTTCACATGGGTAACGATGCGAAAGTGTCAATAGTTGCAGTGGGAGATTTAGAGTTATTTTTTAGTAGCATTAGGATTTTAATTTTAAAAGATTGTCTTTATGTACCTAATATTTGAAGAAACTTTGTTTCAGTTTCTAGTCTAGTATGTTTTGGATATTCTGTTTATTTTGATAACTCTGTAGTTATTAGGCATAATAAATATTTTATCTGTTCTAATTCATTGGTTGAAAATCTTTATATTATTAATCTTGTCTCTTCCATATTGCAATTAAGCATAATGAATAACACAACTAGGTTATCATATAAGAGAAAAGAACCTTCTAAAATGAACCAAATATATTTTTGGCACTTGAGACTTGTTCATATTAATATAAGAAGAATTCAAAGGCTTGTTCAAAATGGACCACTAGGTTCATTGAAAGTGGAGGCACTTTCATTCTGTGAATCCTACTTAGAAAGTAAAATGCTAAAAAGATCCTTTGCGGATAAGGGATATAGAGCCAAGGAACCATTGGAATTGGTTCATTCTGATTTGTGTGGACCTATGACTTTTCGATCTAGAGGAGGCTTTGAGTATTTTGTCACTTTCATTGATGATTACTTAAGACATGGATATATTTATCTGATACGCTGTAAGTCCAAATGCTTTGAGAAATTCAAGTAGTATAGGATAGAATCAGAGAAATGTCTGTGTAAATTTATCAAGACACTATGATCTAATCAGGTGGAGAATACCTCATAGGAGAGTTTAAGAATTATTTATCAGAGGTGGGAATTACATCCCAGTTGTCTGCACCAGGAATGTCACAATAGAATGATGTAGTAGAAAGAAGGAATATGACTGCTATGGAGATGAGAAGATCTATGATGAGTTATTTAGATCTACTTGATTTCTTTTGGGGATATGCACTAGAAATGACAACATATATTTTAAACCTAGTAATATCTAATTCAGTACCTTCTACACACATAAAACTATGTATTGGGCATAAACCTAGTCTAAATCATGTTCAAATTTGGGATAGTCTAGTACATGTGTTGAAAGAAAAATCAGATAAACCAGAATCAAGAATAGAAGTATGCTTGTTTTTAGGATATCCAAGAGGAATCAAAGGTGGTTTATTTTATAGTCCAAGGAATCAGAAGGTCATTGTTAGCACTAATGCCCGATTCATAGAGGAAGACTATATGATGAATCATAAGCCCAGAAGTAGAGTTGTTATAGAAGAGCTTAGAAAAGACATATCGACAAATGCCTCTTCAATACTAACAGTACAAGAAGATACATTACAAGCAGACAAGATTTCATTTCCTAGTCGTAGTGGGAGGATTGTCGGGTACTAGTGTAGATGATGAGTCAGAGACTAGTTCATAACCTGCAAAGCGTGTCACGATTGATGCATAGTCACAAAGACTGTCCAAAATCTAGTGGGAGAGTTATATGACGACTTGATTGGTTCATGTTTTTGAAAGAGTCTTTTAACAAGGTCCCAGAAGAACAAAGTACGGATCCCTACAGCTACAATGAGGCAATCCAAGATAAAGATTAAAAATTTTGGCAAAAAGCTATGATGTCTGAGGTGGAGTCCATGTACTCTAATCAGATTTAGGATCTTGTAGAATAACCCAAAGGGATAAAACCCATCGGATGCAAGTGAATTTATAAGAAAAAGAGAGAAGTAGATGGCAAAGTAGAAAGTTTCAAAGCAAGGCTTATTGCAAAAGAATTTAATCATAAAGAGGGAATTGATTATGAGAAAATTTTTTCGCTGGTGGCTATGCTAAGGCCTATTCAGATTCTCTTTTCTATTGCGGCTCATTTCGATTACAAAATTTGGCAAATGGATGTCAAGACATCATTCCTTAACGGGAATCTTGATGAGTTCATATATATGGTGTACATATGGATTCATAGAAAAAGCCAAAGAGCACCTAATATGCAAGCTTAAGAGATCCATTTGTGGACTTAAGCAAGTATTCAGATCTTGGTATATTCATTTTGAATAAGCTATACAATCTTATGGTTTTGATCATTGTCCGGATGAATTGTGTGTGTACAAAAAATAAGGCAAAAGCATAGTGGTGTTCTTGGTACTTTATGTTGATGATATTTTACTCATTGGAAATGATGTTGGGGTATTGTCATCTATTAAGGCATGCTTGTCCAACCAATTCGATATGACAAACTTGAGAGAAACCAGTTACATCCATGAGATTAAACTTATTCGAGATCGTAAGAATAGAATATTGGGCCTATCATAGGCCACTTATATCGATGCAGTTCTAGCCCATTTTAGCATGCAAAATTTCAAGAAAGGTTTACTTACCTTTCAGATATGAGTTCATTCTATCCAAGGATCAATGTCTCAAGACACCTGAAGAGATTGATAGCATGAAGACAATTCCTTATACCTCGACAGTAGGAAGCCTCATTTATGCTTTGCTTTACACTGGACCAGATATTTGCTTTACTGTAGGCATGGTCAGCAGATATCAGTTTAACTCAGGACAAGAGCACTAGACTGCGGTAAAACATATATTCAAGTATCTGAAAGAACTAGAGACTATAAGTTGGTATACCAGTCATGAGTCTAGTACTCCTTGGGTACACGAATTTATATTTTCAATCAGATAAGGATGCCAAAATCTACCTCAGGATCTATGTTTACCTTAGGAGGCGGATCTATAAGTTAGAGGAGTCTAAAGCAGTCTTACATTGCTGGCTTCACTATGAAGGCCGAGTATGTAGCTGCCTTGGAAGCAGCGAAGGGGGCAATTTGGCTTAGAAACTTTTTATTAGATCTAGTGTGGTCCCTCTAGTACAATTAGCTATACACTATATTGTGACAATAGCGGAGCAGTTTCTAACTCGAAGAAACTAATAACATACAAGAAAGGAAGACACAATGAGTGTAAATATCACCTGATTCGATCATTCGAGAGTACAATGAGGTAACAGTGATAAAGATTACATCGGTTAACCATCTGACAGACCCCTTCACAAAGAGCTTGCAAGGCAAGATTTCTAACACTCATATTAAGAGGATAGGATTGAGATGTATGGCAGCTTGGTTTTGAGTATAAGTGGGAGATTATTGAAGATATACTAAAAACCTTAGTCTTTTTGTATTAGAACTCAGTATATAATTTATTACTTAAATAATTTCATTTTCATTTTATGAGAATCTGTATGGGCAAATGTTTGTATTATTTATTGCATGTTTTGTGTTCTATATTGTAGATGATCTGACATGTAGAGTTCAGCTTACACACGGAAGATCAAATCATCAGATTCTTAGAGAACATAAGTTGAGTCTACAATCTTAGATGGAGTTGGACACACCATCAGTAGGATTGTAATGCAATCTTCTAGAATAGTCAATCTTGATTATAAGAGACTGTTTGATGTCTCAGGCTATTACATTAGTGCATATGTGTATTGTACAGAACCAAATTGAGATAATTTTCAATATACTGACTATATTACAAAATTAACACCTCGTGGTTATTATAAGTGCTTAAACTCATAATTTCAAAATGTTTAATGGATATGTACATGTTATACTTATCACTTTGATTCATTAAGAAGTGAGATTCTTTTATGAGTCAACAATATCAGTGAGTTGGGTGATAATATAATGTATAAGATGAATATTATTCATTGACGGAATCCACGTCCAAAAATAAAGAAGTGATAATGTCCTCTTGAGAAGCTTATAAGTTTCGTACATGTCAAACTCTGCGGTGGATTTAATTATCTAACGTGGCAAATAAGTTAAGTGATAGGTATCCGGGACAAGATGTCGATTAAAGAAAATTGTTAGTAATCTAATTTAGTCGACGGACATCAGAAATCTTAACGTGGGGAGATTTTAGGCATATAATAATATGGATCTCGAAAGTAATTTTGAGATAAGAACAAAAGTGTAATTATAATTCTTTAGTAGATTGAATTGTAATTTATGGAATTTATTATTGTTATTCGGGTTGAATTAGGGCTTCTTGATTTCATAAGAAGTTTGATCCTTATTTGATTCTTAGTGGTCCCTATCGTAGCCTATATAAAGTATCTTATAGCTCTTGGCCGCAATAGGCATCATACATCATAAACAAATGGAGAAAAACCCTAGTTTCTAAAAGATCCAAAAGGGGAGATTGGAAGTTCGGAACCCACCCTCCATCCATTCTGGTGTTTTAGGAATGCGATAGAAGATTGCGAGGTATTCGAGACAGCACCCCAGTTCGCGTTGAAGATTGTTAATGGGATCAATCCTGCGAGATCTCGAAGTTATGATCTCGATTTTTACTAAATCTTTAGGATTGCATGTTCATTAATTTTTTTGGTTCAGCATGTATCCGCTAAAGGCGATCTAAGAAATTTTTCGCACTTTCAAGAGACACAAGAAGTAACAAGTTAGTTGTAGAGTCATTGATTTATTTTACTTATAGATTAAGTGTTTTTAGAAAAGAACTTATAAAAAATGCCTTTTAAAAAAAAAGATCTTATAAGACCGATGGTATTTGACTCACTGAAAAAAGTTGGTGGCAATTAAAAGAGACGAGTATCCGCACTGATCATTGGCCGATCTTATACTACTATCATCGACCCGAAGACTAATTGGTTTAATCTGAGTCCATACGTTCAGTCTGCTTCAATTTTTAAATCACATTGTCAGCAAATACCCTCGAAAGGAACAAAGTCCCTTGAGGATGTTGGCTAGCTATTTTTGGCAAATAATGTGACTGTTTTCTTAAGAATCATTGATTCATTATACAGGGGAGATACATGTGTGTGCTTGTGATCAACGTTATTATGAGGTATAATTTCTATCAAGTCAGAGTATAACAACAAACAACAATAGGTGGGTGATTTATTGCTTGCTTGGCTTGCTTCTTTGCCTAGTTTTGATGGTGAATTTTCTTGGAGGGTAAAGTTGATCATGAAGAACTGAAGACATGAAGAATAGAAAGAAGAAAAAGGCTACATGTATAGGGTTCAATGAGAAATGTCTCATATGGTAGTCCAAATTCCTGCCATGTTCTTTAAGAATCAAATAGTTTTATATCCAAAAACTTGGCCAACATAAAGTGAGACTTGACTTCAGCATGGAGGAAGTATCCAGTGCTCTTAGAATAGGCTAGAGACAGATAGAGATTGAGGTTAGGGTTTATGGCGTTGCGACTTGCAACTTTACTGTTTCTCTCTCATGTTCTAAAACACAGCGATGTGTCGTATAAGCACATGGAGACACTATAATCATTGACCCGTGGACCAAAAGTTATCGCAATCGATGATAGCAAGAGACACTGTAGACAACAAGGGTATAAAGTCATAGAGTCGTCAGTGTGTTTGACATTACTCTGTCTATTATTAGGGGCAAAGGCTTTCACGGTGATGGAAAAAAAAAGATCAGATAGAAAGAGAGGAACAAGATCATAGATCTATCAAAAGACCACTCAAAGAGAACACAAGAAATTACATGGAATATCCAAATCAGAAAAAAAAACCACAAAATCACTTGCAAATCCACTATTATCGAGAGATTACAAGGAGATGAGAAGATGACCTCACAACCGCTATGTACAATAGCTCTTAAGATTTCTCTTAACTTCACACACACAACCCTAGCTACGACACATCTCCTTTTACAGAGAAATCTAGGGTTATAAATTGTGACATTTCTAAACTGTCCTTGGCACATGGCTTAGGTTTCTTGTATCCCGAAGCTTCCAGGCTGGACTGCACTCACTGCATCTCACTGCGCTTTGAGAATGTTCCTTTGTTCTATCACTCAGAATGTTCCCCCCGAGACTCCGAGTGATCCCTTCTAAACTCTGAGTTATTCCCCGAACACTTGAACATGCCTCCATCTGAAACACAAAGCTCATCCACACTCCCTTGTAGTATGCCTTTACTCGGGGAATCAACTTTATAGTCCAGTTTTCGGGAGACTTTTCCTCTACCTCAAATCACCTATGATGCACAACCCGACTTCCTAACTCCCGCTGTGACTCGGCCTCACAGTTCTTTCTGCGTAATACTTTTTCGAGGGCGATTCTCCATCAAGGTCAGCAATTAGGCTTCACAACTTTAACAATCTCCCACTTGGAGACTGATAGTCAGCGTAGCGGTAGCAGCCCATCTCTCTCATTATCCTTTCATTCTCGACTAATAGTGACTCCGAGCGACTAAAAATCGGATCCTCAGGTTTGAAGACCCATATAAGTTAAATAGCTTTATAACTTCTCTACTGTGACCACCTTAGTCAACAATTTTCTTGATTCCAACTTGTGTGTATCTTCAGTAGTGAGAAAACACAATCCTTCAGCAGCTTGCGATGAAGTTGTACCACACATCAATGTGATTGGTTCTTTTGTGATTGACTGGAATATTTGCAAGGTCGATCATGCTCTGACTGTCATTTTGTAGTGATGGAGCCTCCTGCTCCTTCCTGAGCTCCTTTGAAAAATCCTTCATCTATATTAACTTCTGTCACTGCAACAACTCGGCCTTCATCATTGACAAGGAGACTATCTTCTGCAACTGTAACACCCAGCTTACAGCTCTACTTTTCAAAGTGAAGACATAACTAGTGACTCCTCTGATTGTCTACATCACTCGCAAAGTCAGAGTCAACATATCCCAGGAGCTAAACGTCCATGCCATCATTGCACAATGCCATATCTGAACTCCCATTCAGATATCTCAAGATCCACTTCACAACTCTCCAATTCTCCTTCCCAGAGTTGCTCATGTATCTGCTGACAACTCTAACTGCTTGAGCAATGTCTGGTTTCATATAGACCATAACATACATTAGCCTGCCTACAGCTGATACATAAGGTACCTTTGACCTGAGAGTCTTCTCATCTTCTGCCGTCGAAGTCTGTGTCTCCGAGAGCTTAAAGTGACCTCTGAGTGTAATGTTGATCGAGGTGAAATAATGCACATAAATGTGAGTTTTGAAATGAAGTTTCAAAATAGTGCTCTAGCTTTCTCAATCTACCACAATAGCAAAGTGGCTAAGCGGGTCATGATCCACAAGAAGGGAGCTGATAAAAGCGTTTTGGTATCTTTTTAAATCACAAAATTGGTTAAAAGTTTCTTCTTAGTTTTGAAAAGAGAATGGAAAAGAAAACTAAATTAGAAAAGGTTTAAGAAGAGGAAGAAAATAGAAGAAGAAAGTTTTGGAGTTTTTAAATTTAATTTGAAAAGAAGAAATTAAAAAGAAAGAAAGTCCATGGCTTTAACATCTACTAAATATTCCTAATAGTGAACTTACCTCTTTGGATGATTGTCATACCTTGGATCGTCGGCGACGGTTTTCCTTAAGTTGGAGGCGATCACTGCATAGCCTATAAGAGGAGATTCGATTCTCTTCCACGTTACATCATTAATACTAAAGTAGCAAGTATGAAATGATACAAACTTATGAATGAATCCATCATCATGAGCTATCAGTGACATTCTCAATGGCAAGGCTATTCTGATGCTATTAGATTCACATTGATCACAATACAAACAAGAAGGAGAAAACTAAAGGTTAGAAGATTTAAGCCATGAATAAAAAGAATACATATAAAAGTAAACTTAGATTAAATGAAAAAAACAATGAAAGAAAGGAGACAAAATTATATTGGTGTCACTCTTAATACAACTCTCTCTTTTAACATGAATCTCTCTATCCTGAGTAACAAGTAAACAAAAAAATACATTAAAAAAAGAAAGAAAAGAAAATCAACACTAAACTAAAAGTAAAAACCCTAGCCTAACTCTCTGTGCCTGTACTTATTGCATTTGGTGGTATTTATGGGAGAAATAGAGTGGTAAAGGTGGTGAAGAGATTAGCTCAAATCGCTCGCCCAACGGCCTGTATCTAGATCTGGCCATTAAGCCAGATCCTTGCGTGCATGGATCTCTTCTCTCTGATTATCACATGCTTTCTGATAGGATTTGCCCTGGACTTCTGAATTTACTAATATCTTATTTATTCTTCAGTTAGGAAAATAAATCCAATTAAAATCCAATTTAGTTGGAATAAATTTGAGATTATCCTCACCTTCTCTGTTAATCATCACCTGCATACCATTAAACAATAAATAGGTTAAATAGCAGAGTTTATTACAAGATAAATGTGAGTATATAATAATAAATATGCAATGTTAGTGAACGATCACAACCCCACACCTATCTTTTGCTCATCCTCGAGAAAAATAAATAAAAAAACAGAACCAATCTAATCTAACTTACTTTCATGGGAATCACGGTTGCACTTATCACGTGCAACAAGCTGTTAAAGCTCTAACTTACCCCTAGAGAATGAGTTTTGTCTTGCGAGAGTTTTTAGTGAATTACACCCAAAAAATTCATAAAAGAAAGAAAAATAAAGTGTTAAAATTATCAAAAACACATTTTAAAAAGAGAGAGATTTTTTGAATTTTTTTGCAAAAATCAAGTAATTTATAAGTCATAGGATTACCAAGCTATTCATTTCTAAACTTAGTCTCAATGCAAGGACTTGTTATTAATCAAGGTAAGAATTAAAACTATATTTCTCATCTAGTCTATTAATTTACCCTAAATCGTATACACATTTGTGATCATAAACATTTGACTCGGGATTCTTCAACTCCAACTCTTATACCTTATTTTACATATTTTGACGACATTTTCTCTTTATTCTATTAGGCTTTCTAATTCACTCAGTTAATGAGCCTTTAGTCGGTGACTCCTAAACCAGATGATTTTAGGGCACCAGGTGAGAAAACACCCCTTGAACTTAAGGACTCAAGCAAATAAGACTACAAAGCTAAGGATTTTAATTGATGATATAAATAACTTTTAGGTGTGAATGCTTATGCTTTATGAGACACAACTACCCAGCTTAATTAGAGGATTTTTTTTATAAGGCACTAGTCTTTGTTTTGAATCCTAAGTGTGTAACTGCATATGTAAAGTACATATTCATCAAGGTAAAAAATCAAGATCAAATTACTTTTCCAATTTGTCTCCTAAATGTAGAATCAAACAAATAATCGTATTTCGATCAAGTATTAAGAAATCCTAATTATGATTCTCCTAGTCCTTAAGATTAACTTAATTTCTTATACAAATAGGTAAAAATGTTGTTTCGCTTCTCAAAATTTTTTTAAAATAAAAGAACAGATTTTTATTTTTTATTTTTAAATTTTTACAAAAATAATGAAAATGTTAGTAAAATCCTCCCTCACACCTATCTTATGCATTGTCCTCAATGTATGAATGAATGCATATATGCATGAAAAAAATAAGGAAAGGAAAAATGTTACCTCAAGGTGGTAGTTCCGATGGTGATCTGATTAGTGCAAGTAGTGCTGTACAATCTAATGAATGTAGTGTTCGAAGGAACCCACCTATGACTTCTAACCCATTGAAATTATTACAACCACTATATTGAATAGGATCATGAAGATCCTATCATGACATTCATCCCGGTTAAATGATTAATCTTGAAAATCATCTCGGAGTCGTATTGTTCAATACCTTGATCCACAATGGAATGTGATTTAGAGAAATAATTGATTTGGGCTCAATAGTTAAAGGTACGAGAACCAATATTGCCTCGGGGAGTTGATTTAAATCAAGTTTTGGTTCAAGAGTCAGATTTGATTCAAGAGTTGGATCCAAATCAAAGATTTGAGTTTCACATTCTTTTTCTATGAATGAAATATGATTTTTTAAAATTGGTGGTACATGTTCAAGATTTATAAGTTTGGGAATCAATGTTGGCTCAAGAATGTGGTTCAAATCAGGTAAGAATACATGAGTCACCATTGAGTTAAAATTCAGAACTGATCATAAAATTGGGGATCAGATTCATATTCAAGTTCAATCTCGTTGAAGTAATAACTTGTCAATTTGTCAAAGATTAAGTATTGGTCAAGGTCAAGATGGTGTGATGAATTGAATCATAGTTTTCAAAACAACATGACTCTTGGACTATACCAATAGGGTTAGGATATCAGGATTAATCAAATATTGATAAGGGAGTGATTCCTCATTCCTATAAGTGTTGGCCAATTGACTCATTTATGCTTCTAACCTATTGATAGACTGGGTAACAAAATTTTTGAGTCTGATTCATGTCTTCCATACTCCTTTCTAAGTCAGTTGCTTCTTCTTGAAAAGGAGAGTATGAATGTTAATTTTAAAAATTTTGTTAAAATTGTGACTCCATCATGTTTTAAATTTGCCACTCGGACTCATGTAAGGCTTCTATTCTTTCTTCTAACTCAGATTTTTCTTCAATAGATTGATCTTGATAAGGAGTATATGAAGCTGAATGTTGAAAGGTGGCCAACAATATGACTCGGAGGGAGGTGTACTCCTACTGACTCGATGAAGAGTAGAGATGACTTTGCCAGTCTTGCTCATAATACTGGGATTGAAAAGTATGCTGAGTAAAATAAAATCAATCTGGCATATTTGGTTTGTTAAAGTGAGTTAATGCCGGGTTGGTGATATCCGAGTCAGAAGAGGTCAGGGTAAAATATGGATTAATATTAAAGCAAGAAAAATTATGGTTATAATTTATTTCACATAAAATGATAAGAAAACAAAAGAAACAAAAAAATAAACAAAAAGAAAGAAAGAAAGAAAAATCAAGCCTATGTTAGGGTATACCTTAGACCTAGATGACTTCTAACTGGTGACTGTCTAGAGAGGTATATTGCAGTAGTCTGACCACATGTTAATCAATCAGGTAGGGGCAAAACGCACGGGGAGGTATTCGTGCAGATCAACGACCTTAATTACACTAAACCATTGATTTTTGAGGATCTTGCGTCTTAATCTCCAACCTTAGCCACCGATTTGACCAGAGTCAAACTCTAACAACTTCCTCCCAAGGTCAATCTCCTATTGAGTCCAAGATGTCTCTAGGGCTATCGTCTACTCAGATTTTAGTTTAGCTGGGTTAGTGAGTGAGAAGATATTTTCGGGTTAAGAGAGGGTAATGACTTTCACACCTTATGTTATTTATCGGTTTAACCTTATGTTCGTTTTTAGTGCGATGTGTGCCTGTATATAGCAATAAAATAACACTCAAAGCGACTAAATCACTCAAATGTTGGTCTTATGCTAAATACAATGCGGACATACTTTGATCCAACACTCTTTAACAGTAATAAAAATGTAATGAAATTAGACAAATACTCTAGAATATAAAGTCTAACTGTTATTTAGGATTTACAATCACCAAGTTACTGTTAGCTTAGAAAAGTATGCACAATAAGTTAAATAAGGAAAACTAATCGCTGTAGAAATCTGGATTTTCCAATTCAAGCACCCTGCAAAAAACTATTGTTAGTAGTTTAGCTCTTTTGACATGGAAATGCGGCTTTTGCCATGTTTGCGCAATAAAGTAGAGTCTCCCTAGGCTCTGCTTTCTAGAGCAAAATCTTAGGGTTACTATGTATATTCTGCAACTCTTGTTTTCTTGAAATTAGCCCCTACAGAAAAAAATAGAGAAGAAAAATTAACTGTTAGCAAATTAAAAAGAAATATCATCCCTCCCTGACAATGATGCCAAAATTTGTTTGAGATGAAATAGTACACAAAATGTGAGTTTTGAAATAAAGTTTAGAAATAATGCTCTAACTTTCTCAATTCTAGCGTAATAGCAAAGTGGCTAAAGGGGTCATGATCCACACAGAGGGATACGATAAAAGCGTTTCGGTGTCTTTTTAAATTGCAAAATTGGTTAAAAGTTTTTTCTTAGTTTTGAAAAGAGAAAAGAAAAGAAAACTAAATTAGAAAAGGTTTAAAAATAGAGGAAGAAAATAGAAGAAGAAGTTCATGGCTCTAGCATCTACTAAATATTCATAATAGTGAACTTACCTCTTTGGATGATTGTCGTATCTTGGATCGTTGGTGATGGTTTACCTTGAGTTAGAAGCGATCATTATATAGCCCATAAGTGGAGATTCAATTCTCTTACATATTACATCATCAAGACTAAAGTAGCAAGTATGAAATGATACAATTTTAAGAATAGAAATCCATCATCATGAGCTATCGGTGGCACTCGTAATGACAAGGCTATTCTGATGCCATTAGATTCACATGGATCGCAATACAAACAAGAAGGAGAAAACTAGAAGGTTAAAAGATATAATCCATGAAAAAAAGAATATTTAAAAAAAATAAACTTAGATTAAATGAATATACAATGAAAGAAAAGAGAGAAAATTACATCGGTGTCACTCTCAATACAAGTCTCTCTCGTTTTAACACAAATCTCTCTATCCTAAGTTACAAGTAAACAGAAATTACATTAAAAAAGAAAAAAGAAAGAAAAGAAAATCTACATTAAACTGAGAGTAAAAACCCTAGCCTAACTCTCTGCACCTGGACCTTCTGCATTTGGTGGTATTTATTTGAGAAATTTAGTGGAGTGGAAAAGGGAGGTGAAGAGATGAGCTCAAATCACTGGCCCAACAGCCAATATCTGGCTGCGCAAACGCAGCCAAAGCCGCATTTGCCTGGCTTGGATCTGGCTGTTGGGAGATCCTTGTGTGCATGAATCTTTTGTCTCTGATTATCCCATGTTTTCTAATAGGATTTGTCTCTGGACTACTAAATTTTCTAATATCTCATTGATTCTTCAGTTAGGCAAATAAATCCAATTAAAATCGGAATTAGTTGGGATGGTTTGGGATTACCCTCACATTCTGCATTAATCATCACTTGCACACCATTAAATAATAAATAGGTTAAATAACAGAGTTTATTACAAGGTAAATGTGAGAATGTAATAATAAATATCCAATATTAGTGAACGATCAAACGTTCACAGATTTAACATCTGCCATATTTTACCTTTTTAACACCTTCTTCACGTACTCGGCTTGTGATACGTTCAACAACCTCTCTTCTTTCTCTCTTAATCCTCATTTTAAGAATTTTCTTCACAGGACTCAAGTCCTTCATTGAGAACTCTTCCACTATCCTGGCCTTGAGATTTACAATCTCACTCATGCTGGACCAGCAACAAGCATATCATCTAAGTACAATAATAGCACGATATAAAAATTATTGAACTACTTGGAAAAGGAATAATGATCAGTTTTCAGTCTTGTGAAATCACTGCTCACCATGAATCTGTCAAACTTAAGATACCACTACCTCAGAGACTGTTTCAAGCCATAAAGACTCTTCTTTAGCTTACAAACCAATTACTCCTTCTCAGACAACATATACCCTTATGGCTACAATATGTAAATTTCCTCCTCCAAGTCTCCATAGAGGAACGTGGTCTTCACATCTAGCTGTTCATGTAAGTTCTCCGCTGCCACAATACTGAGCACGTATCTAATGGCAGTAAGTTTCATGATGAAGAGAAAATCTCATTGAACTTAATATCTTCTCGTTGTGAAACCCCTTCACAACTAGCCTTGCTTATACCTCTTGGTGTTGTTCATTTTCCTCCTTCAACCGGTAAACCCACTTGTTATGCAGGGCACGTTTGCTCTCAGGTAGCTCAGTCAAATCTCACATTTGGTTCTTCATAAGAGACACTATCTCATCATCCATAGTAAGCTCCCACTCAGCCTTGGCTTTCACCTGTAAAGCCTCCCCATAACACTGAGCTAACCACTGTCAGTCAATAACAGATAATGTAAGACAATAGAATATCTTTTTAGAGCCTTAGTCTACTTGGTTGAGCACCATAGCTCAGTTTAGGGGTCGGAGGCGCTACTCGGGATTCTATATTCCCATTGAGAATGTTCCGAGCCTTGTCCATGGGAGCATCTTCAAGTTTGACAAACTCTGAGTTCGCAATGCCCTGCTGCTCAGGAGTACTCCGAGGTGAAACTCTAAGATTGTTCTCCAAAGTGCTCCTCTATGTGCAAGTCTTTGTACGTCTTCTACTCATTGAAAACCACATCCTTGTGCCCAGGATCTTGCAGTTCTCAAGATCTTAGAACGAATAACCATACTCATCAGTTTCATATCTAATAAAAATGCACCTCCTAGACTTTGGGTCCAACTTGCTCCTGTAGCTTAACTTAATATAGACATAAGAGATACAATCAAATATAAGCCGATAATTCAGGTTTACCTCTGTGTCAGTCTATGTCTCCTCGGGAATCCCATAACAGAGGCACTGAGGTCCTTCGTTGATCAGATATACCACCGTGTTAATTGCATCTGTCTAGAACTACTTGGGCAAACTAGTGTGTATCTGCATGCTCTCAGGTACACTCCAGAAAGTCATGTTCATGGACTCCTCCACTCTATTTTGATGAGGGTATTCGGGAACCGTTTTCACTCTTCAGATTTTTCAACTTGCACAGAACTCTTCGAATCTGCCATCGTAGTATTTGCTCTCATTGACGTATTTCAAGCACTTAAGATTTTGACTTGATTCATTCTCAACTTGGGCCAGAAATTTCATAAATATCTCGAACACATCCGATTTGTATTTCAAGAAATACACCCAACCTTCTACTAAAATCATCAATGAAGGTCACAAAATACAATGAGCCTCCGAGAGAGAGTTGAAGCATTACCTCAGACATCGGTATGCACTAGCTCCAACTTCTCTGCCTTCGGGGTCTTTCTCGCTATTGAGAAACTGACTCGCTTTTGCTTCTCATAAGTACAGTTTTCATAGAAGTCTAGATCAATAGACTTCAACCCTGATAACTTCTCCTTGGAATGCATCACCTTCATTCCCTTCACTCTCATATGCCTAAGTCTCCGATACCATACCCTAGCATCCACCTTTAATAAAGCAACTAAAATTGATACCCCAGAACCCAGCGTCATGTAGAGGGTACCTTCCTTCTTCCCGTAGGCTATCACCATGGCACCCTTGGTGATCTTGCATACAACAACATTGAAGGTGATCTTTGTACCTCCATCCATAAGCTGACTGATAGAGATTAGGTTTCTCTTCAGCTTTGAAACATGTCTGACGTTCCTTGACTCAATGTTGAGCCATTGGAGAGGCTAACCACCACATTGCCTTTCCTGACAATGTCACATGGTTCATTATCTCCCAAGTACACCTTCTCAAGTTTACTTTTCATATAGTTTTGAAAGATATCTTGTTAGAAAGTGGCCTGAAAAGAGGCTCTGGAGTCAATAACCTATGACTTGCTGGACTCATCCAAGAAGAGAATCAAGGCATCAGATCCATCCTTCTTCATGATATACACGGAAACCATCTCCTTCCCTTTGCCTTCTCCATCATTCATCTACTTGCAGTTCTTCTTCATATGCCCCACACCCCTTGGCTTGGATGTACCTCCCCTGATTTGGATTTTGACCTCCCATTCTTTTTCTTATCCTTATTCCCTGATATATCTCTCTGATCGACACTCAGGACACTTCCTGACGTCTCAGCTGATCTCGATAGCTTCCTGTGCACCTATTCGCTAAGAAGTACACCGACCATATCATCAAACTTTAAGATTTCTGTCTCACAGAAATTGCTCACCGGCAACACAAGATCATCCCAGGCTGCCTCTAACAGACTAGACAAGAGAATCAGCCCTCTGATTTTATATTCAAAATTGATTTCAACTGGCTTGTGAGCATGTCAAATTCCTTGAAATTCCCAGCAACACTTTCGCTGTCAGCCATCTTTAGATTGAACAACTTCTTTATCAATAATACCTTGTTTGGCACAGAGGGTTTCTTGTACATCTTCAATAGCGCCACCTTCAAGTCTTTGGTTATCTTTTCCCTGAAGATGTTAAAGGCAACCATTGATTCCAGGGGCAATCGAATCGCCCCTAGTGCTTTTTGATCTATAATCTCTCACTCACCATTGGACATCTGCTTTGGTTTGTGGGTCTTTCCGCTGAGAGGACGATATAGATCTTTCTGATACATGTAATCTTTGACCTGGATCTTCTAGATCCCGAATTTCGTATCATTGAATCTTTCTACTCTGAACTTTCTTTCATCCACTGTCTCGACCCAAAGCTCTGATACCAGCTGTTAGGGGCAAAGGCTTTCACGATGATGAAGAACAAGAACAAATTAGATAGAAAGAGAGGAACAAGATCATGGATCTATTAAAAGACATCACATAGAGAACACAAGAGACTATGTGGAAAGCCCAAAACAAGGTAAAATCATGGAGTCGCTCGCAAATCCACTATTATCGAGAGATTACAGGGAGATGAAGAAGATAGCCTTATATCTTCTCTGTACAATAGCTCTCAAGATTTCTTTGAGCATTACACACAACCCTAGTTATGGCACATCTCTTTTGATAGAGAAAAGTAAGGTTACAAGTTGTGACATTCTTAAACTGTCTTTGACATATGACTTGAGTTTCTTGTATCAAGAAGCTTCAAGGCTGGACCGCATTCGCTGCGTCTTACTGCTCCTCGGGGATGTTTCTTTGTTCTGTCGCTCAGTATGCTCCTCCCAAGACTCTGAGTGATCCCCCGAACACTTGAACATGCCTCCATCTGAAACGAAAAGCTCTCCCACACTCGCCTGTAGTACGTCTGTACTCAAGGAGTCAACAAGGTAGTCCAGGCCTCATGAGACTTTTCCTGAGGCCCTGCCCCGAGTCACCTAGGAATGACTTCCCAACTTCCTAACTCCTACTGCGACTAGGCCTCGCAGTTCTTTTTGTGTAATACTTTTACGAGGGTGATTCTCTGTCAAGGTTGGCAGTCAGGCTCTACAACTTCAACAATAAATAAGTACTTTTTAGAAAAGGACTTATCCAAAATGTCTTTTAAAAAGAACTCTTATAAGGCCAATAGTGTTTGGGACACTGGAAATGGTAGGTGGCTAAAAAAAGAGACAAGAATCTGCACTAATTATTTTCACAGTTTCCTTTCTTCATCGTCTGATCTTATGCCGCCATCGTTAACCAGAGACCAATGGTTTGGTTTAGTCTGGATTTAAATGGTTTAATTTTGGTTACTCTGATTTAACTTTTAAACCACAATTGTAAATACCTTGAAGGGGACAAGCTTCTGAGGCTGTTGCCTAGCTATTTTTACCAAATCATGTTATTGTTTCCTCAAGAATTATTATACGAGGGAGATGCACACTTGTGACATGTAGGAGAATGAAACCACAAATCAAAGCTCAACCAGGGACCAAAATAAAGTTCCGATCGAACGTCCGGTCGACCAGAGAAGCTAGTTGAATACAGCAATTGATCACCTGACAATAGAATATGAGCAACAAAAAGCATAGGCTATCGATCGATCGCCCGGTCGACCAAATAAAAGCAGAAAACCCAGTACCAGTTGCCTGGTCGACCGATTGCCAAAGACCAGAAGTAACAATAGAAGTGTCAGTCGCCCTATCGACTGCCTAATTTACCGACAATGAAGAAAAGACCCCATGGTCGATTGCCCAGTTGACCGCTTGATGAGATTCAATCAACTCTGATTTAGTTTAGGATTTATTTTTGGGTTGATTTGGACTCTTATTGATTTTCTGTTTATTTATTTTGAATTTAGATTACCTAGACAGATTAGAACTCTTTTAATTCTTTTTTTTTCCTTTTAGAAACATGTTATCGTTTCCTAGTAGGAGTAGTACTCTTTTTGTAAGGTTATAAAATGGCCATTGTATTCTTTATTTTTTAATCATCTTTTATCAAACAGTTATTCAAGTAAAATTGAATTTATCTCTCTTATTGCTCGTGGATTTGAATTGCTATCCTTTACTCGTGGATTCGAGTAAATTGCTCGTGGATTAGAGTACCATGCTCCTGATTTGCGTACTTTCCTACTTGAAGGTTCTCCCAGAGTTTATTGGCACTAAAACAAGATCTACTCAGCATCATTCGCTTCTTGCATCTCGCATCAATGGAATTAGAGTTTTAATAACTTTCTGATGGTAGGAGACGACAATGAATTGCAAGGCCTTTCTAGAAGGATGGGCCTTTCTAGAAGGATGGGTACTACTCGAACCCTCAAATCTACCTTAAATCGTCCGCCCAAGGGATCGAAAGGATGTCTCTCGGGATGATGGTACGTACCGAAGCAGACATAGTTATCAATCATATTAACCACCACCACATCGACTACCACCACATCAACTACCACCATATAGACCACCGCCACATCAACCACCACTAAGGTATTCTCTACAACATCCTCAATTTAGTGAATTTTTCTACAAGGAGGAATTACAAAGTCCCATCTATCAATACAATAATTTTGAAGATGATTATGAAGATGAAAGGATGGTCTATGGAAGGTATAGGGTGTTCGCTAATCCTAACCCTAATAGGAGAGGCAGATTTCCTAACCCTAAAAAGAGAGGCAAGTTTTCTAATTCTTTTAATGACAAAAGAGGTGGTTACTCAAATCCTGATGAGTTTAGGATCCTTTCTTTTGATAGGAATCTTAATACTGAGTCATCTTTACTTTGGATTGATGAATTTGATAAGCTACTTGACATGGTGTGTATTCCCATGGAAAATCATGTCGAGTTTGTGGGTTACAAACTTAGAGGAAGAGCAGCAATATGGTGGAACCAATTGCAAAACGTCTATATGATCTAAGGCAAGCCACCTATAAGCTCGTGGAGATGGATGAAATGACTTTTACAAGCCCATATCCTTATTTTAGATGTAGAAGAGATGGAGATTTGAACCCCACCTATCGTGAGATCTTATCCGTTGAATGAACTAGCATAGCAGCATCAGCAACCATCAACTGAAGAGCCATCAAAGCAGGAAGATTCATCATTGATCGACCTACTTGCAGCCAACAATCAGCCTATTCCACCATTTCTAGTACAAGAGAAGAAAAGCCAAAATTCATATACATATGCAATCGAGGCGAATTCTTTGCAGAATCAGAGGAAATAGAGCAAACTTTTGTTTTGGAAGAAATTCCTCCAATTGCTTAGATTTCCGAGGAGATGGACCAATCATTGGAAGAGTATAAATGAGTTGTACATGACAAGCTTTTGGATACCACCCAAAAAAGGTATCTAGCATCATAGTACGTTTATTCTTTAATGTTTTGAATATGCTTTCATGCGGAAGAAGAGTGCCAAAGATGAAAATCCTAAATTTCTCAAGTTCGTAGTACGTACTATCAACACGTGAGTGCAACATGTTCTGCAAGGTATATCAAATCTCCTCTCCAGTCATACTTTGGAGATCTTCTTTGTGGAGGCGAATAAATGAATTATGGGAGCATGATGAATGAATTATGGGAGCATGATGTATATACATGGCTGGATAATGGAGGATCCCCAACCAGTCACTTTCCCTCAAGTTGTGTTTGTTCAAGATTTCATTATTCGTCGTTTCCTTGATTGGAACTCGAGGATGAGTACTTTTGAAGAGAGAAGGACTGATGTAGGAGAGCATAGCAACAAATTAAGGCTCAACAATAGACCAAACTCAAGTCCCGTTCGACCACCCGATCGACCGAAGAAGCCAGCTGAAGACAACAGTCGACCGCCCGGTCGACCGCCTAACAATAGAAGACGAGCGACGAAAAGTACAAGCTGTTGGTCGACTGCCCGGTGGACCGATCAAAAGCAGAAAATCTAGTGCCAGTTGCCTGGTCGATCGACTGACAAAGACTAGAAGTAGCAACTGAAATGCCAGTTGCTCGGTCGGATCGACGATGAAGAAAAGACCATGCGGTCGACCGCCCGGTTGACCGCTTGACGAGATTCAACCAACTATGATTTAGTTTAGGATTTGTTTTGGGTCTGATTGGACTCTTATTGATTTTCTGTTTCTTTATTTTGAATTTAGATTACCTAGATAGGTTAGCACTCTTTTAATTATTTTTTTTCTTTTGAAATAGGTTATACTTCCTACTAGTAGTAGTACTCTTTTTGTAAGCCTATAAAAGGCCCTTGTATTTTTTTTTATTTTGTAATCATCTTTTATCAAACAATTATTAAATTAAAAATGAGTTTATTTCTCTTATTGCTTGTGGATTCGCGTTGCTATCCTTTCCTCGTGGATTCGAGTAAATTGCTCGTAGTTTCGAGTATCGTGGTCGTGAATTCGAGTACTTTCCTGCATGAAGGTTCCCCTCAGAGTTCGTTGGCGTTAGAACGAGATCTAGCCGACGTCGTTCTATTCCCCGCTCCGCGTCAATTTGATGTTGTTGTCCCTCCTTCGAGCAGTCGATCGAGCGGTCGGCCGCTGTCTTCTATTGTCAGGTGGTCGACCGGGTGGTCGACCACTGTCTTCAGCTGGCTTCTCTAGTCAATCGGGCGGTCGACCAGGACTTGAGTTTAGTCCCTAGTTGAGTCTTGATTTGTGGCTCCGCACTCCTACATCATTGTGGGATCAACGAGATTGTGAGGTGGATTCAGCTGCTCCCCGCTAAAACCTGCAAACCCCACCAACACTAAAGCCTTTCACATGGAATTTCTGTTTACATATGGCCACCCCTCTGACATCCTCATAAATATATGTTTAGGTGAATGTTATTTTATCGAGCTTTTGTCCCTCACACCACACATCCTAGCTAACCAGGAATTGGTTGTGGTGTCAATTTCACGAGCAGTGCAGGATGGAGGGTCTCTGAATTGTAAACCCTAAGACCTGACATTGAGCATGCATGAAATGGTAAAAGTAACAAAAGGATAAATTTGATATGCAACAAACGAGCTTGATCCCCATGTCATATGCAATGGTGGAAGAGAGCCTAGAGGGATCCTGTACTAGCTATGACACAAGCACATAAACATGCATGAAAAATTACATGATATCATACGTGAACACTCAATGCATTCTAAAATTCATGAAAAATAAAAGTATTGTGTATCCGATACAATACGACTACGGTTTTGAAGAGTCCATGCTACCTGAATAAAAAGTGATTACTTTTTGAAACTAAATTTAACAAAACTTCTTTGTTATGTTCCAAACTCTAGTTCTCATTTGTTCTAGAGAGCTCATCGAAGGAGACTGGTCCTCATTTATATTAAATGTGAGTATGGACCGAGCGAAATAGATGTGTGAGTGTAATATCCAGCGAGAGGATCACATCTTTATGGAGGTTTTTCACGGTTCTTTTTAAATATATAGACGTTACAATTAATTTTGAAATTCACTGAAATTCTTATGTACCCAACAACTTTAGCATATATTTCACACAGAAGATCCCTGCTGCTAATTTTCTGCTGGAGTAATACTGAGTCTCCTCTAATGCATCCTTGTTATAAGCTTGTTATTGTTAACTCTTATTATCTTTTAAATTTCTACCCAAATATTTCTCTTCACTTCATCACATCAACACGCATGTGTGGTGTGTAAGTAAAGACTTCATAAATCCTTTTCCTACATGGATTCATAGAATATACAATACATTTTTTCAGAGAAGAGCATGAGGCAAAAGTCCCCCGGCGTTTCATTAATACGAAACTAAAGAAGCATTCTCAAATATGAAGAATACAAACATGCAACACATACACAATTTGATCCTTCAAAAAAAAAGGCCACCGGAATGCCATCGGAGCTCCACACGCATCCCGACGACTGCTTTTTCGATCCCGTCGTCCTGTGATTTGATCCCCACCATCAAATGCGACATTTCCCCACCACCGAGACTATACGTACATTGACAAGATAGGCTTTGTTGCGCCCTCCCAACGACATGTCAATCACCAAGATCAGCGTTCAGCGCCAAGTCAATTACGGACCAATAATAGCATGAAAACAAACTAAAGAGAGAACATGAGAACAAATGATTTTAACGAGATTCGACAACTTGCTTACGTCCTCGGGGCAGAAGGGAGAAGATCTTATTTAATCAACTGAGTTACAAGGGGTACAAAGTGATCCGAAATTCAAACTACATAAACACACACTCGGCCACATAATTCCCTCAAAAACTAACCTAGAACTTTTAATACAATTGTCTAACAATTAATAACTATTTGGGGTGCAGAGGCCCTCCTTATATAGCTAGAGGACCAACCAAATGAAGGAAATCCAATTCAGGTCGAAATCTAATTCAAAAAACATGTTACACCCTGTCCCCGGAATACGTGCTCAGATATGTGTCCCGATTTTTTGCTCGTATTTTTCCTATTTTCGCTCGTATTTATTTTTCTTTATTATTTTTTATTATTATTTTATTTCGGAACCGTGTTTTGTGGACCCAGAGCTAGCCTGAGTCTGAACCTAGGACCCAATCTCTTTCATTCAGTGATCTTACTTGATTTGACCTTCTTGTTAGATAGATTTGCTTGTTTTAGTTTTAAATATTATATTTCAATATTTTAGATTTTTACAACTTTCTGAAATTTTTATGATTTGATTTGGAAATTTCTAAAAATCGGTGTTCACCGGTATCAACGATTGATTTCAGGACTTTTAATTTCAGATGTTGTTAAATTTCTAAAATCTAATTTATATTATTTCTCAAGATGATATTTTCAATCTCTGAAAATTTTTGGATATTTTTCTGAATTTCTCAAATTTTACCCTACTATAAATATATTATTTTATTTGGGTTTTTCTCTCCTTTCTTCCTCTTTCTTTTCTTGTCTCCCTGGCTTGCCATGTGGCATATTCCCAACCACCAAATAAATTCTTCTCTCCCTCTCATTTCCTCTCTCTTTCTCTCTCCTCCCATTTATCTCTCTCACTCTCCACTTTCTCGTTCCTTCCTCTCTTCAGCCAGGCGATGCCCGAGCCAGTACCACCCGCCGTGCCACCCGACCTCCAGCGGCCTTCACCAATGTCGGAGAGCACCCTGACCCGATCACCTTCTTGAAATCAGCTAGAGGGGGGTGAATAGGTGATGGCTATACTAAGTGGCAAATAATGCTGATTAAAAACTAATTAACAATAAACAACAACAATATTAAAACTTGCAAGGAAGTAAACAAATAATAGTGCAAGTAAAGGAGAGAGAGTTTAAGAGATAAGTTGACAATCGCAAACACGAGAATATGTTTCGAGGTTCGAGCCACTGCTCTACGTCCCCGCCTCAACACGATGAAGGATTTCTACTATGCTGATCCCACCGGATCGTCAATACAAGTTCTCACTAGAACTCTTCGGACACACTTGTCCTCTCTCACGGTGCCGCAACACCGACTTAGAGCTCACTAGCTCGCTTGGGGCCGCAACCTCTACAACTTCTCAATATGAAGAAACGGTGATCAACACTTGACCACAAACAAAGCTCACATGCACAATCCTATAACCAAGATGAGGAGATGAACTTTAGGGATTGTGTGGTGCTAAAACCAGTAGCGAAGTGGAAGAGAAGGCTTCAAGCTAAAACACAAAGGATTGAGAATTTGGCTCAAGAAATTCTTTTTGCTAAAAGGCTAAACTTGATAAATTTTGATTTTACTCTTGTAATGTTATATTTACGTTGTAAAAACACCCCACTATTTATAGGGGATGAAAAAAAGGGTTAAACAAGCCAAATATTCGTTGGGAGAAGCCCCAACAAAAGACAAACAAAAATAGCTGTTGGAATATGTCAGCAGATTCTGACCGTTGGTGGTCGACCGGGCCGGTCGACCACCAACGGTCGGATTTTCGACCGTTGGGAGCGGGTCGACCGGGCCGGTCGACCGAAGTCCCAAATAGAGAGTGACAAATCTCTGTCGGTCGAACGGACCGGTCGATCGGAACAAACAGAGAGCTCTGCTCTATCTGCCGTCGACCGTCCCGGTCGACGATGTGCACAATGCACATTGGTGCATGTCGGTCGACTGCCCGGTCAACGAACAGAGCAGTTCTGCTCTGCAAGCGGTCGACTGTTCGGTCAACCGGACTAGGCCAAAAGTCAGGTTTTTGAAAACTTTTTGAAGTCTAAATTTTTTGATAAAAATTTCTATAGACGGGTAGATACAAAATAGAGTTCTATGGCTAAGAAAGATCATAGTGTGATCATAGATTAACACCAAAACAATTTGAAAATATTTTGATAAAAATTTTTTTCTAAATTTAAAACCGTTTTTCCAAAACTTGTTTTTTCCAAAAACGAATTTTCAAACTTCGTTTTTCAGAAACTTGAGAAGAAATATTGTAATAAAGTTTTATTTGAAAGCATGAAGCAATATCAAATGTGTGTGTGTGGCAATCTCAATGTTATCAACCACTATCATCTCGGTTTGACAAATAGATTATAAATCCTAACTAAAAATGAAAAATGTAAAGATACAAATCTTGTGTTAGTCTTCTCAATCTTTGTTTGATCCCAGAGCTCTTCTAGTGTGTTAGGCTCTGGGATCTAAATCCTCACGGCTTCCAAATGTGTGAGTCTTGTGTCGGAGCCGTCAATCAACCTATATTTTTACCTGAAACTTTATTTAAAAAACTTTGTTAATACCTAACTACATATAGTTTGTAATCATCAAAACTTATGGCTAATGGCCTTTGGGCAACAATCTCCCCTTTTTATGATGACAAAACATATGGAGTTATTACAAATTTTTAGGTAGAGATTTCAAGTGAAGCTCCCCTTAACATATGCATATAAGAGAATATGATATAAAGATCTAAATGCATAACAAGGGCATGTATATGATATGTAATAAACACATATGCAACCATCCATTCATACAAAGGTACAGAAAATAAAAATGTATGCATATCTGGTTACCTCCATCCATCCATAAATACCTCCAGCCTCCAAAATGAGTGGTAGAAGATTGGAACAAAACATAGAACAATAAGCAATAGACAACCAACCATTTATATATATACCACATGGAGATAACAAAAATAACTGCCATAACATAATAAAAAAAGGGTCCATACAAGATAGGAGGTTCATGCCAACCTCAAAACATAACACATGTCCACAAATAACACATGTCCATACAGAAAGCAAACTAATATCCAAATACTGCATAGATAAATAACCCAGAAAACATATTACATAACACATGTCCAAAATAACATAACCATGTCCAAAATAACATAACCCAGAAATAACTCTCAGAAATCTCTCCCCTTTTTGACATCATCAAAAGGGGTCAATGTCTCCCAAAATCTGTGTCCTGCAGGGAAGTAGGTGGCGGAGCAGAAGTAGGAGGTGCAGAAGAAGCAGGAGCCCAGGCGACAAACGGAGGGCCGCAAGTAGGAAGTGACTGAGCACGTTCACTAGGAAAAGGAGCCGGCCAATCAAACCTGGTGTAGATGCCGCCGAGACAGGCATGCATATAGCGCATGGAGTCACAGATATGACTGAGATCATTGTCAAACGCTGCTCCATCCGCTAATAGTGTGCAGTCATCTCAGCGGAAAGCTGTTGGCAATGCTCTGTACCAATTGAAATCACCTAGAGGGGGGTGAATAGGTGATGGCTATACTAAGTGCAAATAATGCGGATTAAAACTAATAATAATAAATAACAACAATATTAAAACTTGCAAGGAAGTAAACAAATAATAGTGC
>JAVJIF010032046.1:0-283785 GCA_038442645.1 Agave tequilana
TAAAATAGGAGTTAGAGATTGTTACCAAAACCATAGGATAATCTCTTAGTCTCCAAATCAAGATGGTCCTCCCACCAAACTTTTCTTGAAAGTGATGCATCCACTATGTCATATTTAGGCTCTGAACGCATCCACCTCAAGGTACCATCGCTCTCACGTCAAGCGAGAGTCCACACCTACATCAAATAGCATAGGGTGGATTTTGGTCCCCATACTCTTTTGGGTCCATGGGGTTAGCTCCTTTCCTAACCCAAACAAATTTAGTTGCTAAATTTACATCATGTATCTTATCATAGCAATTTAGCAAGGTGGCCCTTGCGTCCATAATGTGTACAAGTGTACACATGAGCATACATCGTGTTATGGGAGTGAACGTGGGAAGCATGTGTATGCCGTGATTTGTGTGTATGCATAGATGGAACTTGTTTCTTTCGAAATATAGATTCCAACCGTGAGTGATTCAAAGCACAATGACTTAAAGTGGAGCCCAAATAATAAACACTCTTTTTAAGCATAGATATATCATTTTCAATTATAGAAAAAGAGGTGCATGCAATAGGTGAGCTAGAATGTGAAGCTACACTAGCATGGCAAACATGAGAATCTAAATCATTTTTCAAAGAAAATTTTCATTAGACATCAAATCCAATTCCTTTGAAATAGAAACAATTCTCATTTTTAAAGATTCATTTTCTTTTACAACAAAATCAAGTTTTAAAGACAAGTTTTTATTTTTCTTCAAAATATCATTACAATCATTTTTATTTTTAAAAATCTTATTTTCATTTAGGGCAAGATCAAGTTGGGATTTAAGTGAGTCACGTTCACTTGAAATCTCATCCCTTTCTTGCAAAGCAATCTCAAGTCTAGAAGATAAATTTTTACTTTCTTCTTTTAACCAAAATTATCCTTTTTAGAAATTTATATTTTTGAAATCCAATTTTCACAATTTTTGGCAAATTCATCATTCAAGGCTTGTGCATCCATACACTCATTGCAATATGAACTAGTACTAACATCTAGTTGAGTTTCCGATTGTACCTCAAGGGAGTCATTCCCTTGGATCATGAAGCAACGTTCGTTAGACTCGTCTCGACTAGATTTTCTCTTCTTATTGATAAGCGTTGGTAGCTCAGGAGATGTCAAAATGTTCCAAACTGTAAAAGCGGAATCATAGTGAGAAAACACATGTAAATATTTTTTATCAAGAGATGCTCTAAGTGCCTTTAGGGCTAGTGCATTAGCCTCTATATGCTTGCTATCACTAAGGTAGGATTCCTTGGTAATGGCAAGGTAAACTTTGTAACATAAGGCTTTTAAATGACAACTCATCATAACCTTCCATATATCAAGTCTAGAGATATCAAACATGGAGGGCTATCCATGAGTGCAAACTATATGTGTGCAAATGCAAATGCAAATAATAGATTAGGAAAACTAAGATCACACTCCTAGGTGGTTAAACCTAATATCAGGAGCGTAGGCTATACCAATTGAAATCACCTAGAGGGGGGTGAATAGGTGATAAAGCTAATCAATGCACAAATTTAAAATGAGATGATGCAACAATCACTCAAAGCAAGATTAGAAGCCGAATACCCCGTGAAGGGATCTGAACTCCTTCTTCGTGATTCCTCTAAATAAGAGTTTGAGGTGCGCAATGCAATCTTGTTGTGAGAGTATTGATCGACAATATAAGAATGAATGGAAAGCAAGTAAATAAAATAATAAACCATTCGCAAAAACAGAGATTTGTTTCGAGATTCGAGCACCCAGCTCTACGTTCCCGCCTTCACCCAGAAGGATTTCCGATCCACTAGAATTTTCACAAAGGATTACAACCACAAGGGAGTACCCAACTCCTCAATCACACTCCTCTAGTCCACAGATAGTGGAGCCACAAATACAATAATCACTGGATGATCAAAAGACCACAAACTCTCTTTTGAAAAACTTTTCTTTACAAAAACCCTAAAGAATAATATATAAGATTGAAGCTCAAGGTTTTGTAAGTGATATAAAAACAGAAGAGAGATTTTAAGAACCAAAACTTTCAGAAAACTTTTAAAAATAATAGCCCAAAACTTAAACAAAAGTTCTTTCTCAAGAAAACTAAAAACTTTTGATTTTTGAATTTGTTGTTATGAAAACCTCTACTGTAATGACCCCTTTATATAGGATTTAGGAAGAGTAAACATAGAAAACTTTTACCTAAATAAAAGAGGAAGAAGTTGACCCTCTAATACAGCTAATCATATTTTTTTAAACTTAAACACGTTTTAAAAACATGTTAAAAAGCAGCATCCAGAAAATTAGCCATTACTGCAAATCGGGCAGATTGGTTAAATTTGAGCACATTTTTCAGGCTGTAAACGTCCGAATTTAGAATTAGGTATTTAGGGATAATTTGTAGAGCTTTAAGTCTTCTTTTTACTGTAACTGAAATCAACTCAATATCATTTTATGTTAGAAATTTATCAACAAAACACTAACAGGTGTCAAATCAGAAACTGTAAGCTGTTTTCAGAACAAGAATAAAGTTCAACTAAATATTTGACATCTTTAAAATTTGAATCTAAAAATTATTATTGAATAATAAATTTAGATCTGAAAGTTAGCTTTGAAATACAAGTTAAATCATGTTATTTGAATATAACAATAAAGAGTTATGATAACAACTATAAAAGGGTGTCAAGCAGATCAGCAGAACTAAAACTGGTTCAAATCTAAAACTCGATATATGTACTTGAAATCCAAAACCAGTTAAATCAAAAATCAAACGTATTGAATTTGTGTGTGTGTTTTTGAGCTTCAAACGTATATACTATTCTTTAACAAACTAAAAATATAAAAACTTTATAGGAAGGTGTCTCTGAACCGCGTTGCCGAGCTAGAGCCTCCTCTCCTATGAAAGAGTCCTCTTGTGCCATCAACCTTTCAATATGCTTTAGCGCCAATAACCTTGCAACATGCTTAAAGCCATCAAGACTTGTACAAACCTTAAATTCATTCTAGAATCTTTATTAGTACCAACTAGCTTTTGTATGTTTTGTTATCATCAAAACTATATAAATGGAGAGTGTAACCTTTTGGGCCAACAGTATCTGCGCAAAAGCGACGGACCTAATTAAGCCAAACCACCAGCCTTCGGTGTTTCGCCTCTCAATCCCTTTCCTAGGCACTGATTTGGCAGGAGTCAAATTTTAACACCTTCCTCCTTAGGATAATCTCCTAGTGAGTTCGAGATGTCCCTAAGGCCAACGTCTATCAGATTTTACTTAGGCTTAGGTTGTGCATGCTTGGAGATGATTTGTGAGCTAAGGAAGGGTAATGACTTCCCCACCTCATCTTGAATTAGATTTTGCCCTTAGAATTTATTGTACAAAGTGTGTAAGATATATAAAAATAACAATCAAAAGCAAATATCATCTAAGAATGTTTCCTAAACTATATGTTATGCATACGTACCTTGTCTCCAGCTCTCTTCAACAGTAATTATAAAATAAACATAATTAGATAAATGCCTAAAATGCAAGTCTAAACGTTTTTTTTAAGCAATTAACAATCACTCAAATTACTGTTGGATTAAACAAGGATTGTGAATGGCAGATATAGCAAGAATAATAACACACAAAAACTTAATTTTTGCAAGCAATATGTCCTGCAAAAAAGAGTTTTAGTAGTCCAATAAAAATTTTCAACTTTTGCAACGCAATTTCTCGAAATTCTGTTTCCTACTTTCGAGAGTAGGGGAACAGAATAGCAAGTCTTCTCCTACAAATCTTGAATGTTAAATCTGAATGTTGACGTCCCTGAAACAACACACCAAACTTGTTAAAAAATAAATACACTGTTCCCTCCCCGGCAATAACGCCAAAAATTAATTGCAAATTCAAAGAGTTAAGAATTACCGTGTAGCTTTGGGCTAACGGGTCATGTCCACGAGAAGGAATGCGATAGAAGCTTTTCGGTATTTTTGTTAAGTAACAAAGAATAAAATTGGTGTCTTTCTTTTAAGTTGAAAAGAAGAATGGAGAGAAGGGAAATGATTAAAAGAGAAATTACAAATTTGGAGAAGGCTTTGGAAAAGGTGATTTAAAAAGCTTTGAAAAGTGATTTATTGTTTTTGATATAAGAAGAAGAAGATTTGGGCTCACTAATTTTCTACTCAACTATGTACTTATCTCAAGAACATTTGGGTGCATCATTTTTATCATATGCAAAAAAACCTTTAGTTTCTTTAAATGTCCAAGTAAAACAAATAAGATGGTTTCATTTAAATCTTAAGCCCTTTCTTTACAAATCATTAAAAAGATAATGTTAAACCATCAAGCGCGAAGATGCAAGTATGGAATAAAAACAGTTTAAAAAGATTTGTGCAATGATAGTCCAAGTTTAAAGTAAAGACATCCTCATGTGCTTTCAAGAACGACGTTTAACTAAGATGTTTTTCTGATTCAAAAAGTGTTGCTTTCATGAAAAACAATCAAGAGAGAGGTGACAGAAGAGAGTAATTAGTGAGCCCAAAAAATGAAATGAGCTACTCATGGAACATGAAAAATAATACTTGTAAGTAAAGCAAGACATACCGTGAATTGGAATGGTAGAAGAGAAAACTTGATCCTTTTATTGATGTCACTTCAATCTTCAGATTACAATCGCTCAATCCTCTCTCTCTCACTGGTATTTTATCTGAACTACAAATTATAAAATAAAGTTACAACTTTTATACTATCTAACAAAGAGCCTAAAACTTTAAAGAATAAACAAAAATTCTAATCCTAGTCTTCGCTTCATTCTTCTCTGCTGAAAATGGTATTTATAGGGAAAAAACCAGACTGCAGAGGGCGTAGGAAGATTGGGGGAGTAAACGCTCCCCTAACAACCCTAACAAAGCCACGAAAATGCGGCTAGGGCCGCGGCCAGGTGGCCACACCCAAATGGGGGATGCTCCTGGTTTGGTTATTCTCCCATAACTTCTACTGGTTTTCTCATTTCTGCCCAAGATTTGACGAAACAGCCTTTGATTATTGACTTCAACCGCTTGATTTGGGAAGATTCATTTCAACTGATTTTCAATCTCTCTGATTTGCCAAGATCTGCCCTGATTCCCTGATTTTGAATTTATTATGAATTAATTCAGAATTTGATGGGCTTTTGGGCTCGTTTCTCTTTCCTATCCTTTAGCAATAGGCCTACATTCAACAAAGAAGAATAAGACTTATAAATAGCATTTATTAGATGAAAAACATTATAATGTGACAATATATATGCAATATATATGACCGATCACAATTCTATCATTTGATAAGTGATATTTAGTAATCAATACGCCAACAAGTAGCAGATTAGAATTGAATTTTCAAAATAAATTCTGAATAAATCAAATTAAGTTTGGAGATAAAGAGAGTATTCAAATATAGAAATAGCTAGCTCTCCTTATCTCTCCACTTATCTTCCCTATCTATTTCTGCCCTATAAATACCCCACACATCAGAGACAGATGGACGATCAAGTAGAGAGTAGAAGTTAGGCTATTATGTAGTTTGTACTTTAGGGTTTTTTTATTTCTTTTATGTAAATTTTGTTTTATTATGTAACTGAGAGGAGAGGAGAGGAGAGTTTCATGGAGGAATAAGAGCAAAACTTATACTGAGGTTGACACCTGTGTAAGTAAGTCTTTTCTTTCAATGTTTTTTGAATCAAATCAAAGTTTTTTTTCTTTACTCTTGTTTTTATTTTGCTTCCCTCTTCTGTGTTTGTGAATCCAAATAACTCCGATAGCCTCGAAGTTCCTTTGCCCTTGCAAGTGCCGTTGATGGCTTATGGTGATGGATAATCATTTCTATGGTAGTGTAGCTTGCTCCTTCATTTCGTAGTATAAATCGAGAATGGGGAAGATCCTATTTGTCATACTTCACTCACCTTTAAACAAAGGTACATCATCAATACGGGTCAAAGGTAAGCAGGTGCCAAAGAGGTAAGTAAGTATTTTTTTAGGGTTTAACTTTCTTTCTTTTAATTTTTTTTAGTTTAGATTACCAACATCACCATCTTCAACTCTATTCATTATTTTTTACTTTCTTTATACAAAATCATTTTTTTTTCTCCACCTTCTCAATCTACTACATTCTTAACAATTTAACATAACTTATTTACCTTTTCTTTTAATGAACTGAAAGAAGAACTTTAACCATTTTTTGTAAATTAAAAGAGAACTTACAAAACGCTTCCATCGCTAGTCCCTCCTTGTGGATCACGACTCGTATGGCCACTCGCTATAACGGTAGCATTGAGTATTTGCACTTCTATTCTGTATTCCTGAATTTCTGTATTTTTCTGTGTGCAGATTTGAACTCATTCATTAACTAAACTTGATCTGAGGCTATCTTCAGTTAACTAAATAGATCCAGTTAAGTCTGATTTTAATTGATATTATTTGGCCTAATCTTCTCCCTCCTAATTAAGACAAGCCTTCAAATTAAGACACAATTATTAGCAGGATTCAGTACAGAATAGGTGCAAGAATTTAGTAATAAACATGTAATAAACATGCAATAAACGTATACAATCAGTAGTCGTTGGTCCTCTGTAGATATCACATCACCTTCTTGGCAGCTTTTCAGTAATCAATTCCACTATAGATATCACATCACCTTCTCAATGACATATGCTATGTCTAGACAAGTACAAACTTGAGCATATATCAGACTCTCAACTGTAGATGAATATGGTATACTTTTGTTTGCTTTTTCTGATAATCGTTCTTTGGACATTGAAGTCGACTCAACTTATTTTCTTTAGCGACAGGATTATCACTTGGGGATCAATCTTCATGCCATATCTATCTAGCACCCTAGCAATATAGTCTTTTGTGACAAACCTCATATTAAACGTGTCCTGTCACGTTGAATCTGGATGTTTATCACAAAAGAAGCGTCTCTAAGGTCTTTTATCTCAAAGTTCTTTAGGAGAAAACTCTTGATCTCAAATAGAAGATCTATATCGTTATTTACTAATAGAATGTCATCCACATATAACACAAGAAATATAGGTCTACTTCCTTTAATTTTGTGATAAATGCATTAATCAGTTACATTTGCCTTAAAACCAAAGTCGGATATTACTTCATCAAATTTCAAATACCATTGATGGGATGCTTGTTTTAGACCATAAATGATTTTTTAATTTACAAACCAGATATTGTGAACCTTTGACTTCAAAACAATCTGGTTGCACCATACATATTTCTTCCTCAATGTCACCATCAAGGAAGGCAGTCTTAACATCCATTTGGTGTAACTCTTGGTCAAAGTGAGCCACTGGTATCATGATAATTTTATAAGAATCCTTCATGAAAATCAGGGAGAAAATATCTCTATAGTCATATTCTCTCTTTGAGTGAATACTTTTGCGGCAAGATTTGTCTCATATCTTTTGACATTGTCTTTCGTATCCCACTTGGTTTTAAACACTCATTTACAATCAATCTGTTTCTTTTCTTTAGGCAACTCTACTAGATCTCAAACGTTGTTGCCTTTCATTAATTTTAACTCATCCTTCATAGTATTTGACTACTTAGTGGAGTGAACATTGAGTTTGACCTCATTCAAGAATGTGGGGTCATCTTTTAACTCCATGTTAAATGCATGCTCTTAGAGATAAATTATATAGTCATTTGCAATAGCTGATCTGATTTTCTAGGCACCTGTGGTTGGGAATTTTCAGACACTATCCTATCAACAAGATCTACTTCAGGATGAACTCTATCTGTACCCTGTAAGGGCACAACTGTATTTTTATACTAAAGTGGAACGATTACTTCATCATTGGAACAATTATCATGGGTATAACAATACGTTCTTTTTCGAATATGAAATTCTTGTGTAATTGACTCCCAATATTCTAAATATCCTCAATGAATGTAGTATTATCCGTCTCTATTATGTTCCTAGTGGAGGGATGGTAAAACTTAAAACCTCTAGACCTCTCAGAATACTCAAAGGAAAAACAGCTAACTGTCCTATAGTCTGGCTTCTTCTCATGTGGCATGTATGTCTGAGCTTCAGATGTACAACCCCAAATATGTTGATGCTTAATGCTTTGAGATTTTTCAATTCATAACTCATATGAGGTTTAAACTACTGTTTTACTAAGTACTCTATTAATAAGGTAGACAACTGTCGTTAAGGCTTCACTTCATAATGACTCTGTTATAGTAGTGTGAGCTATCATACTCCTAACTATGTTCTTTGGTGTCCGGTTTCATCTCTCAGTAACATCATTTTGACGAGATATCCCTGGCATGAAGTACTGAGTTACAATACCACACTCTTTCAAAAAAATTGGCAAAAGATCCTAGACATGTACTTGATCAGTCGTATCTGCCATAGTACTCACCATCACAGTTAGATCTGATGATTTTAATCTTTTTATTTAGTTATTTTCAACTTCAACTTTATAGATTTTAAACATGCCCATTGATTGAGATTTCTCATGTATTAAATATAGGTACTTATAATGAGAGTAATCGTCTATGAAAGTGATGAAGTATCTGTGATCATTTCAAGAAGCTGCAGGGAATTGGCCACAAATGTCTATATACATCAAATCCAAGACTTTTGAACTTCATCTAGCATCAAACTTTCTAATGTTTGTTTGCCCTTTATACAATCTGTATATACTCCTAGGTCAGAGTAATTTAAAGGACCTATAGCTCTAATTGACACAAGCCTTTGGATTCTCTCTTCGGGGTATGTCTGAAACGCCTATGCCAACGACTATATTAGGTTTTCTTAATTAATATTCGCTTAGTACCTAGATTTTTCACATATAAGTTTTCAGAATATGAAACATGAAGATTTAACTTATATAAGCCATCAATCAAGATTTCAGTACTAACAACTTTAGATTTAGAAAATAGATTAATTATTTTATTACCAAGAGTGGTACTAAAACCAAATCTATCTAACAATGAAATAGAAATAAGAGTCTGCCTAAAAGATGGTACATATATAGTCTTATCCAAATCTAAAACAAAATCAGAATCAAATATAAGCCTATAAACTCCAATAACTTCAACTACAACTTTATTTCCGTTACTCATGTAAATGTATCGCTGGCTGCCACCTCCTTTGGGTTCGAAAGTTCTGTAATGAATTACATATATGAATAATTGAACCGGTATCTGTAGGCTGTCCAAAAGTTACTGGAGGACGAGCTATTGAAAAGCAAAGTTTCAAGCTCTAAACGCGAGAGACTATCACCCGCGTCTCAGCATCAAGGCGCGTCGGCCTGACACCCGCGTCTCAACATCAAGGCGCGTTGGCTTGACACCCGCGTCTCAACATCAAGGCGCGTTGGCTCGACACCCGCGTCTCAGCATCAAGGCGCGTTGGCTCGACACCCGCGTCTCAGCATCAAGGTGCGTTGGCTCGACACCCGCGTCTCAGCATCAAGGCGCGTTGGCTTGAAACCCGCGTCTCAGTTATAACCGCCTTGGTTAAGGGACCAATCACTGCCCACACGTAAGGGAAATCAGCTCCCATCGTGGCGTGTCTTTAGCAGGCACGTGGGTTAGTTACCGCCCATGTAGCGGGGAAGTTGGCTCTCATCGTGGAGTATTTTTAGGGGGCACGTTCACCCCCTACGGCATATATAATAGCCTCGTTTGCTATGGCATTGGGCATTCGGCGATCGGCAATCAAAAGAAATCGAGGAGCATAAGAAGAAATCGAAGGGCATCAATAGACAGACAGAGAGAGAGAGCTCGACTCTTCAAGCTAACTTGCTGCGTACAAGTTGCTCTTCGCCTACCTTCTCTTTTAGAGTTTTGGTAGACGGGGCTGAGTTACTCCTTCTACCTGCCAAGGAGAAGATCCCTTGACAGTCCAGACGGTCATCTGGTCAACGGAGAATAAGATTCACTCTCCACCGCCACACGAAGAACCCATCACTAAACAAAGGGGGATTCAAGCCTCAACATCCTCCCTCCCTTGTAACCGGAAGATCAGTCTGTTGTAATTTTTCATCTGATTCAAGGAAATTTTACACCTCCCTCTCTCTTTCCGTGTCCAACAAGAGATGGCGACTCCGCTGGGGAATACGTTTGTCACTGACGAACAAGCCATGGCGCAGGATGATCTCCTCCGTAGGGGGAAAATGGTCGAGACACTTGTTGTGGAGTTCGACCAGGCGAAATTCGAAGAGTTTCTCTCTTCTGGCTCCAAGAGTCTAAAGACCCGCGTCTGTCGCAGGGTCTCGGCGGGGAATAACTCCGAAGCTCGATCTGAGGCTCTCTTGGGCGCCACTGCTACGGTCCCTTGTGCACAGAAGACCCGCGTCAATGCCTCTCAGAAGGCCAGCGTGGTCTCACGCGCGACTGCTGCAGCGACCAACTGCGTCGCACAAAAGACCCGCGTCAGTGTCCCTCAGAGGACCCGCATGGTTAAAACCCCTGATGTTCAGCATCAGGATGTTGTCGGTTTCTCTCCTCCTCCGCGACGCAACCGAAATGCTGAGCGTCGACAGAGGAGACGCGCGCGTCAGCTTCAAGCTGGAACCATTGGTTGTCCGACTGAGGCTAAAAGCGACATGCAATCTGGCGCTTTGCTCGCGGCACGTCCAGTACGTGAAATCCGCGTTTGGCGGCCCAAGTGCGTAACTCCTCAAGTTGAGTCCTCTGAAGACCAGCTTACCAAACGCCAAAGCGAAGCTTCTGCGTCTCATCAAACGCAAGAAACACGCGCTCACAGGCATGGGGCCCAGCAGCCCACTCTCTCTCACCCGTCTCTGCCCGGACGCACCAGGCATCAACGCGAGGCTCGCGTCTCATCTCAACAGAGACGCCAGGCGCGCATCAGACAGCCGCGACGCGAGAGCTGCGTCCCTGAAGTCTGCGTCCATTCTGCACAGCACATGGATGCCTCCCGTCTTCGACGTTGTGAGGCTAGTCTCTTTGATCCCTCTTCCATGGATTTGAGGGATTATTTAACAAAGAAAAGAAGTGCCCACCAGGTCACTTCATCTTGCTGCTGCCAACGGCTCATCTCCATGCTCTCGGAGTGCCGTTGCGGGTCGAGTGTGCACCAGCAGTCTTTAGTTAGACAGCTGACCTCGATCCCCCCGTCAGCCAAAAGAAGGCGCTCCCATAGAAGGAGAATCTTCTCTGATGTTGAATACCCGGAGCTTACTGCGAACATGACAAGCAGAAGCAAGGGAAAAGGACTTGTAGTCAGCTCAGATGAGTCTGACTCTGAATCGGAAGGGGTGTATCAACACACTCGTACTCGGACTGGGGCCATTCCCCCGGTTGACTATAATGCCTTAGCCCATGGCATTAAAGTGAACGATTCCCACTCCGCCGTAGTGGAATCAGGGGCTTCAAACTCCTCCGTTGAGAAGGAGACCTCTGCCTACATGACAGGCACTCCTGATGAGACAGCTAGACGTCTGGAACAGATCCAAAAGAGACAAATGGAGATGATTGTGTCTCAACAGGAATCTATCGATGCTATCAAGCTGGCGCTTGCACAGCTGCTCGAAGACAGGAGGAGATCTCCTCCTAGGAGGCCGAGGGACAGAGAGAGAAAGGGAGGAAGCTCATCTTCCGAGCCTTCTGAAGAGAAGCCTCGATCTACTTCTGGCTCGTCCAAACCCTCGTCAAAGGGCGACCGAGACCCAGGGAAGGCTCATGCTAAAAGGATGAGTCAATTGGAGGAACGCCTCAATGCCCTTGCCAGTCGCAAAGACCTCCAAGAAGCTGGAGTGGTCCGGCCCTAACCAGCTGAGTGGGATTTAGTCCCGTACCCTCCTAAGTTCAAGGCTCCAACCCTCCAAGCCTTTGATGGGAAGGGGTCCCCTAATCAGCACATCTACTACTTCAAATCCCAAACCGGGAATGTAGTAGATAATGACGCCATCCTGGCGCGACTGTTCATCGGCACCCTGAAAGGGTTGGCCTTTGAGTGGTTCATGAAACTCCCGGAAGGTTCTATCAAGAACTGGGGCGACTTGGAGAAGCTGTTCTTAACACGCTTCTTCGAAGATGACTTCGAGGTCACAATGCCCACCCTGTTAGCTACGAGACAGCGAAAGGGAGAGTCCGTCAAATCTTTCGTGGAAAGATTTCAGAACATGGCACTCCGGTGTCCAAGCGGTATGACCCAGGCCACCCTGGTGGAAACATGCCGCCACAACCTCCAAACCTCACTCCTTGCTCAAATAGGAGTTGCTGAAAGCCGCACCTGGAAATAATTAGTCCAACAAGGTGAACAGGCTGAGGAGATTGTTGCCCGCGTCAGGGCAGAAGAAGGCAAGCCGCGGCCGGAGAGGTCAACTAGGCGAGCGCCAGACACCTCCCTCCAGACAAAGCGGAAGGATAATTTGGCGACGGAGACCAAATCTCCCACCAAACCTCAACCAGCCAAGGCGAGTGGCTCTTCAAGCCGACCCTGCACCAACAAGCAGTATTCCTTCAAGGAGGAACATGTCGATTCGCTCTTCAAGCTACTCAACAAGAGCAACCGACTGAAGCTCCCTGAGGCCAGGCGCCCTCAGGAAGTCGGCAAGACCGACAACCCAACTACTGCTTGTACCACAGGATGTTGGGACACCCTACCAGAAGCTGTTACATCTTCAAGGACATCCTTCAGGCTCTGATTAACGCGGAGGTGTTGAAACTCCGACCAGAACAGAAGGAGGTGACAGCCAACATGACGTCGATTCTCCAGTTTGGAAAACAACCTCCAGCACCTGCAGGGGTGGTCCCAATCCCAAGAGGAGAACTAAGAGTGGTCAACACAGACCCTCACCAGCAGCAGGAGAAGGGCTTGGTACCCGTCCCTACGCCTCAAGGGGAAATCATGTGGGTCCACCCTGACCTAGTGGACAGCCAGCAGTGGACTACTGTAACCAACAGGAAGTCCAAAGGCAAGGCAAAAGCTTCGTCCTGCCATGTGGTATGTGCTTCCTCCCGAGAAGCAGAGGATGATGTTCCCTCACTGACTGATTCAGAAGATGAAACAATAGTCTTGGCCGCAGAGCCCAACCAGCCAATGACGGGGACTCGTTCGGGACAGCCCTACTTGAAGCAGTACGGCGAAGTGGTGGCAAACCCTCCACAACCGGCTGCAGAGCCAACTAGGCCCTCCACGAAGCCACCAGTGGAGAAACAAAAAGAGACTCGATTCTCTCGAGCTCTTCAAAAGGGTATAGCGGAAGGATCCACAACGCCTTACCGCTTTGATGTCTTGGCTCAATTGGCCAACATCCCGGCGCGGATCACCCTGTATGAGCTTCTAAGACTATCAAAGTCGACCAGGGAGGCTCTACAAGAAGCTCTGGCAAATGCTGAGGTCTTTATGACCCAGGTGCCAAAGAAGGAAGATGTAGAGAATTGTCTCCACACCTCCCAGAATGCTCCCTGCTTTACCTTCACGGCAGATGATATGCAGGTTAAAGGGAAGCATGATCGACCCCTGTACTTCACAGGTTATATCGGATCATCTGAGGTAAACCGCATTCAGGTAGATCCAGGGTCCGCATTGAGCATCATGCAGTCATGCAACACCTCGGCATCCCTACCCACCGTCTGAGCCCTACACAGACGACCATCTACGGGTTCAATGCCAACGGCACCCGTCCGATGGGGAAGATCAAGCTCAAGTGCCAGATTGGGAGCCTCAAGTCGGAGGTGACGTGCTACGTCATCGATACCGACACTTCCTACAATCTGCTGCTGGGACGACCATGGATCCACCGCAACTCCATCGTTCCCTCACTCTTCACCAATTCATGAAATACATTGACGCGAGTGGGAAGGTGCAAACGTTGGTTGCCGAAAGGTATCCGTTTAAGGGGGTCAAAAATTATTTCACGGACTCCCTCCTATATCAGGATCCGGTGGATGAAACCCCGCAACTGGAGGTGCCAGACTCTGGTAATGAGGCTGACACTGAGCCCGAGCAAGAAGAGTGCCTGTGGAAGTTGGAACCACTTGTAAAGAGCACTAATAAGCTCGATGTTGATAATACCACCGACGATGCAGGCGGTTGGTATATTAATGAGAATTTAGACTTTGAGTATTTTTCTGCGTGTGCATCCGATTCAATACCGTCGGATACTAGTACCGACGTAGACGATGACATCTGGTCGGCAATGGATGCTTTGACATCATTGCATGTACCAGTAAAATCATCTTTCGGGACATACCAGGATAATGGTGATGCGCAGGAATCTATATTCATGGTTCCGACAAGACGAAAAGGCCAAAAACCAACCCTTTTTGGGCGAATGACGACTGAACCAACGCTCCGCGAAGAATCGGAAAGTGAGGTGGAATCCCCTCAGCTCAGTCATTATGAACCAAAAGCGCTCAAAATGATGAAGTGCATGGGGTATGATCTAACCAACAGACCCGGGTTGAACTTCGGCAAAGGAAGGAGAACACTACTTCGATCCTTTGTGCCGAAAGGGAAGGCCCCCGATTATTATCAACGGACGCGCCGGGGGTTGGGCTATGTATCAACTCCGGTCCCATCAGCCTCCGATTCTCAAGAATCGTCGAGCAACGATCACTCTTCAGACACATCATCTTGGGAGTCAGATGTCAGTGTCGGCAACATCTTCAAGGAACTTTCAGTGAACATGGTTTCAACAAGCCACCTGGAGGATGAAGATGAAGAAATGATCCTCGCAGATGCAGATCCTTGGATCAAACATTTGAATGCTCTTTGGGACACCCGCTTTGAACAGCGTGAGCCACCCACAGAAGACAAGGTCATTCAGATCAACTTAGGAAATGAGGCTAACCCTAAGCCCATCTTCATAAGTGATGGCCTATCACCTTTGGAGAAGAAGGATCTAATATCTCTTGTACAAGAGTATATAGACGTCTTCGCCTGGATTTACGAGGATATGCCAGGACTTGATCCTCAAGTGGCCATGCACCGCCTCAACATCAATCTGGACGTAAAACCTGTCAAACAACAGCAGCGACGGTTCCGTCCCGAAATAATGGAGGCGATTCAATCAGAAGTTAGAAAGCTCATCGATTCTGGCTTCATCCGGGAAGAACAACATCCCGACTGGGTAGCCAACATCGTCCCCGTCGCCAAGAAGAACGGGAAGATCAGGATCTGCATCGACTTCCGCGATCTAAACGAGGCCTGCCCCAAAGACGAATTCCCATTGCCAATCACAGATGTTATGATTGACAATACTTGTGGATTCGAACGAATGTCCTTCATGGACGGATTCTCAGGATACAATCAAATCAAAATGTATCCTATGATGAAAAGCATACCTCCTTCAGGACTCCTCTAGGGTATATTGCTATACTGTCATGCCTTTTGGACTGAAGAATGCGGGGGCAACCTACCAAAGGGCCATGAATGCCATTTTCCATCACCAAATGCGCAAAACGGTGGAATGTTATGTCGATGACATTGCGGTGAAAAGTCGCATTAAAGGAGATCACATAGCTGATCTGAAGGTGGTCTTCGACATCATGCGGGCTCATCAATTGAAGATGAACCCCACCAAGTCCTTCTTGGGGGTAGCCAGTGGCAAATTCCTAGGATTTGTTGTGACTTCCACAGGAATCCATTTGGATCCGGAGAAAGTCCGCGCTATCCAAGAGATGCAACCCCCGAGAAACCTCAAGGAACTCAGGGGTTTACAGGGTCGATTAGCGTACATCCGCAGGTTCATCTCAAACCTCTCTGGAAGATGCCAGCCCTTCGCTAAATTGATGAAGAAGGGTGTCTCGTTCATTTGGGACGATGCTTGCCAACAAGCGTTCGAGGAAATCAAACAATACCTCACCCAACCACCAGTCCTTGCAGCCCCGGTGTCCGGAAAGCCTTTCCTGGTGTACGTCCGGGCAATGGACCATTCTTTGGGAGCTCTACTAGCTCAGAATGATGAAGAAGGACGAGAACAGGCAATCTACTATCTGAGTAGAACAATGATCGGAGCCGAACATCGGTACAACCCGATCGAGAAGGAATGTTTGGCACTAGTGTTCGCCATTCAGAAAATGCGACACTATCTGGTAGGCCAGACTATAAATGTCATATCAAAAGTCAACCCCCTGAGGTTACTTATGACAAAGCCTTCTTCACTAAATGGCCGGCTGGCAAAATGGGCCATGTTGCTATCCCAGTATGATATGCACTTTCTGCCGCAGAAAGCCATTAAGGGACAAGCGGTGGCAGACTTCCTAGCTGAACACCCAGATCCAAGGGCAGCCAAAGTCTACGAGGATCTCCCAGACGAAGTGGCCGAAGTCTACCTGACTCAGACATCGTTCGAAAGTCAAGTGTGGCAACTTTTCTTCGACGGTGCATCAAGGACAAGCCCCAAAGGACACGTAGTGGCGGGGGTAGGAGTAGTACTTGTCTCCCCACAAAATTATGGGATCCCCCGAGCTGTCTCGCTAACGGAGCCTTGTTCCAACAATGTGGTGGAGTACAATGCTCTATTGATTGGGATGCAGCTCGCCGATGAGATTGGCGTTAAAAATCTCGAGGCATACGGTGACTCTAAACTCATCGTCAGCCAAATTCACGGGGAGTACGAAGTCAGACATGAAGACTTAGTACCCTATTACAACGCAACTATCCGCATGGCCGAGGGGTTTGCTAACTTCTACATCGACCATGTACCGCGCAGGCAAAATGCGCACGCCGATGCACTTGCATCCCTTGCAGCCTCCCTAGCTCTTCCAGCTGGAGCAATGGAGAAAATATTCGTCTACAGCCACGACTTGCATTGCCCGAAAAATACTCTCGAGGACTATCAGGAGTCAAAGGAGATTGTCGAGGCAAAGAAGTGCTGGAATTGTCGGCCGGTCCAGAGCTTAAAGACTGGCGATTCCCCTACATCGACTATGTCTTGTACGACATCCTGCCTGAGGACGCCAAAGAGGCGGCTGCCATTCGAAGGAAAGCCCCTAAGTTTTACTATAATGCGATTACACGAACATTGTATCGTCGGTCGCATGACGGGATCTTACTCCGGTGCCTCTCACCAAAAGAGGCCCAGGAGGTATTGAAAGAGGCCCACGACGGTACGTGCGGAGCCCATCAACCTGGCCCAAAACTGGCACATCGACTCCAAAGGTGGGGTACTATTGGCCCAAGATGGTTGCCGACGCCGTCGCCTATGCCAAAAGATGTCACGCTTGCCAAATACATGGAGATTTTATCCATCAAGCACCAGGGTACCTCCACTCTACGACCTCTACATGGCCATTTGAAATGTGGGGGATGGATGTGGTTGGTCCTATCAGCCCACCATCATCAAAGGGACATCGGTTCATTCTAGCAATAACTGATTACTTTTCCAAATGGGCCGAAGCCATTCCTTTGAAGGAGGTGAAGTCGTCCAACGTGATCAAGTTCGTAAAACATCACGTTATTTACCGTTTCGGTGTACCTCGGCGGATTGTCCATGACAATGGACCCCAGTTCATCAGCCAGGCATTCCAGAGATTCTGCGCTAAGTTCAGAATCCAGAGTGTGTCCTCAACGGCATACTATCCTGCCGCTAATGGCCTCGCAGAAACTTTCAACAAGACCATTGGCAAGCTTCTCAAAAAGTTCGTCTCAAAGAGTCAACGCGACTGGGACGACAAGCTAGGCGAATGCTTATGGGCCTATCGCACAACAGTGCGAACCCCGACAAAGGCCACGCCGTTTTCCTTGGTATACGGATGTGAAGCCGTACTTCCCCTGGAAATCCAAATTCCATCTCTACGCGTCGCCTTGACAGCGGAGATGACGATAGAAGAGAAGCATCGACAGCGACTCCAGGAACTGGAGGCCTTAAACGACAAGCGTCTGCAAGCCCAACAGCAAATCGAGCTCTACCAAGCTCGAATTACCAGAGCCTTCAACAAGAAAGTTAAAGTGCAAACTTTCAAGAAAGGTGACCTTGTCTTAGCCGTCAGAAGACCCATGGTGATGACGCACAAGACGAAAGGCAAATTCCAACCCAAATGGGAAGGACCATTTGTGGTAGAGTCAGTCTACTCGAATGGATCATATCGCCTCATAACCTCGAATGGCGATACACTTATGATACCAATCAATGGCAGATTCCTGAAGAAGTACTATCCTTAGATGGTATTCTTCCGCTGAGCAAGTTAATAGTACACCTCTGATCAAAGCAAGAAGAATTTCTTCATTAACATCCGACGCCTCCAACGGCTAAGGATAGAGGAAATGTTGGCTTTTAAGCCCAACATAAGTCTTCGACAACTCATCATGCTGAGGGGAATAGCATGGCTAGCCCAACTCAAACGGTAGTTGGTAAAGGCACCTCAAATCCGTTGATAGCTGAGGGTTTGCTAAAAATCCTAAGTGGACTTGATTCCACTCTTTCCTCCAAAATCCCTTACCAATTCTCATCCACAGAATGGTAGGACCACAAAAAAAAAAAAACAATCGTTGCCAAGTTAACACCATACCTCTGGTAATGAGATACCCCTTGTAGAGTACAAATCTTGCTTGTCAACTCTACATTTTGCCAAGTTAACACTACACCTCTGGCACTTCAAATCTCACCTGTCAATTCTCATCCATAGAATGACAGGTCCTCAAACTGCTTTCGGCTCAAGCCAATTCTTGTCAAGTTAATATCACACCTCTGACAAAACTACTGTTTAAGTTAACATTATACCTCTAAGCAGTACTTCAAGTTTCTGCCAGGTTTAATATTACACCTCTGACAGTCACTTTTCTTCAGTCTTCCACATCGAAGCTGAAATGAATGATGCCAAGTTAACACTACACCTCTAGCATCTGAGTCATCGCTAAGTTCAACAATACACCTATGGCCATGACCTTTCCCCGACTTCCTTATCCAAGTCGAGATGACCAATGCTAAGTTCAACATTACACCTCTAGCATTACCTCACTGTTAAGTTAAACATCACACCTATGGCAGTGACATTCTCAGTTTTTCCTAAACAAAATTGAAATACTTCTGAGTTAAGGTAATATCACACCTCTGACTCGCATCCTTGTCAAGTTAACATTACACTTCCGACAAGACCACTTTCAACTCGTCAAGTTAATATCACACCTCTGATGGTAACAAACCTTCCTAGACTCTCCACGAGTCTAATCTCACTTGTTATTCTCTTCAATAGAATAACAGGTCCACCTAAAAACATTGTTAGGTTAATATTACACCAATTAACAGTGTTTTCATCAAAATCCCCAGCTAAACTCGATTAAGTTAATTCTAAACCTCTGATCAGAGTTCACCCTCCTTGGGGGTACCAAATTCTACTTGTCACTTTCTATTACAAAGTGGCAGGTCCACCAAAAAGTTGTTTCATCCCTGTCAAGTTAACATCACACCTCTGACAGTATTGTGAGAGTTCCTGAAATAGGATCTTTTCTTACAAAATTTAACTTATTAAAGTTACCATCATAATTTTAACAAAGTCAAAGATTCTTTGCTTCTACGAGTCTAAGACAAAAAAGTTCAAGATAATGAAAGAGGCAAAAAGAAGAGTGTCACTTTTATTTATTTCCAAACATATGAAAGTGATACAAAACGCTCTCTTATACAATAAGATGGAGTGTTACAGTAAAAACGCTCTCTTATACAATAAGATTGAGTGTTACAATTAAGGAGTACAAAGAAGTCCCTCTCTCTCTCTTAGAGGTTGCACTCACTCCTTATAAGCCGCGTCTGAGTCCAAGTGCGCGATGTTTTGTGGCTACAATAGAAGCTAGTTACACCACGATGCATGATGTAAGCATCGAAAGCGCCCTAGCTGACTAAGCTAAGGGCAATGGTGTTCTTGAAGTCTGGTGGCAACAGAAAGTCCTGCAACCCTTCGTTCAGGAGCGTCTCCTTCCCTAGCAGGCCATCCAACGGACATGGACTGTCCTTGATGTGACTTCTGGAGTGGGAGAGGAAGAGGATCTTGTCCGCCACCACAACCGCCGGAACGCTCATCGCCGTCATGCATAGCCTGACCATCTCTTGCCAGCAGGCATGAATGGCGAAGCAGATCTGAAGAGACCTTGGCGAGGGTTGGGTCCTCGTCAGAGACGTAATATACTCTCTTATAGGTGACGAGGACCATAATATACTCTCTTATAGGTGAACATCGAACAAGTTCGCCGGCCAAAGCATCTTTCTAGGGGCCCAGCAAACCAGCAAGTCTACCTGCAAGAAATGAAACAAAGGAATCAGAACAATCTGTAACTTAGTATGTTTCAACAGAGAAAAACTAAGTCGCAAATGCAGACTGCAAACGCGGGAATGATCCACGCAGTCAGCCAAGCAGACGCGGGAATGACCCACGCAGTGAGCCAAAGTGCTGCGTCAGCAGAGACAAACGCGAATCAAAACGCGGTCTCATTCTGCGCCCAAGTCGAAAGCACAGACGCCGAAAAGGCACAGACGCCGAAAGTTGCCATCTCCTTGTTGAGTGAACAAGAGTTGCAAGGCTCGGATCTGAAACCTTTTTGGAATTCGTCCAAGGCAGTGGCTATAAGACGCCCCAAGACAGTGGCTTTGAAACGCAAGCTTTGTGAACGAAGCCAGCGCCAAGTGCCAAAGACCCCTGCACTCGCGTCCAGAGAAGTTCAAGTCTGTGGCGCGAATTCTAGAAGGAATGCACCAACACAGACTTCGTGAGGGGGTCCAGATAATGATGATGCCAAGGTACAGGCCGTGGTAGATTAAAATATCATGGCTAATCGGGACGGCGTACCAACAGAAGCTTCTACCAAGAGTCGGGCTCTCTGCGTCCAGACGCGGACGTGCAAGATGATCAGAGAGACACTCTGCCCCGAAGAGACCAAACAGGAGCATACAAGCCCTGGGTCATCTTCATCCACAGAGCCATCCTCATCCATGGAGACAATACTCTGAAGAGGATGAAGGTTCTCAGAGCGCTCGCTCTCAAAAAGAAAACAGTCCAAAGATTGGGTTGAAGGGAGAGGGTGCGCCCTATTTATAGGCAGCCCCCGATAACTGCCATTAATGATCTCCTAATCTGAACCGCCGGCCTTAATGACCGCACGATTGTCAAGGTCCAATAAGGGACTGACGCGTGTAACGCCGCTTCGAAAACCGTCGCAGGCGCCAATCTCTAACCACCCGCATTGGTTTCTCATTAAAGGGAATTAACGCTCAAGACCAATAAGAAGCCGACGCGTGGATAACCGCTTCGGGAAACAGCGGAAAATCTGCATTCCCGATCATCAATAGAGATTTGAAGATCACATCAAATCTTTATGACAGGCTGTATGTAACGCCTGGGAGGTTACACCAAGACACAGACTGAAGAACCATATCCAAAATTCGCGTCCCCTCCCCAGATTGGATGACGATCACCCGCGTCCTAGAGGAATGTCCGCGTGATGTAAAGTCGCGTCCCCTCAGCAAACGGGGTCCTTTTTTAAAGGAGAACACTTAGTCCATTTTGGGATTAATGGAAAATGCATAAGGCTGCGTCCCTCGCGTCTGCTTGATCCGCGTCTTTCCTAGCGAAGCAGATCCGCGTCTCCCCTACAGACGGATGCCGCATCTTCTGAACTCATGGCCGCGTCTCCCTATGGATTGACGCTGCGTTCTGCCCAAGTTCTTCTGAACTCATGGCCGCGTCTCCTTATGGATTAACGCTGCGTCTCATCAAAAGAACTTGGTTCTGCCCAAGTCCTTCTGAACTCATGGCCGCGTCTCCCTATGGATCGATGCTGCGTCTCGCCCAAAGAACTTGGTTCTGCCCAAGTTCTTCTGAACTGATACCCGCGTCTCCCTGTGAACAGAGGCCGCGAGTCGATGCTGCGTTTTATTGAAAGAACTTAGTCTTACCTAAGTTCAGTATTCACAGCCAATGATCAAGAAGTTGGATTCATCCACAGCTAAGCAAAGAAGATGGAACAAAAAATGTCCTTTTTATATCAAAAGTGGATATAAACACTCTGATAAATAGAGTGTCCTTTTCTTTGCAAAAAAAAAAAGAAAAGAAGGCTAAATGTCCTGATTCGCCAAGGAACGAATTTGCTCCCTGAGATGATGCATCTTAATCTGACGTGCCTTCTCAGCCTCCATCATGGCTTGGACCCGCAGCTCCTCTTCAGATAGGAAGGGTTTTGCAGCCAGCTACGCTCGCAGAGATTCCACCCTGGAAGAATGTAGAGACAGACTCTCTTTAGCTCGTGCCTTAGCCGCCTGTTGCTCCGCAAGCTCCTCTTTGATGGTAACAAGCTTCTTCTCATTGATCGCAAGCACAGCTTCTGCCTTGGCAATGGTGTCCCGAGCCTTGGCAATGGTGTCCCGAGCACTGATGATGACATGCTCCGTGCTCTGCATGACAATCTCGGATTCCCTTGAATCGTCAGTTAGTTTCTGACATTCAGCCTGGGAATATTCGAGGCTGCGGATCTCTGCATCTATTTGTGCCTCTGCCTCCTGTCGCTCTTGTTCTTGAGCAGCTAAGAGCCGGGTTAGGGTGGCCTGGGCCTCACTAGAAGAGCTGGCATTTTCCAAAGACTTCAGCTCGTGCAGGTCGTCTCCCAGTTGCTCCACCACCCGCAGACACGCCTGGGCAAGTGAGGGGTCTCCGGTTAATTCGACGTTCTCGGCCAGATTTCTGAGAAGCGTCCGGGCAAAATTGAAGGAGCTGCTTCCACGTAAGATGAGATCAATACATGATCCCATCGAAGCAAAGAATTGTTGCACCATCTGGCGTGCCAGTTCCCCCATATCGTCACCACCTGGGAAGCTTCCCGACCCCTTTTCTGTCACGGGATAAGGCAGATCTTCTCGCACAAGAGTTGTGCTGACCACCGATACGGCTAGAGCAGAAGTAGCCTCGGGCGTTTCCAGAGGTGCTATCTTTGCAGGAACCTCCTCCTCAGAAACTTCAGCCGAGACCTGAGCCGTGTGGCCTTCTGGAGGGATATCAATCATTGGACTCTCCACCTGAGCCCCCTTAGTTCTCTCTGCAAATGACCACAACATTAGCCACAAAGGTGAAAAGCGAAACATTCAAAATATCAGAACTTCCTTACCACCTGGGAGGTCCAGAGATATCGAACCCTTGGGTGAATCCTGCAGAGTGAGAGCTTCCCGAGCCCAGTGGGTACCTCCTTTTCTGGCAAAGCGGAGGGCTCCCTAGTTTCCGCAATCGCCCCTTTCGAAGTTATCCCGCCAACCGAAGCCTCAACTCCTTCGAGCTGGGTCACCTCTTTTACCATCTCCTCGATATGCGAGGAGGTTGTAGTCTCGGCATCCTCAGCCAACTCTGCAGCATAAAAGAAGAATGTTAAGACACCTTCTTCAAAACCAAAGAGGAAATCGGGTGAAAGTACCTGCAATGGGAGCAACTGTCGCCAACGGTGATGGCGCCGTCAACGGTTCCCCCCCGTACATTTCTTCCTCCGAAATATGAGAGAACTTGCTCGGATCAGGAAGAGTGGGTTCATCACCATAGTCGACCTTGTCTTCAAACTCGCTTTCCCCTGAGTACGAGGAAGAAGACAGCTCAACGCGAGGAAGCTCTGCAACCGGAGCCTTGCCTCCAATTACCCCAGTGGTAGGACTGGGATCAATTGCCCGAGGACTGGAGATGAAGACACAAGGGGACCCCGACTGCTGTGCCTCATCTCTTCTTTCATGAGTAGAAGAAGGCTCGGGATGAGCTAAAATCCCCAGAATATCGACATCTCCTCCGCTCATGATGTCGACCTCTAGCTGCTCATCCTCGTCAGTGGCGGTGGATCGATCAACAAGCTCCCCTTCCTCCGCAGACCCGTGGCTTCTGCTAAGCGACCTGGGAACACGGACTAGAGGAGTTTCTTCTTCAGCTATATCCTCCTCCCTCAGTTCCCTGACACCAGAAGGGATGGCCGCTGGTAGAGAAACTGCTGGCGCCAAGTCTCTCCGCACCTTCTTACGAGCAGGCCCAGCAGTAGAAGTAGAGCCCTGACGACGCTTGCTCACCGCCTGTCGAGACTTAGTTGCTTGCGGCTCTACCCTTGTTGCTCGCGGCTCCGCCTTTGTCGCTTGCGGCTCCGCCCTTGGTGGTCGTGGCTCCGTGGCTCGTGGCTCCCTTCTCGTTCTTCTCCCAACCTCCTTCTGGGCCTTCAGGTACTGTTCTACGAGTTTCGATGGTTTACCGGACTCTGTCCTTGCCTCGAGACTTGCATTGATGCTCTCGATGCATGAAGACGCCGGAAAAAAGTCTGGTGTCTGGATGGCTTGGGAGTACCAAGTGCAGAAGCTGAGGCTCATATGGCACTTGGGCCCCTCGAGAGGTAGACGGAAAGTTGCTCCCGTCCCTCCAGCCACACTGTGGTACCAGGCCCGAGCACCCTCGAACAGGTTCCCTTCGAAGGCGAGTCGAGCATTGGGGTTCCCGACATAGAGCTGATCATAGCCGAACTGTCGAGCGAAGCGATTCGGCATGTACGGCTCAATGGTGCATGACGTCCCTTGCCGGAAGAGCACATATCCGGGCCGAATATTGAGCAACCACCAGAAGGCTCCCGAGGATAACCTCGTGAAATCATCTGGGCCCGCGGAATCAATAAGTAGATCCCCGAAAGATGCACCAGGGATTTGGGGGAGGCAACGATTGAGCTGGTAGTTCGCAGGGTCTGAAAGGCACTTCCGGACGTAATATATATAAGGATCACGCCAGTTCGAACCCTCCAACCGCTGTACAAAAGGGACAGAACTCTCCCTCCAACGCACCGCCGTCATCAAGGAAGGGCAATGCATCACGTACCAAGCCATGAGGTACGTGTAAGGCAGCTCGACCCGAGGGTTGGGACGCTTCACCGTCAGATTCCCCTCTGAGTCAACATACAGCTTTCCCTCGGAGTCTGCAGTTTTCGGTAGCTCGCAGAAATTCTTAGCTAGCGCCCGCAGCCCGCTCTGAATACCAGCCGCCATGGCCGGGAGAAGGCTATGGGGTTGCCATGAGCCAGGAGCACCGCCGGGTACACCACGTCAGCAACTATAACTTCATGTGGCAGCATGGGCACCACACAACGCTTCAGCCACAACATCAGAAAGCCCGCCAACAGCGCCCGATCGGAGATAGGGGTCCGGGCTTGATGGTGAAAGCTTTCAAAAACCAAGTCAGGGTCGAAACCGTCCTCGTTCGACTCCGTGGTGTAGAAACTGTCAGAAGCCTGGTCGATCCTGTCTTCAATCTCCCTATCGGAGCTGGGAGCCAATCGGGTTATCAGATGGTCTTTGGTGTTGACGTTGTTGAACAAGTAACTGGCCCAAGACAGTTGCTTGACTCCCTGCGACCGCCATTTGGTTATCTGGCCGCAAATGTGGAAGTGACATAGCACTTCCCAGTAGGTCTCATATATTAGGGGATACTCCTCCTTCAAAAGGTGAAGCTCCACAGTGGTCGGGACATATTCCTCATAGGGAATGTCCCCTGTTGCCAATCCTGAGACGTCATGCAGCTCGTGCAGAGTGAGGCCCATCTCCCCGACCGGAGTGAAGAACGTCCCCGTCAAAGAATTATAACGCTCTAGAACCTCGAAGAAGTTCTGAGAGCTTTGAGGGATCCCCCACTGCACGGCCCTGACTGCCGAGTACAGTCCCACACACTTTAGCAGATCCCCGAACTTGGTAAGAACAAAGCCGACCATCCTGCCCCACCAATAGTTCTCCGTGGAATGGACCCACCCGGGCGCACGGAACCCAACCGGATAATCACCCTTCGCTTCCATGAATGCGTTGAGGAAGGTAGTGCCGAGTTGTGATATCTCTCCAGCCGGAACCTCAGACTTGCGCGACCCAGGGAAAAGGCCGATAACCGACCTGTCATGGCTATCATGACGGTGTACTTTATGGGAGCCCAAATCACCGAGAGTAATCTCAGGGACATATCGAGAAAGGTCCCATTCCATCTTCCGAGGGACGGACATGTGCTAGAAATAGGACAGTGGGAACATCCTCTCCATGCCCGGAAGAAAGAATCTTCCACCCCTTATTTGACGGAGCCATTTGTAAGTTCCGTCATACACGCGATAGCCGCCATCGTGGATACGATCTCCGAAGAAGAAGGCAGGCTTCTCCAGCTTGATGCCAGCATCCGTTGTGAATGCTGCATCGGTCATAAGCACCCGAAGAGTCCTCATGTCAACCTTCGAGAGCCTCTCCTCACGAGCCTGCGACTGGTCAGCAGTCACAGGGACAGTCCTTTGTAGCATAAAGGTCAAGTCCCGGTCAGCACCACCTACATGTCCAAAGTGGCGCGTCTTGGCGAGTGAAGTAGTAAGGTGTGGCGCTGCAAAAAGAAAAGGACACTTAGTTAGATACTTTATTAAAAGCAAGGAAAAATGCTAAGTGTTCATAACCCAGACGCAGAAGAGACACTGGACGCAGGAATTATCAAATCTGCGTCCAGACCTGCGCATCCACATCCAAACGCAGAAGAGACACTGGACGCAGGAATTATCAAATCCGCGTCCAGACCTGCGCATCCACGTCCAAACGCAGAAGAGACACTGGACGCAGAAATTATCAAATCCGTGTCCAGACCTGCGAATCCACGTCCAAACGCAGAGGAGATACTGGACGCAGGAATTATCAAATCCGCGTCCAGACCTGCGAGATCCGCGTTTTACAAACCAAGACTTATGAGATTCAAGTACTTGGACTCAGGCGCCAGACCGTAAGAACCAGCACCTGATGTTGCAGAACGCAAGGATCAAAGTCCGCGTTTAAACCCTTCACAATTAGAAATATTCTAAGTGAAGGGTCCAAAAGGCAGGACCTAATGGCACCGGGTCATCAAACCCGCGCCTCGGTTATCAACCCAAAGACTGCGTCTGGGAATCAAACACGATTTAAATTTGTGTGTTAAGGGTTCTTAAGGGTTCTTTGAACTTCCTTTAATGGCGAAATTCACGCCTAAAAGGCATTTTACCTTGGAGACCTTGGAGAACAACATCCTGCGCAGAGGAGGAGCTGCCCCTCCGGGCCTCGGAGACCTCTCACTTTCCGTGTCCAACAATATCTATTCACCAAGTATGTTTGGAACTAAAGCTAAATTAACTTCAGAACAAACATAAGCATGAGACAAACCTTCTTAATTATCCATCTTTAGTACTATATACAATCATGTTTGAGGTGGCCTACTTTCTTACAGAAGAAGCACACAATGACCTTAGGCTTTTTCTACTTTCTTGCAAAAGGAGCACACAATGACCTTAGACTTTTTCTCCTGCACTTTTGCCACTGTCAGATCAGCAACTGTAGTGATATTTGTGTTTTTTCCCTTTAGTTTCTTTCTCTTTTTTTCTTAGTGTTGTCCTAAAATATTAAGTGAACATTTTCAGTCTTTTCTTGTTTCAATCTTTCCTCTTCCTGATTGCAGTGACTAACAAGCTCGTGAGACTTCACTTTTTTCTTTGAGCATTATAATTAATCTTGAAAGGGTTGCACTATAGAGGAAGAAAAATCATAGTGAAGTTTATCAGAATCTCTTCAGAGAGTTTCAAATTCAGTACATTCAGTTTAAAATAAAGTTGGACATTTTCATAATGTACTCCCTTATGTTTTTTTTTTACCGTTGTAGCGCATATTAACCAGCCTACTAAGATGCATGCTGGTCTTAACTTTATCCGATTTGGTAAATTGATTGCCTACTTCAGTTAGAAAACTCTTACCACTAATTTTATCAAGCATAGTCACCCCTAATAGTTATAAGAATAAAATGCTTCATTACCATCCTTTCCCACTTTTCATAATTGTTCTTTTTCTCTACTGAACTTTTTATCAGTAATAGCAGGGGATTCATCAGTCCTTAAGGCGTTATCTAGGTCCATAAATCCAAGAATGATTGTAACATGGTCATGCCACTTCTCAAAGTTTGTACCATTTAGTATAGCATTGTCATTGAGGCTTATAGAAATTGAAGATATATTTACTGATAAACAGAAGAAAAATAAGACTACATAAGCATACAATTTCTCATCAATTTAACTTTAATAAACATTACATTTAATAAAATTCTACTGTAATAGCCATAAAAGGAAATTTTAGAAAATACAGTCAATGTGACTGATAAAGCTGCAGTTAAACTTTCAAAATAAGTTGTGTCTCTCTATGTCAACATTGTACTGGCCCAATATAGATGACTTAAAGTTTAAATTCTATATAAGAGAACAGTCTTCTTTTGGGCCGATTGCCCCCTATAGGATTGGTTCTAAAGTTTTATGTTATTTATATCGATCATATAATATATGTGATAACCTGACCATAATGACAATCTTCCTTTGGGCCGATTGCCACACTTATGGGCCACACAAATCTATGCATTTAGATTCTTGTTATGCCATCAGACTAGTTAATGAGAGTTATGCAATATAGGCCTGTAGTGATGGCAACCTTTCTTGTGTCGATTGTTGATCGAAGGGGAACCGTGCACGAAAAGTGTGTATTTTGAAATCAGAAGTTAAAAGTTCGTGCTTCGGCTTCTTTAATACTTTCGTTATAGCATGTGGCTATACGAGTTGAATCCACAGGGACAGGAGGCAATAGAAGCTTAACCGGTTGATTCATGTGTGTGTTAAAGGTTCTTCAATATTTCAAAGAATCAAAAGAAAAGAAAAAAGAAGTGAAAAGAGAAGAGTACGGTGAAAACGAAGAAGACAAAAACATAGAAGAGTGGTTGTAAAATTTGGGCTTTTAAAATAAGATAAAAAGAGAAAGAAAACTTATGGCTACTAACTACTAATGGCTCCACTAACATGTTAACCTCTTAGTATATTTACCTCACATGGATCCTTGGCCATCACTTGTCCTTGCTTTCAAGAGCTTTTCAAATTATGACCCATAAGATCAATCTTCACATTCAAACTCAATAAATAAGTGCAAGTTATAATTAACCCATCAAACTTCACAAGAACAAGCATGAATTAAAGTAATGTTAGCTTGTTAGAGAGTTAGATGTTAGAAAATTAGAATCCATTATCATGAACAATCAATAGCTCTTGCAAGAGCAAGGCCAGATAGAGGCTATTAGATTTATGTGGATTATCAATTAAGGAGTTAGCATAGTTAGTGGTTAGTAGTTAGACGCCATGAGAGAAAACTATCTATGCTTGAAAAAGGTTAGAGAAGAAACAAATAGAGATAAAGGAAGAACCTTTTATTGGCCCAAAGGTTATAATCCCCAGTTTTATATTTTGATAATAATAAAGCATATGAAATTATTTGGTACTAATTAAGTTCAAGAGTGTATTTCAGGGTTCAAAGAAGATCTAACAGGTTTTTTCCTCTAAAAGAAGGTGTTGATGACTCAAGGGTAATCAAGTACGGATTGTAGTTCAAAGCACTCAATGTCGCTATCAGAGAAGTCCGCTTGAAGACTCTTGTAGTCGATTAAAATCTTGTAAGATTCTAGTTTGTTAAAGAGTAGAATATAGATTTGAGGCTCAAAGATATACACACATAAAAATGTACGTTTTCGAAAGTATAATTTATTTTTGGCATGTTTGTTTTTGATACTTGTTCCACATTTTCTTGAAAATTTATATCTCAGTTTAGAACTTGTATCTCATTATTATACATGTCTTCTCTCTTCTAAAAATCATACAAAAAGTATTTAAAAATTTTCTTGAATTTTTAAAACTAACCTTGATCTTATTTTTTGACCTAGGTCGGTGACCGTGCGGTCGATCGTGCCTATTACATGACAGAACAGTCAACCGCATGGTCGACTGAACCTCTGAAAATTGGGGTGTGCATGTTGTGCACATTCCCGGTTGATTGACCGATCCCTTTTTGCAGTCGACTGGTGGGTTAACCGACTGAAAGTATGTTGGCCTCAGTTAGACACGATTGACCGATCTGTCGACAGCCAGCCAACAGTCAAATTTTTTAAACTGGCCGGTCGACCGGGTGGTCGACCAACAGACTGTCAAATTGGCAGTAATGGCCAGAATTTCAAATTTGTATTTTGCCATGTTTTTTTTAAACGTGGAGAGTTAAATTTCTAGGATCAATTCTTCCCTTTCAGACCTAGTAAACAATTCTAAAAGTATTTTTCTAAAACCTATACGAAGGGTTTTTGGGATTGAATATTTACAACAACATACTCTATTGAAAATCTATTTTTCTTTCAAAGAGAAAAAGTTTCAAAGTTTTCTTTTGTGCTCTTATTTTTAAAGTTTTAATTGAGTTTTTCTACTATTAAAATCTCTCTTTTCTGATTTTCACTCTCACTTAAATCTTTGAGCTTCAAGTTTATATTTTACTCGATAGAGTTTTATAATAGAGTTGCAAAGAGAGTGTCTGTGATCTCTAGATCACCAAGAGCTCGTAATCTCAATTGCCTTTGTGCTACCTCAAGTGTAGAAGATTGAGTTGGGGAGTTGTGTACTCCAAGTGATTGTAATTCCTTATTGTAAGGTCTCTTTGTGGAAGATCCAATAGTGGATATTGAAATCTTTCAGATGGTGAAGGCGGGGACGTTAGAGTAATGGCTCAAACCTCGGAACAAATCTCTTTGTTTGCGATTGCTTTATTGTCTCTATTTACTTATTTATCATTCATTCATTCTTGTCAATCAATATTAATCTCAACAAAAGCAATTGAGCACCTCAACTCTTATCTAGAGGAATCACGAGGAGAAATTCAGAGCCCTTCATGGGAAACTGGCTTCAAGTCTTGTTTTGAGTGATCGGTTGCATCATCTCATTTTAAATTGTTTAGAATTTGCAATTGATTAGCTATGCACCTATTCACCCCCTCTAGGTATAATTTCAATTCGTATCAGAGCATTGGTCTCTAGAATTTGGCTTAACTACCTTACAGATCCTATTTGCTAATCATTTCATTAATATCTTCATTCTCATCCACTATAGTAAAAATAACAAAAGGTATTAAGACCCCTCCCAAGTTCCATGGCCTTAACTTTCTGATATGGAAGGTTAAGATGACTGTATTTTTACAATCCCTAGGAAGCCAGGTTACAAAGACGGTGACTAAACCCTTTAGTGTATCTGCTGGTTATGAGGACACTTGGTCCGATATTACCATCAAAGAGTTTGATGCCAATGCAAAGGCACATTATGCATTGCTTCAAGCCTTGAACGATGATGACATAGTTAGGGTCATTCATTGCAAATCTGCCTACGAGATTTGGTTACACCTAGTGGTCACTCATGAGGGAACATCACAAGTTAAGAGGGCTAAAATTGATCTTTTACATTCCCAATATGAGAACTTCACTATGCATGAACATGAGTCCATTGATGATATGGTTAAAAAATTTACTAAAATAACTAATGGTTTTGCTTCTTTAGGTGATGCAATTAATAATGATCAAAAAGTACGAAAGGTCATTCGTGCACTTCCACCCTCATAGGAAGTTAAGGCTACTACATTGAAGGAGTTAATCGACAAAGAAGAGATAGAGCTCATCGGTCTTATCGACAACCTTAAGACCCATGAGATGGAGAGGAAGGCTAGAGAAGAAACGACACCGTAAAAGAAGAAGAAGAAGAAGATGAAGATCTTTCTCTCCTTGTAAGAAATGTAAGGAGGATGTACAACAAGGCAAAGATCAACAATAAAAGATGATAGCAAGGTAAGGAGGAAAAGAAAATCATTTGTTTCAACTGTCGAAAACCCGGACATATCATTGCCAAATGCTCGAAAATAAAAAATAAGCCATCTTTCTCAAACAAGCCTTCTACATCAAAGAATCTATATAAAAAGAAAGCTCTCAAAACCATATAGGATTCAGAAAGTGAATCCGAAGAGGAGGTGGACACAGAAAACATGTGTTTCATGGCAAATGATAACACACTTAAGGTAATTTCTGAACTATTTGATAATTATGATTTAGCTATGGATGAATTAGAAGATGCATTTGTAGAACTTTCAAATAATTATGATTTTCTAAAGAAGAAATATCTAAAAATAAAAAAGGAAAATGAAGTTCTTCAACATAAAATAATCATTCTTTCTAAAGAAAAAAATGATTTATCTTCCACTCTTTTATCTACAAAAAAAGGTTTTGATGCATTCAAGATTTCATGTAATCCATGATTGATGAAATAAAATCACTATTTTAAAATAAAAATCAACACTTTGGGAAATGTTTTAAAGAAATGTGAGTTTGATAAGGCTAAATTAGAGGCTATGTTTTCTAAGAAAAATTCTTCAAAGAAACATATTCATTCTACACATGCTCACACTTCTAGATCACACACTAAGCATACTCATGTCTCACATGCTCATCACACACATCATGCATATATGTTTGGTAGAGTTTATTCATGTACTTATAGTGGTTGAAAGGGTCACTAGCTAAATTTTATTTTAATCATATAAATGCTTTTAATAATCATATTTGGGCTCGAAGTACTAACGTCATAGGACCCAAGAAAATATGAGTATCAAAATCAACAACTTCATTGTTTGATATAGGTACACACCAAGGCTCCAAGATGTAGGGAGCGGTGGTATCTTGATAGCGATTGCTCAAGACACATGACCTGGGACATAATAATTTTGCAACCCTATCAACGTATCATGAAGATGGCATCGTCACTTTCAGAGATGACTCAAAGGGTAACATTATCAGTATAGGTAACATTAATGTTGGTTCATTTTCATTGATTGAAAATATTGTTTTACTTGATGGTCTCAAGCATAACCTCTTGAGTATTAGTAAACTTTGTGATCGAGATTTTAAAGTTATTTTTAATGATTTTTCTTGCAATATTTTAGATGGTAAAATCAATACTTGCATTCTTTCTAGATTTCAAAAAAATAATGTATATATTATTGATATGCTAAATTTAGATTGTAATGTTACATGTTTAAATTCTTTCAATGAGAATTCTTGGTTATGGCATAAAAAATTAGGCCATGTATCTTTTTACCATCTATCTAGAATTAACTCCGAGGAATCGGTGACGGGTATTCCTTAATTGAAGTTTGAAAAGGATCGCATTTGTGATGTGTGCCAACTTGAGAAACAAATCAAATTCTCTTTCAAACCAATCAAGGATATCATGACATCTAGACCATTAGAATTAATCCATATGGTTTGTTTGGTCTTACTAAATCAAAGAATTTAAATGAAAACTATTTTGTTTTCGTTTTGGTTGACGATTTTTCTCGTTTTACATGGGTTTTCTTTTTGGAATAAAGATCAAGCTTTTTTGCATTTTAATGTTTTTAGAAAAAGGGTTGAAAAAGTAAAAAAGTTTTTTAATTTTACGCACAAGAAGTGATAGAGGTGATGAATTTAATAACAATTCTTTTATCACTTATTGTGAAGAAAATAGAATCAGACATGAATTGTCTTGTCCTAGAACTCTACAATAAAATGGAGTCATTGAAAGGAAGAATCATGCTCTTCAAAAATATCTAGGACAATAATTAGTGGATACGAACTCCCTCAGTATTTATGGGTCGATGCCGTAAACACTTCATGTTACATATCAAATAGAATTTATTTTTGTAAAAATACTTTCAATACTTCTTTTAAAATTTGCTATTTGAGAAAGCCTAATGTTTCTTTCTTTAGAGTTTTTGGATGTAAATATTTTGTTTTAAACACCAAAGATTACTTAGAAAATTTGATGCTAAAGCTTTTGAAACTATTTTTGTTGGTTATTATAACATTAGCAAGGCTTATAGAATTTTCTATAAATCTACTTTAACAATTGAAGAATCTATGCATTTTAAGTTTGAAGATTTTAATGGTTTTGTTAAGAATGTTGTAGAGATTGATTCTCTAGGTGAAGATATGGAGAAAGTAACATTGAAAGACTCACTAGTCCTAAAAGATAAGCCAACGCTTGATGAAAAAGGTAAAGTTTAGGAGGTTGAAGTGGCACCAACATAACCACTTTCAAAAGATTTGAGATATGCTATAAGTCATCCCAAGGAACTCATCATAGGTGATGTATAAAAGGGGGTAACTACTCACTCTAAACTCCATGATTTATGTAACCATTTTGCTTTTATTTCTCATATAGAACCAAAGAACATCCTCGAAGCTGAGGGAAACTCATATTGGTTGCTTGCAATGCAAGAAGAGCTCAATCAATTTGAGCGCAATCAAATTTGGCATCTTGTCCCTAGACCCTATGATAGACCAACAATTGGTACTAAATGGATTTTTAGGAACAAGTTGGATGAGTCGGGTAATATTGTTAGGAATAAAGGTAGGTTAACGGCCCAAGGTTACATCCAAATCGAAGGTATCGATTTTGAGGAAACCTCTGCACCCGTAGGACGGCTTGGAGCCATATGAATTACACTTGCTGTTACTTCTTATAAAGATTCCAAAAATTTTAAAATGGATGTCAAAAGTGGATTTTTAAATGGTTAATTGAAGAGGAAGTGTATGTTGAACAATCCCCCAGGTTTATTGATCTTACACATCTGGATTTTATTTTCAAATTAGACAAAGCTTTATATGTTTAAAACAAGATCCTAGAGCTTGGTATCGAAGACTTTCAACATTTCTTATTTTAAATAGTTTTTTAAAATGTAAAGTAGATACCACTTTGTTTACAAAATATGTAGATAGTGATATTTTTATTGTTCAAATTTATATTGATGATATTATATTTGGATCTACTAATGAAAAGCTTTGCAAAGATTTCGAATCATGCATGAAGAATGAATTTGAGATGTCTATGATGGGCGAGCTACTTCCTTGGAATCCAAACCATGCAAAGGAGTGATGGGATTTTTTATACATCAAGCCAAGTACACAAGGGAACTCATCAAGAAATTTGGGTTTGAAGGGGGCAAAGTCGAGCAAAACTTTCATGGCTACCACAACAAAACTTGAAAAAGATGAACAAGGTATAAATGTAGACATTAAACTTTATAGAAGTGTGAATGATAGTTTACTATATTTAACGGCTAGTAGGCTGGATATTATGTTTAGTGTATGTCTATATGCTAGATTCCAATCTTGTCCTAAAGAGTCCCACTTGATTGCTGTAAAACGCATTATTAGATATCTTAAGGGTACTATTGGAATGGGGTTGTGGTATCCAAGGACCGAACAATTTTCAATGACGAGTTTTTTGAATGCTGAATATGCTGTTTGTAGAGTGGATAGGAAAGCACAAGTGAAACTTGTCAATTTCTAAAAAATTATCTTGTTTCATGGTCTTCTAAGAAATAAAATTCTGTAGCCCTCCCAACCGCTGAGGCGGAGTATGTTACGGTCGGGGCTTATCATGTACAAGTCCTTCGGATGAAACATACTCTCCTTAACTAAGAATTTGCTTTATGATCATATTAAGATATATGTTGTAATAATACTAGTACTATTCATATGACTAAAAATGCAAATCAACATTATAAGACAAATCATATAGAAATTCGATATTAATTTCTTAGAACCTAATATGAGAAAGGTGACATTGAAATTGATTATGTTTTAACTGATTTTCAACTAGCAAATATTTTTACTAAGCCACTTGATTTTAACAGATTCTCTTTCATTTGTGGTAAACTAAATATTTGTATTATAGATTCATGAATTTTTCTTTATTGGTATCATTTTTCTTAAATTAAATCTATATTTTTTTTCTTACCCTTTTCGATGCATGACAAAAAGAGGGAGAAGTAGTATTTATTAGTATTAGTTTGTTCATTTGTTCATGCTCATTTAAAGTGCCTTTATCATATAACTTGTTGATATCTAGTAATTGATAGCTAGCATAACTTAAAGCGGAGCTTTTTCAAAGTCCTTTTCTTTTATTTATTTTTCAATAGCTCATATGTTTTGTCATCATCAAAAAAGGGGAGATTGTTGGCCCAAAAGTTATAATCCCCGGTTTTGTGTTTTGATGATAACAAAGCATATGAAGTTATTTGGTACTAATCAAGTTCAAGTGTGTGTTTCAGGGTTCAAAGAAGATCTAACAGGTTTCTTCCTCTAAGGGAAGGTATTGATAACTCAAGGGTAATCAAGTACGGATTGTAGTTCAAAGCACTCAACATCGCTATCGAGAAGTTCTGTTGAAGATTCTTGTAGTCAATTAAAATTTTGTAAGAATCTAGTTTGTAAAAGAGTAGAATATAGATTTGAGGCTCAAAGATATACAAATAAAAATGCACATTTTCGAAAGTATGATTTATTTTTGGCATATTTGGTTTTGATACTTGTTCCACATTTTTTTGAAAATTTATATCTTAGTTTAGAACTTGTATCTCATTGTTATACATGTCTTCTCTCTTCCAAAAATCATACAAAAATCATTTAAAATTTTCTTGAGTTTCAAAGCTGACCTTGAACCTATTTTTTGGCCTAGGTCGGTCGACCGTGCCTATTACAGGCCAGAACGATTGACCGCACGGTCGACCGAACCTCTAGCAACTGGATTGTGCATGTAGTGGACATTCCCGGTCGACTGATCTCCTTTTACGGTCGACCGGTGGGTCGACCGACTGTAAATATGTTGGTCTTAGTTAGCACGGTCGACCGACCGGTCAATGATTAGTCACATTTATTGCATATACATTGTCACATTACCATACTTTTTATCTAATAAATCCTATTAATAAGTCTTCTTCTTCTTTGTTAAATGTAGGCCCAATTGCTAAAAGAAAGGAAAGTGGAACAAGCCCAAAAGCCCACCAAATTCTGATTTAATTCAGAATAAATTCGAAATCAAGGAATCAGGGCAAAATCATGGCATATCGGAGAGGTTGAAAACCGGTTGAAAAGAATCCTCCCAAATCAAGCGGTTAAAGCCAACAATCAAAGCTATTTCGTCAAATCCTGGAGCAGAAACGAGAAAACCAGTAAAAGATATGGACGAATCACCAAAGAGGGAAGTTCCACCACTTGGGTGTGGCTATCTGGCCACACCAGGGCCGCGAAAACGCGACCCTAGCCGCGTTTTTGCGGCTTTGTTAAAGTGGTTGGGGGAGCGTTTGCTCCCCAAATCTTCCTATGATCTCCCCCCTCTGATTTTTCCCTATAAATACCAGTTTCAACAGAGAAAAAAGGAGCGAAGACTAGGATTAGAATTTTTGTTTATACTTTAAGGTTTAGGCTCTTTGTTAGATAATACAAAAGTTGTATTTTTATTTTGCAATTTGTAGTTCAGTACAAATACCTGTGAGAGAGAGTAATTGAGTGCTTGTAACTTGAAGATTGAAGTGACATCAATACAAGAATCGAGCTACATTTTCTTCCACTCATTTTATGGTATGTCTTGCGTTATTTACTTGCATTGTTCTTTGTCTTCCATGAGTAGCTAAATCAGTTTTCTGGGCTCACTATTTTTCCTCTCTCTGTTCCCTCTTCTTTTCGAATGGTTTTGATGAAATGACCCAATGAATCATTTGCATGCCTAACTTAAGCCTTTCTTCTTGAAAGTGTTCTTGAAGGCACATGAGGATGGGTTTGGATTTTTTACTTCTACCTCTTTTCAAAATGTCTCTTGAACTTGTTTATATCTCATACTTGAACTTCTTGATGATTTAACATTCAACTCAAGACGATTTCTTAAAGAATAGAATTAACCTTTTCAACCATCTTATGTGATTTGCATAAAACTTTCTAAAATCAATCTTAAGTTTTGCCTATGATCAAGTTGAGGCATTAAGATTTTCAAGAGAAGAACATATCATTGAGTAGTGAGATAGTGAGCCCAGATTTTCTTCTTCATTAAAAAATAACAAATCACTTTTTAAACTTTACACAAAATTCACCTTTTCCAAAGCCTTTTCCAAATTTGCAATTTCTCTTTTAATCACTTCCCTTCTCTTCATTCTTCTTTTCAACTAAAAAACAAGCACAATTCTTTGTTACTAAACAAAATACCGAAAAGCTTTCATCGCATTCCTCCTCGTGGACAACGACCCGTTAGCCCGAAGCTACACGGTAAATCTCTTAACTCTTTGATTTTACAATCAATTTTTGGCGCCGTTGCCGGGGAGGGAATAGTGTATTTTTTTTTAACAAGTTTGGTGTGTTGTTTCAGGGACTTCATGATTCAGATCTAGCATTCAAGCTTTGCAAGAGAAGACTTGCAAATTCTGCGCCCCTACTCTCGAAAGTAGGAAACAGAATTTCAAGAAATTGCGTTGCAAAAGTTAAAAATTTCGTTGGACTAGTAAAACTCTTTTTTGCAGGACATATTGCTCGCAAAAAATTAAGTTTTTGCACGTTATATTGTTGCTATATCTGCTATCCACCATCCCTGTTTTAATCCAACAGTAATTTGAGTGATTGTTAATTGCTGAAAAAATGTTTAAACTTGCATTCTAAGCATTTGTCAATTACGTTTATTTTACAATTACTGTTGAAGATAGCTGGAGACAAGGTACGTATGCATAGAATATAGTTTAGGAAACATTCTTAGGTGATATTTGCTTTTGAATGCTACTTTTCTATATCTTGCACACTTTGCACAATAAATTCTAAAGGCAAAACCAAATTCAAGATAAGGTGGGGAAGTCATTACCCTTCCTTAGCCCACAAACCATCTCCAAGCACGCACAACCTAAGCCTAAGTAAAATCTGATAGACGTTGGCCTTAGGGATATCTCGAACTCACTAGGAGATTATCCTAAGGGAAAAGGTGTTGGAATTTGACTCCTACCAAATTAGTGTCTAGGAAGGGGATTAAGGGCCGAAAGCCCGAAGGTTGTTGGTTACTTAATTAAGGAATGTCATTGACAGATAACCTCCCACCAATCTTGCCTTGACCTGGCTGATTAGCTTGTGGTCAAAGTCTACATTATACCTCCCGTGGACAATCAAATAGTTAGGAGTTGTCTAGGTCAAGGTTACCTTAGACTAGGCTTGGTTGATTATTCTTGTTGACTATTGGTAAACTTGTTTGTGATTGTGTTTGTGTATGCAAGTGTGGCCAAGAGACCCTAACTCATCTTGGTTGACTAGAAACACATCACCACCCAAGTTTGGACCAAGACCTGATCCGGTTACGGCTCAACCAACATCATTACAGGATAGGTTCTATCCTATTTGAACCTCACTTCCATCTTGCATTCTACTTCCATCGGTTGGTGAATGCAATTTTGAGCTCAAGCCTCAATTCATCAACACACTCCCCAAGTTTCATGGCTTAGAGTCCGAAGTGCTTACTTCTTCATAAGAGAATTTGAGGAAGTATGTCTAACGATGTAATCCCACACCTTGTAGACGATGCTATTAGGTTAAGATTTGTCCCTTTCACTCTTAAGGACTTAGCAAAGAAATGGCTTTACAGTTTAGCGGCCGGTTCTATCACATCCATGGATGGTTTCATCAAGGTCTTCTTGAAGAAATTCTATCCAATTCATAAGACTGCTCTCATTAGGAAAACTATCATGCAATTCAAGTAAGAACCGAGTGAACCGTTCTGGGGGTACTTTGAACGCTTTAAAGACCTCCTTGTCCAATGTCCTCATCATGGAATAGAAAAATGGCGACAATGCCAAATTCTTTATGATGGTTTAGACTATTCTACCAAACCCTCGTAGAAAGTATGTGCCAAGGGGATTCTTGCAGAAGGATGAAAATGAAGGATGGGATTTGTATGAAAACCTAGCTGAAAAGACCATCCAATGGGAACCTACTAGTGAAACCTCTAAGAATCCAAACTCCATCTCTTCAAAAGGAGGTCTCCATTCTATCAAATCATCCATAGCTAATGAGGCTAAGTTAGCGAACTTTGCAAGAAGACTGGAAGCTTTAGAAACTAAGGAACCAAGTCCAGTTAATCAAGTCAGCCCAAGTCAATTTCCAACTCCGGGCTGTACTTATTGCCAAGCCATGAATCATGTGTTCGAGGAGTGCCCTGTGTTTCAGGCTCAGCAACAATACCATGAACAGATGAATGCGGCCTTTTCAAGGCCGAACAATAATCCTTACGCACTAACGTACAATCCTAACTGGAGAAATCACCCTAATTTCTCATGGTGCCAAAATAACAATGACCATTCACGGTCAAATCATGCAAGCCACTTCCATCATGCTAATAATTCTTTCAATCGTCAACCCAACTTTTCCAATTTCTATAATAATTCTCCCAACCATCCACCTAACTTTTCAAACTATCAACAAAACTTTCCCAACCAAGCTCTACAATCCTCCTTCCAGAATCCTCAACTAGAAAGGAGAATGACTGACTTTAAAAGAAACATGAAAAGATACATGAAAAACTAATATTCTCTCATGCAAACTATACAGAGGTTAGAGGTTCAAATGAACCAATTAGCCACTCTATAGAATGAGAGACAGAAGGGTACCTGCCTAGTCAACCAATAACCAATCCTAGGAATTCTCAACAAGCTCATTTGGCTGAGGATCAATCATTAAATCAATGTAATTCTGTTCATACATTGAGGTCAGGAAAGAGAGTTGATAATCAAGTGTCAATGCCAACCAATCCCATTCAGCACAACCACAATCAAGCATCCACCTCATCTAATCCAAATCCTTCCAAATCTGACGAATCTGAAAAAGATAAGTCAACCAGTCAGGTGCACCAGCCTATAGTACCATTTCCTAATAGGCTGAAAAATAATAACTAAAATCCACACATGGACAAGATAATTGAGATATTTAATCAAGTGAAGATAAATGTGCCCCTTCTTGATGCCATCCAACAAGTCCCTTCCATGCTGTGCACCAAGAAGAGAAAGACTAATGTACTAAAAAAGGTCTTCTTAGCCACTAACATTAGTGAGCTACTATCGGGTCCGATCCCTGTCAAGTACAAGGATCCAGGTAGTCCTACCATTTCCTGCACAATAGGACAAACTGAGATTAGTCGTGCACTTCTTGACTTGGGCGCAAGTATCAACTTGCTTCCATTCTCAGTTTATCAACAACTCGGGTTGGGCGATCTTAGTCCAACTCGAGTCACTATCCAACTGGCTGACCGTTCAGTAAAAGTTTCAAAAGGGGAGATTAATGATGTCCTGATCCGGGTAGGGGAGTTTATTTACCCTATCGATTTCATAATTCTGGAGACACAACCTGTGTCCAACTCCAATCATAGGGCTCAAACTCCTGTTATCCTATGGCAACCATTCCTTACTACTACCAATGTCATCATCAATTGTAGGAATGGGTCCATGAGGTTAACCTTTGGGGACATTACTAGAGAAGTCAATGTCTTCAATCTAGGAAAACAACCCCAAGATGTTGAGGACCAAACATTTGAAGTCAACCTAATTGAGAACTTAACAAGTGAACATAGCGAAGAATTGAAACTAGAAACTGAGTGCGACTTCGGGTTAGAGTCTGATGACTTTAATCTTGATCAGGTTGTAGATTCTAATGTAAATTAGGCCTCTAACCCTATTTCACCAATAATGGAGCCAACAAATTTGACTAGTCCTTCTAGTGAGCCTTCCTCTTCCTTAGAATTGAAAGCCTTACCTGCGCATCTCAAGTACGTCTATCTAGGCGAACAAGAGACCTTTCCTATCATCAATGCCTCCCATTTAAATGACGGGGAAGAAGAAGATCTTAAAGCAATTCTAAGAAATATAGGGAAGCTATTGGTTGGACTATGACGGATATAAAGGGATTAAGTCCGACCATCGTTCAACATCGCATTCATCTCAATGAAGATGCCACCCCTAAAAGAGACCCGCAGCGTAGATTAAACCCTATAATTCAAGAGGCTGTTCATACTAAAATTGTAAAACTCTTAGATATTGGGATAATTTATCCCATTTCTGATAGCCAATGGGTCAGTCCTGTCCACGCGGTTCCAAAGAAATCCAGTTTCACCGTAGTGAAAAACGAGAACAAAGAGTTAGTCCAAACTCGACTTCCCACGAAGATCCGAGTTTGCATTGACTATAGGAAGCTAAATGCTGCAATTCGTAAGGACCATTTTCCACTTCCCTTCATTGATTAAATGCTTGAACGTTTGGCGGGTCACGAGTATTACTGTTTCTTGGACGGTTACTCGGGGTATAACCAGATCCCTATTGTTCCTGAGGATCAAGAAAAGACTACGTTCACATGTCCATTTGGGACATTTGCTTATCGTCGAATGCCTTTCGTCTTATCCAATGCCCCAGCAACGTTTCAACGTTGCATGTTGAGTCTTTTCTCTGATATGGTAGAATGATTCTTAGAAATCTTTATGGATGATTTCTCTATCTACAGAGATTCATTCACTCAATGTCTCCACCATTTAGAACTTGTCCTCCAACATTGTGCTGAGAAAAATCTGACACTGAATTGGGAGAAATTCCACTTCATGATAAAACATGTAATTGTCTTGGGTCATGAAATCTCCAAGAAAGGAATTGAAGTAGATAGAGCCAAAATTGAGGTTATTGCAAAGCTTCCCATGCCCAAATGCGTTAAGGACATTAGATCCTTCTTAGGACACGCCGGTTTTTACCGAAGATTTATCAAGGATTTTAGCAAGATTGCTAGGCCCTTGACTAATCTGTTAGCTAAGGACATGTCCTTTACTTTCGATTCTGAATGTATGAATTCTTGGGAGAAGCTTAAGAGAGAACTTATTTCTGCACCAATCATATCTGCACCGGATTGGTCTAAGCTGATCAAAATCATGTGCGATGCTTCCGATTTTGCCATAGGCGCTGTCTAGGACAACATATTGATAACAAGTAGCACGTGATTTACTACTCTAGTAGGACTCTCAACGATTCTCAATTGAACTACACTATGACTGAGAAGGAATTTTTGGCAGTAGTATTTGCCTTAGAAAAAATTTCGTCCCTACCTACTAGGGTCCAAAACCACCATTTTCACCGATCATTCTGTGCATAGGTACCTCATGATGAAGAAGGACGCCAAGGCCCGACTCATTCGTTGGATCCTCCTTCTTCAAGAATTCGATCTTGAGATTCGAGATACAAAGGGCGTAGAAAATGTCATTGCTGACCATCTCTCACGAATTCCTAATTCTCCATGCAACGAATTACCCATAAATGAGGATTTTCCTGATGAAAATCTCTTAGCTATCTCTAGGGAACCTTGGTATGCTGATATAGTGAATTACTTAGTCACAAACCAAACTCCGTCTCATTGGTCCAAAAACGATATATACCAGTTCTTATCCCAAGTCTGGTATTTCTTTTGGGAGGAACCGTATCTTTTTAAGTACTGTTCTGACGAAATTATTAGGAGATGCATTCCCGATGAGGAGGTTAAGAGTGTTCTATCCTTTTGTCACGAACTTGCATGCAGTGGACACTTTAGTCCTCGCAAGACTGCTGAAAAAGTGCTACAAAGTAGGTTCTATTGGCCTACTTTGTTCAAAGATGCTTATGAATTTTGCAAGACGTACCCTAGATGCCAAATGGTAGGAAGGATCTCAAAATGAAATATGATGCCCCTCAACCAAATTCTAGAAATAGAAATCTTTGATGTTTGGGGCATCGACTTTATGGGTCCATTTCCTAATTCATTTGGAAACCAATACATATTGGTTGCTGTGGATCATGTGTCCAAGTGGGTAGAAGCCATTCCTTGTAAAACTAATGATAACAAAGTTGTCATAAAGTTTTTGAAAGAGAACATTTTTTCACGCTTCGGAACCCCTCGTGCTATCATCAGTGATAATGGCACTCACTTTTGCAATAGATCCTTTGAAGCTCTTATGCGAAAGTATGCCATAACTCACAAGTTGTCCACATCTTATCATCCTCAAACCAGTAGGCAGGTTGAGGTTTCCAATAGACATGTCAAGCTTATCTTGAAGAAAACTGTGAATCAAAACCGGAAAGATTGGTCCATCAAACTTGTAGATGCCTATGGGCCTACAGGACCGCTTTCAAGACGATTTTAGGAATGTCTCCTTATAGGTTAGTCTATGGTAAAGCTTGTCACCTGCCCATTGAGTTAGAGCACCAGCCTTATGGGCAATCAAGCAGTTGAATTTCGACTTGGCTAAGGCCGGTGACCTTCGGAAGTTATAAATTTCCGAATTAGAGGAGTTAAGAAATGAGGCCTATGAAAATGCTAGGATCACTAAGATAGAGTTAAGATTTTTCATGGTAAACACATCATAAGAAAAACCTTTGTCCCTGGACAAAAGGTCTTACTCTATAATTTTAGGCTTCATCTTTTTTCACAAAAATTAAAATCAAGATAAACTAGGCCATTCGTTGTAAAAATCGTGTTTCCACACGGTGCAGTTGAGATCAGTGATACCAAGAATGGATATAACTTTAAGGTAAATGGTCAACGCCTTAAACCTTTCTTGGAATCAATGCCGGTAAATGAAACGGCTATGGGTCTTTTTGACCTAGTGTATAGGTAACTTTCCTCTTTTCCATTTTATTTCATGCAGCTATACATTTCTTTCATATATTGGAGACAATGCATGAGATAAGTGTAGGGGAGGGTTCTAACATGACTAATATAACAAAAAAAATATATATATATATATATATAAAAACTTTTTGAAAGGTTAGAACAATATTTTGATATATTTTTTGTAAGAAATTAAGTCAATTTTAAGGAATAGAAAAATCATAATTAGGATTTCTTATACTTGGTCAAAGTCAGATGACTTGTTTGATTTTTAGGGTTAGGAAGAAAATTTGTGAAAGTAATTTAGTCTTGATATTTATCTTGATGAAATATGCACACTAAATACACTTATACACTTAGGGTTTAAAAACAAAGACTCTTATGCCTTATAAAAAAAATGTATGTATGAAAAAAATATAATAATAAACAAATCAAATTATTGATTAGCTAGGTGCTTTGGCCTAAACAAGCCTTGGTATTTATGCAAAAGATAATTAGATAAGTTTGAAAAATATATATATATTTATCCTCTGATTAAGCTGGGTATTTGTGCCTCATGAAGCATAAGTATTCACGCCTAAAAGGGGTACATTTTATAAATAAAAACCTTAGTTTCGTGGCCTTGTCTGCTCGAGTGTTTAAGTCCTTAGGGGTGTTTTCTCACCTCGTGCCCTAAAATCGTCCGGTTTGGGTGTCACCGACTAAAGGCTCGTTACATGGGCAGATTAGAAAGCCTAATGAAATTGAGGAATAAATTCCACCAAAAAGAAATATAAATAAGGCATAGGAGTTAATGTTAAAGAAACCTTAGTCAATTTCACAGTCACGATGGTGCATGCGACTCAGGGTAGATTAATAGACTAGATGAGAAGTACAATTTGACTCCTTACTTTGATAATATATTTTTGAATAGAGACTGAGTTTCGGAATGAAAAATTTGATATTCCTATAACTTATAGATTACTTAAAGCCTTACAAATATACTTCAAATATTTTCTCCTTTAAAAATGCTTTTCGAAAATACTAATATTTTTTATGGATTTTGTGGGTGCAATCCACTGAAAACCCTCACGAGACAAAACTCGTCCTTTAGGGGTAATCTAGAGGTTTGACAGCTTGTTGCACATGCTCAGTGCAATCGAGTGACCTGCGAAATTGTCTAATAATTGATTAGAATTAGTCTGATGTTTTGCTCAAGGGCCAGCAAAAGATAAGTGTGGGGGTGTGATCAGTCACATAAATTGCATATACATTGTCACATTACCATACTTTTTATATAATAAATCCTATTAATAAGTCTTCTTCTTCTTTGTTAAATGTAGACCCAATTGCTACAAAAAAGGAAAGAGGAACAAGCCCAAAAGCCCACCAAATTCTGATTCAATTCAGAATAGATTCGAAATCAAGGAATCAGGGCAAAATCTTGGCATATCGGAGAGGTTGAAAACCAGTTGAAAAGAATCCTCCCAAATCAAGTGGTTAAAACCAACAATCAAAGGCTGCTTCGTCAAATCCTGGAGCAGAAATGAGAAAACCAGCAGAAGATATGGGCGAATCACTAAAGAGGGATTCCACCACTTGGGTGTGGCCATCTGGCCACACTAGGGCCGCGAAAACGCGACCCTAACCGCGTTTCCGCGGCTTTGTTAAAGTGGTTGGGGAGTGTTTGCTCCCCCAATCTTCCTATGATCTCCCCCCTCTGGTTTTTTTTCTATAAATACCAGTTTCAACAGAGAAAAAAGAAGCGAAGACTAGGATTAGAATTTTTGTTTATACTTTAAGGTTTAGGCTCTTTGTTAGATAATACAAAAGTTGTATTTCTGTTTTACAATTTGTAGTTTAGTACAAATACTTGTGAGAGAGAGAGAGGAGAGTGCTTGTAACTTGAAGATTGAAGTGACATCAATACAAGAATCGAGCTACATTTTCTTTCACTCATTTTTCGGTATGTCTTGCATTATTTACTTGCATTATTCTTTGTCTTCCATGAGTAGCAAAATCGATTTTCTGGGCTCACTATTACTTCTCTCTCTGTTCCCTTGTCTTTTCGAATGATTTTGATGAAATGACCCAATGAATCATTTGCATGCCTAACTTAAGCCTTTCTTCTTAAAAGTGTTCTTGAAGGCACATGAGGATGGGTTTGGATTTTTAACTTCTACCTCTTTTCAAACGTCTCTTGAACTTATTTTTATCTCATACTTGAACTTCTTGATGATTTAACATTCAACTCAAGACGATTTCTTAAAGAATAGAATTAACCTTTCTGACCATCTTATGTGTTTTGCTTAAAACTTTCTAGAATCAATCTTAAGTTTTGCCTACGATCAAGTTGAGGCATTAAGATTTTCAAGAGAAGAACATATCATTGAGTAGTGAGATAGTGAGCCCAGATTTTCTTCTTCATTAAAAAACAACAAATCACTTTAAAACTTTATACAAAATTCACCTTTTCCAAAGCCTTTTCTAAATTTGCAATTTCTCTTTTAATCACTTCCCTTATCTCCATTCTTCTTTTCAACTAAAAAACGAGCACAATTCTTTATTACTAAACAAAACATCAAAAAGCTTTCATCGCATTCCTCCTCGTGGACACGACCTGTTAGCCCGAAGCTACATGGTAAATCTCTTAACTCTTTGATTTTACAATCAGTCGACCTCCAGCCAGCGGTCAAATTTTTAAACTGGTCGGTCAACTGGGCGGTCGACCGACAGACTGCCAAATTGGCAGTAATAGCTAGAATTTCAAATCTGTATTTTGCCATATTTTTTTAAAATATGGAGAGTTAAATTTCTATGGACAATTTCTTCCCCTTCAGACCTGGTAAACAATTCTAAAAGTGTGTTTCTAAAATCTATATAAAGGATCTTTGGGATTGAATATTTACAACAACAAATTCTGTTGAAAAACTAGTTTTTGCTTTCAAAGAGAAAAAACTTTCAAAGTTTTCTTTTGTGCTCTTATTTTTAAAGTTTTAATTTTGTTTATCTACTCTTAAAATCTCTCTTTTCTGATTTTCACTCTCACTTACATTCTTGAGCTTCAAGTTTACATTTTACTCTATAGAATTTTGTAAGAGAGTTGCAAAGAGAGTGTTTGTAATCTCTTGAGCTTGTAATCTCAATTGGCTTTGTGCTATCTCTGGTGTAGAGGATTGAGTTAGGGAGTTGTGTACTCCGAGTGATTATAATTCCTTGTTGTAAGGCCCTTTGTGGAAGATCCAATAGTGGATAGTGAATCCTTCATGATGGTTAAGGCGGGGACGTAGAGCAATGGCTCGAACCTCAGAACAAATCTTTTTGTTTATGATTGCTTTATTGTCTCTATTTACTTGTTTATCATTCATTCATTCTTGTCGATCAGTATTCATCTCAACAAGATAGCAATTGACACCTCAACTCATATCTAGATGAATCACGAGGAGAAAGTCAGAGCCCTTCACAGGGAATCCAGCTCAAGTCTTATATTGAGTGATCGGTTGCATCATCTCATTTTAAATTGTTTAGAATTTGCAATAGATTAGCTATTCACCTGTTCATCCCCCCTCTAGGTGTAAGTTCACCTTTCATTGAGTGTTACTCTCCACTACAAGAACTCCCACTTATTTCCTCTGAATAACTCTCATTCCAATTACAAGATCTACAAGAAAAAATATAAAAGAAAAGAAGCAAAGAACTAATCTACATTAAGAGAAAAAACCTACACTACTACCCTCCTCCTGAAATCTGGATCTCAAAGGGGTATTTATAGACCACATGCACTCTGGATGCGAGACGAGGCCAAGCGCTGAAGATCGACGCGTGGCTCCACTGAAGTGCCATGGATTAGCAAGGATCCTTGCGAATCCGCGACCTTGTCGTGGTCGCTCGCGTAGCGCCGAAGCATGAAACATGGATCTGGGTACATGTACCTGTACATGTTATTGTTTTGTCATTTTCTGCTCCCAGAAATAGCAGATTTGGGCTCAAAGTCTTCAGCTTCTTCTAGGCTCTAAAATCACCAAAGAAATGAGAGTTTTAGGCTTCTTCACTTCAAACCATGAATCTAAAAACACACAAGAAATTCATTATTAACAGAATTTTATTTAGAATAAATATGAAGATGTGATATAAAATATGCATATTTGGAGACTAATCACACCCGCACACTTATCTTTTGCTCATCTCGAGCAAAACACAAAATACTATGAAAATTACTACACCACTTTCACAGGTGACGCGGTTAAATTGAACGTGTGCAGCAAGCCTTTAAACCTATATGTTTCCCCTAGAGGAGGAGTTGTGTCTCCTGAGGGTTTTCAGCAGATTACACCCACAAAATCTATAAAGAAAGACATTAAATGTTAGTAATTTGAAAATGCATTTTGAAATAGAGTAAAGTATTGAAATATTTTTGCAAAAATTTAAGTGATTCAAGGTCATAAGTTAACCAGAAATTATTCATCCTTAAACTAAGTTTAGATGCAAGATCTTGTTATAAATCAAAGGTAAAAATTTTAAAATTGAATTGATTCTTTACTCTGCCATAAAACTCTTAAATAATATGCACTTGTGAACAATAAAGATTTTTGGGATATCAACTCTAACTTTCATGCAATTTATTTGTATATATATATATATATATATATATATATATATATATATATATATATATATAAATTTTTCTTTTTCTTCTCTTAGTTTTTTTAGGCTTTTTAGCTTACCTGGGTAGTGAGCCTTTAGCTGGTGACTCCTCAAACTAGACGGTTTTAGGACATCAGATGAGAAAATATCCCTCAGGCTTAAGAATTCGAGTAAACAAGGCCCCAAAACTAAGGGAGATTATTTTATTTTTGTCCACCATTTTAGACGTGAATAATCATGCTTCCTGAGGCATAATTACTCAGCTTTAATAAATGGTTTTTTTATATTTGTGTATTATTTTTTATGGCATTTTCAGTCTTTGTTTCAATCCCAAAAATTGTGTAAATGTGAAGTACATATATCTAAGGCAAAAAATTTAAGATCAAATTATCTTTCCAAACTAACTTCCTTATCCTAAAATTTAAATAAGATCTATTATTTTGACTCGCTTTAAGAATTCATAATTTAGGTCTTCTTAGTTCCCAAGATAATCTTAATTCTCTTTAAATTAAATCAAAATCATTTCTCTTATTTCAAAAAGTTTTGTAAAGAATTAAAAAGACAAGAAAAGAATTTCTGTACAAAAAAAATCTAAAAATGTCCTAAAAAGAAGTGTAAAAAAAAAGAAAATTTAAAACAAACTATGTTACTAAATCCTCCCTCACACTTATCTCATGTATTATCCTCAATGCATCGTGAATGTGTATATGCATGAAACAAACAGAGAGGGGTGGAAAAATTACCTCAGGGTGGTGGTTGCAATGGTGGTCTGATTGGTCCGTGAAATGTAGTCCTACCTAAAGATTGTGGGGTTTGAAGGAACCCGTCAGCGACCTCTCTAATATAACCCATTAAATGTTGTAAAAATGTATAATCTTATTAAAAAATTATCCCCCTCAAATGATCAATTTTCAAAAATAAACTCAGAGTCATGATGTTCAATACCGTTGTCCAACAATGGAGGTGATTGTGGAAGATAATTGATTTAGACTCAAAAGGAACAAAAACGAATATTGACTTGGGAAGCTAACCTAGATCAAGCCGAGATTCAAAAATTGGAGTCGAACTTGGTTTAAAATTGGGTCCAAACTAAAGAATTAATATTCATACACTTGCCCCATCAGCGGAATGTGATCGTAAAATATTGGTGATTCAACTTCACAGTGTACTGGTACAGGATTCAATGTTGACTCTGGAATATGAAAAAAATCTGATAAAAATACCGGAGTCATTATTGAATCAAAATGTGAAACAGAATTATCAACTTGTGGATCAGGATCACGTTCTTGCATAAGTTCAATTTCGGGAAAAAGATAACTTGCCAAAATGTCAAGGTGGTTTTCAAATTTTGGGCAAGTTCAAATGGATGTAATGAAATTGAATCTTAATTTTCGTCCACATAAGGAATGTGAATGGGTAAAATAGTTGATTCAAGTTCAGAAATATGGGAATCAAAACTAGTTCAAGAATGTTACTTAGTTTAAGTAACACTACAGGAGTCGATATTGATTCAAGGATTGGACTCGAATCGCTAAATTAAGGTTAAGGTTTACATTCATCTTCAAGTTCAATTTTAAGAAATGGATAACTAGTCAAAATGCCAAGGATTTGATTTTGGTCAAGTTCAGGTTGGTATGATGAAACTGAATCTTGATTTCTAAAATGACATGATTCTGGGGTCATATCAATAGAGTTGAAGACATCAGAAGTGGCCAATAATTGATAAGAGAGAGTTTCCTCATTCCTATGAGAGTTGATTCTAAGCTATTGATAGGTTGAGAAGCAAAATTTTCATGATTTTACATCATGTCCTGCAAGCATTCTATACTCTTTTTCAAGTCAGATAATTCTTTTTGGGGAGATGGGTCTAGAAAGGGAGAGTATGGATCATGGAATTTGGTGGATACTGGAAGTTGAATATGTTTTGAAATTATCGCACGGACTCCTATAAGAGTTTTTCAACAATTATTTTTTCTTTTGGTGGTTCTAGAAAAGAACTATAGGGATTTTTGAAATTCCGTGGATATGATGAGGCTCTCATGTTTTCAAATTGTTTTTGGGACTCTAACATGGCTTCTGTACTCTTTCGTAACTCTAATTTATTTCAATCGGTGGTTCAGAAAAAGGAGTATGTGAGGCAAAATGTGGGAAAGAAGATGTTGGACAAAGTTATTGACAATTTAACTTGGGGAGGTGATTCCCTACTGACTCTGTGAAGAGTGAAAATTATTTTGAAAATTTTGATCATAAAATTGGGGGTATGGGTCATATTAAGTCAGATAAATCCAATCCGGCTTATATGGTTGATTCATATTGTACATAGCTATTGGAGTTATCTGAGTCAAATGAGGTCGGGGTAAAAAAATGAATTCATTTGATTGAAATTTTTTTGGTTATAATTCATTTATCACAAAAATCACAAATAAGAACAAAAAGAAACAAACAAAACAAACAAACAAAAAAAGAAAAACAAACAAGCCTATACTAGGGTTGACCTAAACGACTCCTAACTGGCCATTACCTGTGAGAGGTTGTTGCATGAGCCTGACTACAAGCTAATCAGTTAGGTAGGGGCAAAATTCAGTGGGAGGTATTCGTGCGTAAGCAACGGGCCTTAATTATGCTAAACCACTGAATCTTTGAGGCTTAGACTCTTAATTTCCAATCCTTCGACAACGATTTGGGAAGAGTATGGTTCTTACAATTTTTACCCTCGGTCAATCTTTTAATGAGTCCAAGATGTCCCTAGGGGCCAATGTCTAGTAAGTTTTATTTAGACTTGGGTTGTGTGAGAAGGGTGGAGATTTTTGGGCAAATAGAGGGTAATGACTTTCTCACCTTGTATTGTATCGGGAGATGCCCTTAAGTTCAAATTGTCCAAATGTGCAATATAGATAAGAATGAACGCATAAAGCGAGTAAATCACTCACGTGTTTGTCCTAACTATATGCAATGCAATATGTACACCTCGGTCCAAATCATAACAATAGAACAAAATATGGTACATTGAAATGAACATTTACATGTGCCTAGATGCAAATATCTAAACCATTTTAAAACATCTATTTATTGTACTTTAGGTCTAAATTATTACAGTCCACAAGTAATCTAAATAGAAAATAGCAGCAGAATACACAGATATATGCAAATACAGAATATCCTACAAAAAATGGAGACCAAACCTCAGAACAGGGCCACGTTTCCGCGGCAAAAAAAACCTGGCCATGACAAAATAATGGACAACTCCCTGCTTTCTTGAGTAGGGTGTGTAAATCACCTGGGGGTGAATAGATGATGGTTATGGGTTAATGGCAAATAACGCGAAATTAAAAACTAAGTCTAGCAATCCAAGCAAATAACAATATCTAACATAATTAGTAATTTGAAAAATAAAAAATTGTAATAAAATGAAGAACAATTATAGCATGCAAATAGAGAGAGTGAGTTAAAGATATAAGAAAGGGAGAGTTAGAAATAATAAATATAAGAGGGTTGTTTCGAGGTTCGAGCCACTTACTCCACGTCCCCGCCTTCACCGCGTGAAGGATTTCCACTATTGTTTGGTCCCGCTAGATTACGACTCTACACGTTCCCTCAAGAAGAAACAGACCCGCAAGTCCTCTCACTTGGTGTCTTCTACACCTTACAAATGACGAACCCGAAGCTCGTATGAGGCCTCAACCTCAACAACTTTTCTCAACAATAATGAAGAAGATGACCTTTCTAATATCACCAAAATAGCTCACAAAATGCAATCCAATAACCAAGAATGGATTTTTAGCTCAGAGATTTGTGGTTTGGAAAGCTTGTAATCAGTGGAGTGTGAGAATCAAAAAGCAAGAGAGATTTGGAAAGGATTTGAATGAAGAACACTTCTCTTTTTGAAAATTTTCTCTTTGAGAATTTGAATCTAAAAGGATATTATCTCTTAATTCTTGAGCTTTTCTCAGTTATGACTAATGGTCAATAGGGTTACTATTTATATGTATTCAAAAATATAGAGAAAAATCAATATAGCCATTTTTGATTAGCCACTAAACAATTCCCTAATAATATAGCCGTTATATGCAAAGTCTGTCAAAAGCAGATGGTCGGTCGACCATCTGGTCAATCGCCAATGGTCATATTTTTGACCGTTGGGAATCATCGGTCGACCGCCCGGTCGATCGATCTTAACTGAGAGCAAAATACTTACAGTCAGTCGACCGCCCGGTTCACCAACATGCACAATGGTTTCTTGTGCACTTTGGTCGACCGCTCGGTGGACCGACTCAAGGCAAAAATGTCTGTTTTTAAAAACTTGTAATTTTGTTTTATTTATTGATATATTTTTCACTAAAAAGAATATACAATATATTTCATGGTATATTGTTAAGTCCAAAGCTATGAGATCAAACTTCAAAACAAAATTTAAGAAGTAGGTCTAATGTTTAGTAGAAAAATAAATCTCCTTAAAAACAAGAAATGTTTTCAAAACAAAAATCATTTTGCAATCTTTTGAACCAATTCAACAACTTATGAAACACAAATACAAATGATTTTTTTTTTTTTTTGTGTGTGTTAATCTCATGAGCTAACAAATTTATCAATTCTTGATTTTAACAAACTAAATTCTTACAAAAAGAAGAAAGAAAAATTCTTTTCTTTGCCAATAGAAGTCCCTTGAGCTTGTCTCTTTAGAATGATTTCTAAGATTCCATTGTGATAGTTTAGCTCTGGGATCTTCATTTTGAGGGCTTCATAAACTTGTGAATTTTTATGGAGAAGTCAAATCTTATCGTGAATCTTTTACCTTAAACTTATATAGATAGAAATGTCAGATAGAATAACTACATGGGATTCTCATTATCAAAACTAGGGCAAAAGACCTTTGGGCCAACAATCTCTCCCTTTTTGATGATGACAAAATATATGGAGTTATTTTAAACATGTTGGGAAGAGGCTTCAAGTGAAGCTCCCCCTAAACATGTACTTACATAAAGAGTGTGACATGTAATGATAAAAAACTGAAATAGGATATTCAATGTGAGACTAACTCGTCAATTAAAGCAAATGGATGTGATATTTAATATAAGAGTTCTATGCAATATATTTATGCATAACAAGATGATGACGAACACATATCCATAAACGTTTTCCTTCATTAATCCATAACCACCAACCTCCATAATAAGGAGTATCATAAAATAGAAGTTTTCAATAATAAGTTCATATACGTGCTATAATACCAATTGTAACTAAAATACCAAATGAAGAAACGGAGATATCAATTGTTTTAACTAGAATAATTGTCAGAAAAACAGGTGTCCAACATGAAAGCACGTAGTCAAAAAAAATGCATACCAAGACAAGTCAAAATAGTAGCAAGATACACTACAAAAATATACAATACCAAAATGGAAAATAGTATCAATACAGTACCAAAATAAATAACTCTACTACTTTTTTTGCCACCATTTTTGTCATACATCAAAAAAATAAGGAGAAGTCATGCATCTTCTTCATCCACATCTTCTATAGGCTCAGCAGCTGGTTGATATGCCATTGAGGCATCTTGTGAAGCCATCCATAGATTAAATGGTGGACCAGTCGGAGGTAGAGGACGTCTATATGTAGCTGGAACAGGTATAGGCCAATCATGCCTGTAGAAATTATAGTCCTCACAATGCTAAAGATATCTGATGGAGGAGCACACATAGGCCATGTCGTTCTGTTACTTTCTCCGCATAGCTTCCTGCCTCTGAGGAATTTCTCTGTGGAAGAAGTATACGCAGGGAGAGGTCACACAGCATGGTCATCATACCTACATAAGGATCGGTAGCTGAAGAGGAGGAACCAGAGACAAAGTTTAGACAAGAGGTGATGAAGGATGAGAAGGAGACTAAACATGAGCACCAACATGCATCTTTTTCAAGTGGGTGCTATTGATATCAACAGAGGGGTTTACAACTCTCTCATTTGATAGATTGATTTTGTAATGTTTGAAAAGACGGGTAAGGATCATCCCGTGTGGAAGATTCCTAGTAGGAATCATCAAATGGTCAGATAACATTAACTCGATGATGAGACGAGGGATGTTGAGTCTAATGTCTTTCAGAAGGCAATAGATAAGCAAGGGAGCACAACCACGGGCATGCCTATATTCTCCTAATTTAGGCAGGAGATCATGAAAAACGATCTTAGCGAGGACCTGAGCGGGAAGCGTGTAGCGCTTCACCTCCATATTCTTTACTAAGCTTGGGTTATCATCGTCATGTAACAGATGAGAGGCGGTTAGAGCACTCTCACCATTAGGGTACTCTAAATCGTGAAGATTAGAATAAAAGATTTCTACATCATCATACGACAGCTTAAAAATCCTAGCAAAACGTTCAAAAGAAGTTGATATCCACATTCTTGACACGAGATTTTATATGATTATTAACAAAAGAGAGACTAGAGTAGAATATTAAGCCAAATTGGGATAAGCTTGCTCTTAATAGTCACAAAATGATTTAAGAAACTAGTTTTGAGAATGAGAGTAAGATCCAAGTGGTCAAAATCGGCTAGAACAACATACCGTCCAGAAATGACATTTTTGTTACAGTTAACAGAGTGTTTGTACATAGCATTCTTAAAGACAAAAACATTCTTAGTTCTAGAGGAAGATTCTGGTTTTTTGATTTTTCAACTCTAGGACGTTTAAAAGACATGATGAGTGGACTAGACATAATGAATGAATTTGCAGAGAATAATAGAATAAATTAGTACCAATCCATAGGAAAAATCTAGAAAGAATTGAAGAAATAATTAGACATTGAATAAGCAAAGATATACTTAAGAAATTCTGAAAATTCCTTCTCCAAATGAGGTTTAGAGGGCTGCTCGAGATGAGATCGTAAAGAATTGAGGTGGAAATTATAGGGATTTAGGTATATAATTGAGAGGGAAGGTTGGGTGGAGAGTAGGAAGTCGACAGAGATGAGAGGAGAGAAAGAAATTAGAAACTAGGGTTTCCAAATCAGCAGCAAATATATATACAGATTCGACTAGGCGGTCGACCGGCATGACCCGAGAGTACAGCAAAACAAACTCTCAATATATCATTCAACCGCCCAGTTGACTGGCAGGATGGGTAAGCCATATGACAGGCTTACTCGGTCAACCGCCCGATCGACTGAAGCAATCCAGAGAGTCCAATAACCCAGTCGGTCGATCGAGGCTGCTCCCCAAAGAAAAATAGTTTTAAAAACAAACAGATTTGTATAGAATAACTTTTGAAAGTAATAATTTTTTCAAAAATATTCCATAAATAGAGATAAACATCCAGGAATAATACAAAGTTCAAGAATTTTAAAATAAAAATATTTTGATAAATAATTTGACAAAATATTCTCAAAAATTTCATAAATCTCGTATATTAATTTCACTCATAAATTAGGCAAATTAAATAAGAAATGAAGTCGGGTTCCCTTGACGGGCTATGAACTTCTCCTCATACTTCCTCTAAATCATGAGTTGTTGTGCTATTTGCTTTTCTTATTTGAATTACTTAATTGTGAATTAAATGCGAATATAAATATACATAACTAATAATACGTATTTTTAAAAAACAAAAGGACATGTTATTCTTCAAGATATAATGTCCATACACAATACAAGTCAATAAACAATAGTTCTTACATATGAAGATAATCTAGAGCATGAAGGTACTATGGTATTCATGTATAGAGACTAAAATAGTTAAACATGTCATGCAATTAATGTAGAGATATTACGCTAAACAATTTAGCAATGTTAAGACAAACCTAAGCATGTATGTGAAATTTAAAAACTCAAAATTTTTGAGATATTACCAATATAAGCTAAAATTCTCCAAATAGGTGGTGTTCTCCCACCTAGTTTTTAATAGTGATGCATTTATAGTATAGATCACTTGACTCCATTGCATCCACCACCAACATACCATTTTCTCCTATGTTTTGGAGGAAGACAAACCTACATCAAATGAATTTAGTATGTTTTTTAATATCCACATCTTTTTGGATCCTATAGGGTTATTCTTTTCTCGAACTCATATATTTTTAGTCTCCAAATTTAATTTTGAATAACAAATTTGTCTAGATGACCTTTACTGCCACAATGTGTATAAGTGTACACTTTGCCATAAATAAATGCATGATTGTGATGTGCATTGTGATCATGCTTGTGTGAGCATATGAAATATGTTTTTCTTGAGCTTTACCCTTTAGAAACATAGCATCTAATTTTTTAACATTGACAGCGCAAATGTTTAATGTAGAATCTAAATCATTCATTCTATTTTTCATAGATTGAAATTCATTTTTATCAAAATTTGTGCCGGGCTTCTCTCTTTACAAAAACATTTGTAATTTTCAAATTCTTCTTTGCTCTTTTGAAAACACAATGAAAGATCTTCTTTTTCTCTCAAACAAGCTCTAGTTTATTTTTCAAAATATCATTTTCTTTTCTCAATTTCTTGTTTTGAAAATTTGAAATCTCATATCTCCTTTGAAGTTATTGAAAAAATAAAGCTAATTCATCCTTGGTGCATTCATCATCATCTAGAGAGGTTTCAAGAGTTATCTTGAAGTTTCCTCTCCGTTTGCCATAAAGCATACATTTGCGGTGTCGATCTCTTCATCGTCGGACTCTATTTTTGAGTCATCCCAAGTGGCCTTCAAGATCTTCTTTTTCTTATGCACCTTCTTTGATGTGGTCGCTTGGAGAATGGGCAATCCGCTATGAGATGTCCTATTTTCTTGCAATGAGAGAAAGGACCCATCACCTCCTTCTTCTTTTCAAACATCCCTTGTAGTCTAGCTATTCGGTATTTACTTTGTCTCTCCTTCTTATTGAACATTCTTTCCACTTTCCAGATAAGTATGGCAAAGTCTTCTTCACCTTCTTCCGATGATACTTCATGATCTTCAATGGAGGGATTTGTTTTGAAAGCAATTGATTTCTTCTTGGTAGGTTCTCTCCCTTCTCACATCTTCATTTCTATTTCGTGAGTTTTGAGGTTCCCAATAAATCTGGAGAAGTCCATCTCCTCAGGATCATACAATTCCTTGAGAGTAGTCGCCTTGACCTTCCAAGCCTTGGGAAGAGCACTTATCACCTTCCTTACCTTTTGATCATTATCACTAGAATCACCTAAGGAAGATAGACCATTAGTGATTTTAGTAAAATAGGTAAGCATTATATCTATGGATTCATTTTCAAGCATGTAAAAGTTTTCATACTGAGAACAAAGCAAATCAATCTTAGAACGTTTAACTTGTGAGGTGCCCTTAAGGCTAATAATCAAGTCATTCTATACTTCATAAGCCGACTTACAATTTATAACACGTGATAAGTCATCATCATTCAATGATTTTGTTAGTGCATATTGTATCTTTGCATTGGCCTCATAATCTTTGGCGGTTGCCTCGGACCATCAATTCTTATCACCGTGAGATTCTACAAATTCCTTAGTAATGGCCTTTGTAACCCTAAATCCTAGAGACTTAAGAAAAATGGTCATCTTCATTTTCCATATGGGAAAATTCAACCCATCAAAGTTGGGTGGGGATTTAATGATAGAGAAGTCATGTGATGCCATGAAATCAAGGAATAATATAAACTAAGTAACAAATGCAATAAATATAGCCAACAAGAGGATCTCTTAATGTGGTTAAACCAAAAACTAGGGTTTAAGCTCTGATACCAATTATAAATCATCTAGAAGAGGATGAATAGCTGATGACTATGGGTTAATGACAAATAATGCGGAATTAAAAACTAAGTCTAGCAATCCAAGCAAATAATAATATCCAATACAAGTAGTAGTTTGCAGAATAGAAAATTGCAATAAAATGAAGAGGGATTATAACATGCAAATAGAGAGAGTGAGTTAAAGAGATAAGAAAGAGAGAGTAAGCAATCGTAAACACAAAAGGATTGTTTTGAGGTTCGAGCCACTTGCTTTACGTCCCCGCCTTCACGCGTGAAGGATTTCCACTATTGTTTGATCCCGCGAGATTACTGCTCCATATGTCCCTCAAGAATGAATCGGACCCGCAAGTTCTCTCACTTGGTGCCATCTATACCTTATAAACGACAAATCCACAAGCTCGTATGAGGCCTCAATCTCTACAATACTTCTCAACAACAATGAAGAATATGATCTTTTTAAAATCACCAAAATAGCTCATAAAGTGCAATCTTATAACTAAGGATGAATTTTTAGCTCAGAGATTTGTGGTTAGGAAAGCTTGTAATCAGTGGAGTATGAGAATAGAAAAGAAAGAGAGATTTGGAACGGATTTGAATGAAGAACACTTCTCCTTTTAAAAATTTTCTCTTTGAAAATTTGAATCTAAAAGGATTAAAGTTATTATCTCTTAGTTCTTAAGCTTTTCTCAGTTATGACTAATGGTCAATAGGGTTACTATTTATAAGTATTCAAAAATATAGAGAAAAACCAATATAGCCATTTTTGATTAGCCACTAACCAGTTCCCTAATAATATAGCCGTTATAGGCAAGTCTATCAAAAGCAGACAGGTCGGTCGACCGCAAACTGCCATACTTTTTACTGTTGGAAATCGTCGGTCGACCGCTCGGTCAACCAATAGCAAAATACTTATAGTCAGTTGATCGCCTGGTCGACCGACATGCCTAAAGGTTTCTTGTGCACTTCGGTCGTCCGCCCGGTCGACCGACTCAAGGCAAAAATGTCTGTTTTAGAAAACTTGAAATTCTGTTTTATTTTTGTGATATATTTTCACCAAAAAGAATTTACAATATATTTCATGGTATATTATTAAGTCCAAAGTCGTGAGATCAAAGCTCAATACAAAATGTAAGAAGTAGGACTAATGTTTAGTAAAAAAATAAATCTCTTTAAAAACAAGAAATGTTTTCAAAACAAAAATCATTTTGTAACCTTTTGAAACCAATTCAACAACTTATGAAACAAAAATCCAAATGATATTTTGTGTGTGTATGTGTCAATCTCATGAGCTAACAAATTTACCAATTCTTGGTTTTAACAAACTAAATTCTTACAAAAAGAAGAAAGAAAAATTCGTTTCTTTGCCAATAGGAGTCCCTTGAGCTTATCTCTTTAGAATAATTTCCATGACTCAATTTTGATAACTTGGCTCTAGGATTTTTATTTTGAGGGCTTCATAAGCTTGTGAGTCTTTATGGAGAAGCCAAATATTATCATGAAATCAATCTTTTATCTGAAATTTATATAGATAGAAATGTTAGATAGAATAACTACATGGGATTATCATAATCAAAATTAGGACAAAAGACCTTTGGGCCAATAGGGAGATACAGGGGAGTATGGGCTTTTACAGTTGTTATATTCTGAAAATTTTTACCCGTACCCAGAAAGAGAAAAGAAAAATTAACAAAAATGTGAAATCACATTGTTTCCATCTCGGCAACGGCGCCAAAATTTGATCTAATGGGAACTGTGCATGAAAAGTGTGTATTTTGAAATCAGAAGTTAAAAATTTGTGCTTTGACTTCCTTGATACTTCTGTTATAACATGATAGCTATACGGGTCAAATCTACTAGAAGGAGAGGCGATAGATGTTTAACCGGTTGATTCATGTGTGTTTTAACAGTTCTTCAATGTTTCAAAGAATCAAAAGAAAAGAAAATAAAAATTGAAAAGAGAAGAGTATGGTGAAAATGAAGAAGAGTGGTTGTAAAATTTGGGTTTTTAAAATAAGATAAAGTGAAAGAAAACTCATGGCTACTAATTACTAATGACTCCACTAACAGCTACCCTCTTAGTGATAATTGCCTCAAATGGATCCTTGGCCATTACTAGTCCTTAGTTTCAAGAGCTTTTTAAGCATGACCCATAAGTTCAATCTTCACATCCAAACTCAATAAACAAGTACAAACTACAATTAATCCATCAAAATTTCACAAGAGCAAGCATGAATTAAAGTAATGTTAGTTTGTTAGAGAATTTGATGTTAGAAAGTTAGAATCCATCATCATGAGCCATCAATGGATTTTGCAAGAGCAAGGCTATATAAAGGCTATTAGATTCATGTAGATAATCAAATAAGAAGTTAGTATCGTTAATGGTTAATAGTTAGCTGCTATGAGAGAAAACTAGCTATGCATGAAAAAGGTTAGAGAAGAAACAAATAGAGAAAAAGGAAGAATCTTTCACAGAATGTCACTCTCCACTACAAGAACTCCCACTTCTTTCATCTGAATCACTCTCATTCATATTATAAAATCTACAAGAGAAAATAAAAGAAAATACAAAAGAAAAAAAGATAAGAACCAATCTACACTAAAGAGAACAAACCTATACTATTGCCCTCCTCCTAAAATTTAGATCTCAAAGCGGTGTTTATAGACCACGGGGGCAGTCTGGAAGGCGAAATGAGGCCATGCGTAGAAGACCAACGTGTGGCTCCACTAAAGTGCCGTGGATCTGCGACCATATCGTGGCCGCTCGCGAGCACCAAAACGTGCAGCATGGGCCTGGGTACATGTACTTGTATAAGTATTATTTTCTCATTTTCTGCTCCCAGAAATAGTAGATTTGGCTTCAAAGTCTACTACTTCTTCTAGACTCTAAACATCACCAACTATATGAGAGTTTTGGGCTTTTTATTCATTTAAGATATGGACCTAGAAACACACAAGAAAGTCATTATTAACAGAATTTTTTTAGAATAAATATGAATATGTGATATAAAATACTCATATTTAGAGACTAATCAATTACCACACTAAGATTCTCCCAAAACTGCATTACCATATCAAGTATCTGACTCGTATATAATTCGACCAGACAATATTCTTTCTTTGGGCCAGCTATTGTCAGCATGAATCATATACACAATTTTAGTGTTTTTTTAATAAAATCTTTAACATGAACATGTATATATATACTTTATCTTTGTCTTATCTATTTTAGTAAAGAGCAATATTCATCATACTAGAACAATATAAGCAATATAATAAACAATGATGTAGCCGAAGCATGTAAGGATACATATAACCATGATGATTAACACTTCAATACCTATTTTATGTCAATTGACTATTATTTTGTCATGTCTAGTGTTTGTAATATTGTAGTGCTCTTCAAGAGCTTCGAAACAACTATTTATATGCCCAAAATAGAGGTCGATGAGCCCGTAACAACTTATTGAATTTTCTATTAGTAAAACAAATCTGCAATGCTTATCGGGTTTGTACAAATATCCAGATCTGACATGCAAAGTTATAAGTTATGGGTCTCTCTTAATGGGTCACGTTATATCCCGATCACGCGTACATGAAGACGTTACTGCGATATATATACGCAGGGCAAAATACCCTCACATATATACGCTACGCATCAGTAGATAAGAATTAAAGTATGAAAATGCGTGGTGCATTATACATTCCAATATAAGAGTATAATTACAAAGTTATTACAAGATGTGATACAATATTATAAGAATATTAAATCACCAATAGGCGCAAAAATGAGAGTACAAAGAGATATACTAGTATGAATAGTACAAAAGATGCTCACAAGTTACAAAAGGAAACTCAAGAGCCGAGCAGGGGGCTTGAAAGAAAAGGACCCTAGATGGTCAACTGCTGATCCACTATGCTACTACTGCGCAATTCTGATCAACAAAAAATCCACCACAATCCAAACTCCAGGATTTGGACATGCAGGTTCAGGGTTGTCAGAAGCAACCCAACGAGTGTAAGAGGAGTGCCAAGTGGTATGCACAAGCAGACAAATGTGTACATGATCAACTGATGTGATTTAGGCATGCAAATATAGGAATTGACCAGTAAACATGAAGGGAAATCAGAAAATCAGTGAAACATCTGGAATCAAGCTAGCACACATGTAACGATAAATCCGAATAGAGAAAGCATGTATCGAAAATCATGCCGTGAACATAGGCACACCCAAGCATGAAATTAGACATCAAGTAATGTGTTAAATACATGTGTGGACAAAAACTAGTTGTATAAGTTTAGACTTCGGATTCATGAGATTGATACGTTGAAGGGATAATCCAAAAAATAAAACCCTCATATATATACCATATACCTCATGTCACCATAGTCTGAGGTCATACAACTCGAGTAGCCCTGAAGTAACAGAATAAAAATGTCAAGAATAATTACTCTGTCATGGAAATCATATACAAGAGATGATCAGGATAATTATACAATAGTAATCATCAGTGTTGCATATTATTCTAATCATTTCCTTTCAATGTCCCATACCACTGAAAGTTCATATCGAGTCCGTACTCTAGTAGAACTCAATCTGAACTTTAATATACGGATATCATTAATCGGATGAGGAAGTAATTCAGTAACACTCACTACTGAGTTTATTATTGTTTGGTAATTAAGTTATATCTGGTGCAGGGTCAGGTGTTGTGTGCTTAAGGATACAAGTACAAGTCAGTAAACTAAAATCAGGAAATCCAGTGCAGTAACTTAGAAATCATATGTAATATTGTAGGGTGTCATCTCAAGTCAATATTATATGAATAAATGGATTATAACAATATAGCAGGTCACAAGTAAAAGTGGGCAAATCTAGTTGTACAACCTAGTATATGACTTCATGAGACTAGCACATTAAAAAAATCCAAATAAGGAAATCCTCATATATATACTTTATGTCTCATGTCACCATAATCTGAGCATATACGATCCGAGTTACCCCATGTACGAAAATATTAAAGTGTTGTATTTTAAGTTTTCCAATAATAATAATCAATACCGTGTGATATTTCAATTTTCCCCTGCCAGTGTCTTACATTACTGACAGTTCGTACTGGAGCTCGTACTTTAATAGAAGTCATTTGGATCTAATATGTGAGTACTAGACCCCGAACGAAGGAGAGACCAAATATCTCACGTTTCTAATATTATTATTATTTGGTTATTAAATTCTTATTATTCATCCGAACCCATATGTTTAAGTATGTGTTACATGTGTTACCGGTACACATACATCCACATATGAATAAGACGAGTTATTATTAGAAACTGATGAAGATCTGATGACTCATATTTATAGTAGGCCCCACTTCTACCGGGGACTATGACTTAGGAGTCAGGCTACTGCTTCCAGTGACTTATATTACGGCTCACATGACACTTCAGGCGGGATTTATATTACACCCAACACGACACTTCAGAAATAACAACCATTATAAATATGGCATCATACGGGCATCCATTAGTTTCCGCTATTCCTAGCTTAGGTTGTATAATCATATATTATTATATTAATACAGCCAACAGGAATACTGGAGATACAGGGGTATCCGGTGATATAAGAGATACAGGGCTATCCGGAGATACAAGAGATATAGTGGTAAAGGAGTACAAGAACACAGGAGTACAAAGTAACAGGGGTGTATTAGGATACCAGTTATTACATTCCCGTAATGTAATATTCATGAGTAAAGTGATAACAAGCAGGTCAGGTATCAAGTAGTAGCACAACAGACATTAACTGTCGAATAGCATAATATGAGAAAACGATACTGATACAAGAGATTAGTACGAACACCGAAAAACAATATAGTTCATAAAAAAAAGTATAAATAAAGATTTCAAACTCTTCACAACCATCAAGAAAAGCATAAAATTTAAATTAATTAATTATTCAGGCGGGGCTTGGTCAAGCTGGAGTAAAGCCAAGTCGTGTTGGCATTACGTCGGGCACACGATAGAGCTTGGCTCTAGGCGGAGTCAGCATGCAGCTTTAAACGCTAAAGCGTTCAGCAAGGCTATCGCTCATGGTGAAGCTAAGTATGAACGTGTAACGCCCCGATCTCGTGGGTATGGAGACATTATTGCAACATATAGACGTAGGTCAAAAATACTTTCACATGTATACGCTAAGCATTACTACAGGTAAAAATCAGAGTACGAAAGCACATAGTTCATTATACATTCCAACATACGAGTACAATTATAAAGTTATCATAAGATGTGATACAATATTACAAAAATATTATATCACCGATAGAAAATGCGAGAATACAAAAAGATATACAATTATGAAATGTACAAAAGGCGCTCACGAGTCACAAAGGGAAAACTCAAGAGCCAAGCAGGGGGCTTGGAAGTATGGGGCCCCAAACGGTCTGTCGATGATCCATACTTCCACTGTACATCTCTGATCAGCAAGCAGGAGAATTCACAAGCTCCAAGCTCTGGATATGAGGATCTAGGGGAGTCAAAAACTCCCCAACAAGTGGTGTGGTGAATGCCAAGTGGCATGCAGGGACAAGCACGCATGTATGGAGAAATTTGAATCATAAACAGGCAATGAAAAGTGTGTCATGAGCACAGGCATATAAGAGCAGGTAGAGAGATAGTAAATTATATCAAGCAGGAAACATGCATGGTATAATATGATAAGAACAGGAGACTAGAGCAATAGAACACCAGCAGTAAGGCAGGATGAGTACATATAATTTAATAATAATAATAACAAAATCAGAAATCTGAAGCAAAACCTGATGAAAGTGAATACAAAAAAACTAGCGGTACAAATCCAGTTTATGACTTCATTAGATAAGTACATCAAAAGAATAATTCAGATAAGAAAACCCTCATCTATATACTATATATCTCACGTCATCGTAAACTAAGTTAATACAAGCTGAATTGCAAAACATACAACGAATTATTAGTTGGCATCTTTTATTATTATCACTTGTCATACTCAGATGTCTAGGTATGTGGATTGGCATTCCAGCACACCTATATCCACATCTGTATAAAGCAATGTTGTTATTGGAAACTGATGATGAGACCCTTGAGTTATCTTTACAATGGGTTCCGTGCATATCCAGAACAACGACCCAGTTAACCTGACATTTAGCCAGGTCCGTGCCACGAAGCACTCATGATGAATAGATTACATACAATAGCCAGAGTGTAAGAACTATTCCGCCCAGAACACCTGGGGCCCGCTGGCAGAACCTCAGGATTTTAGTTGCACAACATCTCTATACCACTGTAAACAAAACCACAATTGAAGTCCATCAGTTTTCCTTTGCCTTGTATAAGTTGACCTTTTATGACTTATTATGTAATTATCAATTTACGGGAATAGCAGGAGCAGGACATGATCAGGAATTCAGGAGTACAAGAGTGCATGTATAACAGGAGTATTGAGTACTATAGATTCAGGTCACTGTATATATATAATACAGGATAACAGGTACAGGATTTCCATAAATGTGATAATTACAGGTCATGTGTTAACATGACAGGAGGCAGATGATAAGTGATATCATAATAAGGGCAGGTGTCAAGTAGTAGCATGACAAGTGATAGCATGACAGGGGTGATATCAGGTACGTGATAAGAGACAGCAGATAAATGATAGCACATCAGTGAAAGCATGTCAAGCAATACAGGAGAACATTGAAAAACACCTAGAGGGGGGGTGAATAGGTGTAAGTGCTAATCTAGTGAACTAAGTGTGCTAAATGCGGAAGCTAATGCAAATCTTGCACAAACTTAATACAACACAACAAGTGTAGCCGAATTCCCCGTGAAGGGCTCTGGACTAACTCCTCTAGATTCCCCTTGAATGGGTTGAGGTGCTATGTGAAGCTCTTGTTGGTTAAGTATAAGTTAGGCACACACACAAGCAAGCCAAGAATATAAGGATGAACAATATAAAAGATGCAAGGCAACACAAGCAAATAGATATGATGTTATGAATGATGCTTCGCACAAATAAATGAGAGAGAGAGTAGAGAGATATTGGATCAAACGCAAACACAAGAATATGTTTTGAGGTTCGAGCCCCTAGCTTTACATCCCCACCTACACCACCGTGTAGGATTTCCAATCCACTATAGGAGTACCGAACTCCTCTCTCAATGCCACCGAGGCAATACAACCAAAATCCACCTCTACCGAAGAGGGATAAGGCCCGTAGCCAATACAACTCAAACACAATCACCTCTACCGAAGAGGGATCCAAACTCAATACCACTCCGATTAACCTCTACCAAAGAGAGATACAACAAAAGCAAGGAGGGTTTACAACTTAGAGGCTTAACCTCAAACACTTCTCTTTTCTCTCTTTTCCATAAAACAAGGATCCTAATAGATTAGGATAGTATGATAGCTCAAGTGTGGAAAACTAGGTATTTTTGGAAACAAGCAACAAAGAAAAACTAATTGGGAAGTCTCTTGTAAAAGATAGAAAATGAAAGATCAAATCAAAATCCCAAAACCTAGTTTTCCTTGATTTTCTAAAAACCCAAAACAATAAAGATGAGAAGTTTAAAGCCCAAAAACTCTTTTAAAAACTTGTTTTAAACTCTGAAAAACTGAGATTTTTTCTCTTGTAAAAACCTTGGCCAAAAACCCAAAGAGATGGGGTTTACATAGGCCAAACCAGAAACTAGCCGTTAGGCTGATGTGGCAGCCTGACAGGCTGACGGTCGACCGGCCCGGTCGACCGCCAACGGTTAGAAATGTGACCATTGGGCAACCACGGTCGACCGGCCCGGTCGACCCAAACAAACAGAGAGCACTGCTCTCAACCCGGTCGACCCGGACGGTCGACCGTCCCAGTGTCTCCAAACGTGCACAGATTTGTGCACGTCGGTCGACCGGCCCGGTCGACCGACTTCAGCCAAGTCGACTAGGTCAGTTGACTTAGTCGACTGATTGAAGCCTGGAACAGAAATCTGGATCAGAAAAACAGTGTAAAATATTTTATAAAAATCTTTTATCTTTTCTGAAAATCCCAAAAAACTTGTTTTAACATTTTATATTGAAGCACAAACAAGTGATAAAAATTTCAAGACATATATCAATCATATCAATTCATTTTTGAGTCTTGCAAATTTTATCAAAAACAAAACTTGTATTTTTATCAAACTTGATTTTTCAATACATGAATAGGATAGTCAAAATAAGTTTGTCTAGCAAGTTTAAAGCATGTATGTATATCTAGAACATATCTAATATACATAGAAATAAAGTAAACTTGTTTTGATCTACTATTCATGAAAACCAAATCCAAAACATAAATCTTGTGTGTGCTGTGCACTTGAGCATATCAACTATACTAAGCTTTACAAATGGATCTAAAAACACACTATCTAAACTATGGATACCTAAGTCTTCTTGATGATCTTCATCTTCAAGTTGACTTGCTCCAAAACTCCATCCATGGGCTAGGCAATGTATGATCTTGAAGCTTTGGCCCTGGAATCACCATGAAAAGCTTCTAAACTCCTTTGTTGAAGCTAATCACCAACTAATATCTTGCTAATGATCTGAAACTTAAAATCACAAGAATATTAGTAAACATAACTACATGAGTTAATCATCATCAAAACTAGGGTGGAAGGCCTTTGGGCCAACAATCTCCCCCTTTTTGATGATGACAAAACTCATGGAGTTATATATGCATGGATTAAAGTTAAGCTTCAAAGAAGCTCCCCCTTAACTCATGCATAAACAAATAAACAATAAATATGCAATGAATGTACATAAATATGTATGCATCAACATGCATAAAACAAATTCTAGAAGCTCTAGATACCAATTAAATTAATAGAACATTAACAAAACACTAGATGCTCTAGATACCAATAAAACTTAATATATGCAAAAACATAAGTATGCATATATAAACCACAAATTATTCTCCCCCTTTTTGTCAATCATCAACAAAGGGGTAAACAATCAGAACAATAAATAATAATGAGGGGTAAAAATCTTTCTTCCCCTTTTTGTCAATCAAAACAATAAAACTATGTTCTCCCCCTTTTTGTCTAAAAGCAAAAAAAAGGTCAATAAGGGGTGACTTTAAACAACATGATATCAATAGAAAAATATGTCAATGAAGCATCTTGATATCAATTGAAAATAAACAAAGATCAATAAATGTTATATGCTATATACATTCATGAAGAGGAAGACGCTAAGTTAGCTTCCCTACACATATGCATTACATGAAGGAGGGATGTTAAGCCCTAATTCACATAACACACATTATGTAATGCATAAGAGGAGATGTGAAGCTCCCCCTACACACGTGTACCACATAAAGAAGAGATGTTAAGTTCTTCAATACAAGATACACTCATCATGAATCTATATGTAGAAGAGATGTTAAGCTCTCCTTGCATATAGTCAATATAAATCAAAACTTTTGAATATTTTTCTTTAAACAAAATTTTTAGATACCAATTTTAAAACTCAAAACATCTTGATATCAAAAGATAGTATTTTTCTTTAAGTCATATAAACAATTGAAATGACTATATTTTATTTTTATCATAAAGCAAGGGAGTGGAAAACTAAATACCAATTGAAAATATGAAAATCGAATTTTCTCCCCCTTTATGAAATACCAACAAAAATTATGCGTAGGCTTGAAATAAGATACCAATTGAAAACTAAATCAATTGAAATAAAGTTGAAGCTCAAGCTCTAGCATAAACAAAATTTGTGCAAATTCATATCTTAAGCACAAATAAAACAAGTATATGTGTATGAAATAGAATGAGTACCAATCGCCAATAGATGATACCAATTGAAAATATACATACACAATAAACATATGAGTATACAAAAGAATCAAATTGATACCAATTGAAAGAGTTCAATGATACCAATTGACATAACAATAAAAGCATGGTATAACTCATATAACTAATCCACCCAACTCATGCACAAGTATAAAAAATTTTCAATATAAACATACAAGGCATGGACTCCCATCCAACCTCCCGTAAAGGGTAGGGTTTTCAAAAATAGATTTGAAAATAAGCTTGGTTTGAAAAACTCTACCAAAGTGAAGAATACCGTAACTAGTTAAATGGAAATTTTTGTTAACTAGTGCGAAATCCTTCAAGCAAGGAATAAACTAAAAATAATTTTCATAAAACATGAAATCCACATGATAAGTAACACTCTAATTCAATTAGGCATAAATATGACTCATGAATACAAAACATGAGCAAGCAATAAATGTGAGTGTACAAATAAAGTGTGAATATCATAATCATGAAAATATTCAATTAAGCTCAATTATTCCTTAAACATTGAAAACACGAAAATCATCAAAACTTATTTAATCTTCATGGCATATGTATGTCAAGTACAAATTAAAATATACATACATATCCAAAACACAATGAGTCCACAAAATATATGCATTAAGGCACGTGGCTCAAAAGGATAAACATGTATATCTAATAGTTTGGACAAGATAGACATATACATGAAGTTAAACCATTAAACACAAAATCAAACTAAATCTTCACCAAAACGAATTTCATTTCAAGGTATATGTATGAATTGTCAACACAATAAGTATATATACATATCCCTAAACACAATTTGAGTCCATATATAGATTTGCATGAAGGGCAAATGACTCAAGGGGTATACATGTATATCTTAAAGTTTGGCAATACAAACATATACATGAAGTGAAAACTCATAAAACAAATCCAAAATGGAATATAAGTTTGAAATGTATGAATCATCAAAACTAGACTATACTAGCACATTTAATGGGAACAAATAAGCAATCCAGCCCAACATATATAGATTTATTTGTGGCCTACTGTATGTACAAGTATAAATCCTAGTCTTAATGAAAAACTAACATCTAAACATATATTCAAAACATGAAGCATCAAAAACAAATATAAAAATCATCATGATAGAACTAAAACATGATCACTATGTAAATTCACATGAATTAGATTCATGATGTACATTATATCTTAAACACAAGTGAGAACACTAAGTATGGGTTCATATAAGCATGTGTGTCTCAAATACTATACATGTATGTCAAGGATCTAATAAACATGGTATTTACATACTAATCCATAGACAATGAAACATGCTATAAAACATCAAAACATGCTAAAAATTTTAATTATGAAAGCATGTAAATATAAGGAGTTAGAGATTCGATACCAAAACCAATGTGGGCACCGCTCTAGTTCTCCAAACCATGGTGGTCATCTCCACCACATCTTCCCTTGAAAGTGATGCATCCAATTGATTTACTTTTAAGTCCGGAACGCATCCACTCCAAGGTACGGCTACTCTCACGTCATGTGAGAGCCCACACCTACATTAAACAAAGGAGGGGTGGTCTTTGGTACCCATACTCTTTTGGGTCCATGGGGGTTAGTACCTTCTCTAACCCAAACAAAATTCTTTGCTAAATTTACATTATGTAATCTATCAAAGCAAAATTTAGCAAGGTGGCCCTTACGTCCACAATGTGTACAAGTGTATACATGAGCATACATGTGTTGATGGGTGTGTCCGTGAGGAGCATGTGTATGTCGTGTATGGTGTGCATGAAAGATGGAACTTGTTTCTTTCGAACCAAGGATTCCAAGCCTGTATGATTCATGGCACATTGGCTCATAGTGGAGCCCAAACAATCTACTCTCTTCTTTAACATACAAATATCATCATTAATCTTAGAAGAAGAGGTACATACATTAGGTAGACTAGATGAAGAAGCTACACTAGCATGACAAACATGTGCATCCATCTTATTTTGCAAAACAATGTTTTTCTTTAAACATACATCTAAATCATTTGAAATAGAAGTAATCTTATTTTTCAAAGCAACATTCTCTTTTAAAACAAAATCAATTTTTGAAGACAAATTTTCGTTTTTCTTCAAAATAGCATGGCAATCATTTTTAGATTTTAAAAACTCATTTTCTTTAAGTGCAAGTTCTAATTGAGATCTCAATGAATCCCTTTCATTATAGACCTCAACCTTCTCTTACAAAACACAATCAAGTCTAGAATGCAAACTCTTATTTTCTTTTTCAATTTCTAGACTCTTCTTTTTCAACAAATTATATTTTTCTATTAATTTTTCACAAACAATAGATAGTTCTTCATTCAAAGCATGGGGATCAACATAATCATTTGAAGAACTAGCACAATCATCATTATCTAAGTGGGGTTCCGAATGTACCTCAAGGGAGTCATTCCCTTGGACCATGAAGCATTGTGAATCGGATACTCCACTAGATTCCTCCGGTTGATTTGGCAATAGAAGCTCGGAGGTGGTGGTAGTTGTCAACAAATTCTACACTACAAAGGCGGAATCAATGTTAGAAACACGTAAAAGATAATCTTTAGGTAATGTGCTTCTAATGGCCTCAAGGGCTTGTGCATTGGCCCCTACATGATTGCGATCTCCAAGATAGCATTTCTTGGTGGCCGCAAGAAAGACAAGCAAACTTAGGGTCTTTAGGTACATGGACATCCTATACTTCCAAACAACAATGTTGGAAGGGTCAAAGCTAGGTGGGGTCATGAAGTCCATGGCAAACTATATGAGTGTGCAAACACGCAAATGCAAACAATAGATTAGCAATCAAATGGATCTCACTCCTAGGATGTTAAGCCTAATATCAGGAGCACTAGCTCTGATACCAAATGAAAACCCTAGAGGGGGGTGAATAGGTGTAAGTGCTAATCTAGTGAACTAAGTACGCTAAATGCGGAAGCTAATGCAAATCTTGCACAAACTTAATACAACACAACAAGTGTAGCCGAATTCCCCATGAAGGGCTCTGGACTAACTCCTCTAGATTCCCCTTGAATGGGTTGAGGTGCTATGTGAAGCTCTTGTTGGTTAAGTATAAGTTAGGCACAGACACAAGCAAGCAAGCATATAAGGATGAACAATATAAAAGATGTAAGGCAACACAAGCAAATAGATATGATGTTATGAATGATGCTTTGCACAAATAAATGTGAGAGAGAGTAGAGAGATATTGGATCAGACGCAAACACAAGAATATGTTTCGAGGTTCGAGCCCCTAGCTCTACATCCCCGCCTACACCACCGTGTAGGATTTCCAATCCACTATAGGAGTACCGAACTCCTCTCTCGATGCCACTGAGGCAATACAACAAAATCCACCTCTACCGAAGAGGGATAAGGCCCGTAGCCAATACAACTCAAACACAATCACCTCTACCGAAGAGGGATCCAAACTCAATACCACTCCGATCAACCTCTACAAAGAGGGATACAACAAAAGCAAGGAGGGTTTACAACTTAGAGGCTTAACCTCAAACACTTCTCTTTTCTCTCTTTTCCACAAAATAAGGATCCTAATAGATTAGGATAGTATGATAGCTCAAGTGTGGAAAACTAGGTGTTTTTGGAAACAAGCAACAAAGAAAAACTAATTGGGAAGTCTCTTGTAAAAGATAGAAAATGAAAGATCAAATCAAAATCCCAAAACCTAGTTTTCTTTGATTTTCCAAAAACCCAAAACAATAAAGATGAGAAGTTTAAAGCAAAAAACTCTTTTAAAAACTTGTTTTAAACTCTGAAAAACTGGAATTTTTTCTCTTGTAAAAACCTTGGCCAAAAACCCAAAGAGATGGGGTTTATATAGGCCAAACCAGAAACTAGCCGTTAGGCTGATGTGGCAGCCTGACAGGCTGACGGTCGACCGGCGCTGTCGACCGCCAACGGTCAGAATGTGACCGTTGGGCAACCACGGTCGACTGGCCCGGTCGACCCAAACAAACAGAGAGCACTGCTCTCAACCCGGTCGACCCGGACGGTCGACCGTCCCAGTATCTCCAAACGTGCACAGATTTGTGCACGTCGGTCGACCGGCCCGGTCGACCGACTTCAGCCAAGTCGACTAGGTCAGTTGACTTAGTCGACTGATTGAAGCCTGGAACAGAAATCTGGATCAGAAAAACAGTGTAAAATATTTTATAAAAATCTTTTATCTTTTCTGAAAATCCCAAAAAACTTGTTTTTAACATTTTATATTAAAGCACAAACAAGTGATAAAAATTTCAAGACATATATCAATCATATCAATTCATTTTTGAGTCTTGCAAATTTTATCAAAAACAAAACTTGTATTTTTATCAAACTTGATTTTTCAATACATGAATAGGATAGTCAAAATAAGTTTGTCTAGCAAGTTTAAAGCATGTATGTATATATAGAACATATCTAATATGCATAGAAATAAAGTAAACTTGTTTTGATCTACTATCATGAAAACCAATTTCAAAACATAAATCTTGTGTGTGTTGTGCACTTGAGCATATCAACTTTACTAAGCTTTACAAATGGATCTAAAAACACACTATCTAAACTATGGATACCTAAGTCTTCTTGATGATCTTCATCTTCAAGTTGACTTGCTCCAAAACTCCATCCATGGGCTAGGCAATGTATGATCTTGAAGCTTTGGCCCTGGAATCACCATGAAAAGCTTCTAAACTCCTTTGTTGAAGCTAATCACCAACTAATATCTTGCTAATGATCTGAAACTTAAAATCACAAGAATATTAGTAAACATAACTACATGAGTTAATCATCATCAAAACTAGGGTGGAAGGCCTTGGGCCAACAATCTCCCCCTTTTTGATGATGAGAAAACTCATGGAGTTATATATGCATGGATTGGAGTTAAGCTTCAAAGAAGCTCCCCCTTAACTCATGCATAAACAAATAAACAATAAATATGCAATGAATGTAAATAAATATGTATGCATCAACATGCATAAAACAAATTCTAGAAGCTCTAGATACCAATTAAATTAATAGAACATTAACAAAACACTAGATGCTCTAGATACCAATAAAACTTAATATATGCAAAAACATAAGTATGCATATAAAACCACAAATTATTCTCCCCTTTTTGTCAATCATCAACAAAGGGGTAAACAATCAGAACAATAAATAATAATGAGGGGTAAAAATCTTTCTTCCCCTTTTTGTCAATCAAAATAATAAAACTATGTTCTCCCCCTTTTTGTCTAAAAACAAAAAAAAGGTCAATAAGGGGTGACTTTAAACAATATGATATCAATAGAAAAATATGTCAATGAAGCATCTTGATATCAATTGAAAATAAACAAAGATCAATAAATGTTATATCCTATATACATTCATGAAGAGGAAGACGCTAAATTAGCTTCCCTACACATATGCATTACATGAAGGAGGGATGTTAAGCCCTAATTCACATAACACACATTATGTAATGCATAAGAGGAGATGTGAAGCTCCCCCTACACACGTGTACCACATAAAGAAGAGATGTTAAGTTCTTCAATACAAGATACACTCATCATGAATCTATATGTAGAAGAGATGTTAAGCTCTCCTTGCATATAGTCAATATAAATCAAAACTTTTGAATATTTTTCTTTAAACAAAATTTTTAGATACCAATTTTAAAACTCAAAACATCTTGATATCAAAAGATTGTATTTTTCTTTAAGTCATATAAATAATTGAAATGACTATATTTTTTTTATCATAAAGCAAGGGAGTGGAAAACTAAATACCAATTAAAAATATGAAAATCGAATTTTCTCTCCCTTTATGAAATACCAACAAAAATTATGCGTAGGCTTGAAATAAGATACCAATTGAAAACTAAATCAATTGAAATAAAGTTGAAGCTCAAGCTCTAGCATAAACAAAATTTGTGCAAATTCATATCTTAAGCACAAATAAAACAAGTATATGTGTATGAAATAGAATGAGTACCAATCACCAATAGATGATACCAATTGAAAATATACATACACAATAAACATATGAGTATACAAAAGAATCAAATTGATACCAATTGAAAGAGTTCAATGATACCAATTGACATAACAATAAAAGCATGGTATAACTCATATAACTAATCCACCCAACTCATGCACAAGTATAAAAAGATTTTCAATATAAACATACAAGGCATGGACTCCCATCCAACCTCCCGTAAAGGGTAGGGTTTTCAAAAATAGATTTGAAAATAAGCTTGGTTTGAAAAACTCTACCAAAGTGAAGAATACCGTAACTAGTTAAATGGAAATTTTTGTTAACTAGTGCGAAATCCTTCATGTAAGGAATAAACTAAAAATAATTTTCATAAAACATGAAATCCACATGATAATTAACACTCTAATTCAATTAGGCATAAATATGACTCATGAATACAAAACATGAGCAAGCAATAAATGTGAGTGTACAAATAAAGTGTGAATATCATAATCATGAAAATATTCAATTAAGCTCAATTATTCCTTAAACATTGAAAACACGAAAATCATCAAAACTTATTTAATTTTCATGGCATATGTATGTCAAGTACAAATTAAAATATACATACATATCCAAAACACAACGAGTCACAAAATATATGCATTAAGGCACGTGGCTCAAAAATGATAAACATGTATATCTAATAGTTTGGACAAAATAGACATATACATGAAGTTAAACCATTAAACACAAAATCAAACTAAATCTTCACTAAAACGAATTTCATTTCAAGGTATATGTATGAATTGTCAACACAATAAGTATACATACATATCCCTAAACACAATTTGAGTCCATATATAGATTTGCATGATGGGCAAATGACTCAAGGGGTATACATGTATATCTTAAAGTTTGGCAATACAAACATATATATGAAGTGAAAACTCATAAAACAAATCCAAAAATAGAATATAAGTTTGAAATGTATGAATCATCAAAACTAGACTATACTAGCACATTTAACGGGAACAAATAAGCAATCAAGCCCAACATATATAGATTTATTTGTGGTCTACTGTATGTACAAGTATAAATCCTAGTCTTAATCAAAAACTAACATCTAAACATATATTCAAAACATGAAGCATCAAAACAAATATAAAAATCATCATGATAGAACTAAAACATGATCACTATGTAAATTCACATGAATTAGATTCATGATGTACATTATAGCTTAAACACAAGTGAGAACACTAAGTATGGGTTCATATAAGCATGTGTGTCTCAAATACTATACATGTATGTCAAGGATCTAATAAACATGGTATTTACATACTAATCCATAGACAATGAAACATGCTATAAAACATCAAAACATGCTAAAAATTTTAATTATGAAAGCATGTAAATATAAGGAGTTAGAGATTCGATACCAAAACCAATGAGGGCACCGCTCTAGTTCTCCAAACCATGGTGGTCATCTCCACCAAATCTTCCCTTGAAAGTGATGCATCCAATTGATTTCCTTTTAAGTCCGGAACGCATCCACTCCAAGGTACGGCTACTCTCACGTCATGTGAGAGCCCACACCTACATTAAACAAAGGAGGGGTGGTCTTTGGTACCCATACTCTTTTCGGTCCATGGGGTTAGTACCTTCTCTAACCCAAATAAAATTCTTTACTAAATTTACATTATGTAATCTATCAAAGCAAAATTTAGCAAGGTGGCCCTTACGTCCACAATGTGTACAAGTGTACACATGAGCATACATGTGTTGATGGGTGTGTCCGTGAGGAGCATGTGTATGTCGTGTATGGTGTGCATGAAAAGATGAAACTTGTTTCTTTCGAACCAAGGATTCCAAGCGTGTATGGTTCATGGCACATTGGCTCATAGTGGAGCCCAAACAATCTACTCTCTTCTTTAACATACAAATATCATCATAATCTTAGAAGAAGAGGTACATGCATTAGGTAGAATAGATGAAGAAGCTACACTAGCATGACAAACATGTGCATCCATCTTATTTTGCAAAACAATATTTTTCTTTAAACATACATCTAAATCATTTGAAATAGAAGTAATCTTATTTCAAAGCAACATTCTCTTTTAAAACAAAATCAATTTTTGAAGACAAATTTTCATTTTTCTTCAAAATAGCATGGCAATCATTTTTAGATTTTAAAAACTCATTTTCTTTAAGTGCAGTTCTAATTGAGATCTCAATGAATCCCTTTCATTATAGACCTCAACCTTCTCTTGCAAAACACAATCAAGTCTAGAATGCAAACTCTTATTTTTCTTTTTCAATTTCTAAACTCTTCTTTTTCAACAAATTATATTTTTCTATTAATTTTTCACAAACAATAGATAGTTTTTCATTCAAAGCATGGGGATCAACATAATCATTTGAAGAACTAGCACAATCATCATTATCTAAGTGGGGTTCCGAATGTACCTCAAGGGAGTCATTCCCTTGGACCATGAAGCATTGTGAATCAGATTCTCCACTAGATTCCTCCAGTTGATTTGGCAATAGAAGCTTGGAGGTGGTGGTGGTTGTCAACAAATTCCACACTGCAAAGGCGGAATCAATGTTAGAAACACGTAAAAGATAATCTTTAGGTAATGTGCTTCTAATGGCCTCAAGGGCTTGTGCATTGGCCCCTACATGATTGCGATCTCCAAGATAGCAATTCTTGGTGGCCGCAAGAAAGACATGCAAACTTAGGGTCTTTAGGTACATGGACATCCTATACTTCCAAACAATAATGTTGGAAGGGTCAAACCTAGGTGGGGTCATGAAGTCCATGGCAAACTATATGAGTGTGCAAACACGCAAATACAAACAATAGATTAGCAATCAAATGGATCTCTCTCCTAGGATGTTAAGCCTAATATCAGGAGCACTAGCACTGATACCAATTGAAAAACATCTAGAGGGGGGTGAATAGGTGTAAGTGCTAATCTAGTGAACTAAGTGCGCTAAATACGGAAGCTAATGCAAATCTTGCACAAACTTAATACAACACAACAAGTGTAGCCGAATTCCCCGTGAAGAGCTCTGGACTAACTCCTCTAGATTCCCCTTGAATGGGTTGAGGTGCTATGTGAAGCTCTTGTTGGTTAAGTATAAGTTAGGCACACACACAAGCAAACCAAGCATATAAGGATGAACAATATAAAAGATGCAAGGCAACACAAGCAAATAGATATGATGTTATGAATGATGCTTTGCACAAATAAATGAGAGAAAGAGTAGAGAGATATTGGATCAAACGCAAACACAAGAATATGTTTCGAGGTTCGAGCCCCTAGCTCTACATCCCCGCCTACACCACCGTGTAGGATTTCCAATCCACTATAGGAGTACCGAACTCCTCTCTCAATGCCACCGAGGCAATACAACCAAAATCCACCTCTACCGAAGAGGGATAAGGTCCGTAGCCAATACAACTCAAACACAATCACCTCTACCGAAGAGGGATCCAAACTCAATACCACTCCGATCAACCTCTACCAAAGAGGGATACAACAAAAGCAAGGAGGGTTTACAACTTAGAGGCTTAACCTCAAACACTTCTCTTTTCTCTCTTTTCCACAAAACAAGGATCCTAATAGATTAGGATAGTATGATAGCTCAAGTGTAGAAAACTAGGTGTTTTTGGAAACAAGCAACAAACAAAAACTAATTGGGAAGTCTCTTGTAAAAGATAGAAAATGAAAGATCAAATCAAAATCCCAAAACCTAATTTTCTTTGATTTTTCAAAAACCCAAAACAATAAAGATGAGAAGTTTAAAGCCCAAAAACTCTTTTAAAACTTGTTTTAAACTCTGAAAAACTGGGATTTTTTCTCTTGTAAAAACCTTGGCCAAAAACCCAAAGAGATGGGGTTTATATAGGCCAAACCAGAAACTAGCCGTTAGGCTGACGGTCGACCGGCCCGGTCGACCGCCAACGGTCAGAAATGTGACCGTTGGGCAACCACGGTCGACCGGCCCGGTCGACCCAAACAAACAGAGAGCACTGCTCTCAACCCAGTCGACCCGGACGGTCGACCGTCCCAGTGTCTCCAAACGTGCACAGATTTGTGCACGTCGGTCGACCGGCCCGGTCGACCGACTTCAGCCAAGTCGACTAGGTCAGTTGACTTAGTCGACTGATTGAAGCCTGGAACAGAAATCTGGATCAGAAAAATAGTGTAAAATATTTTATAAAAATCTTTTATCTTTTCTGAAAATCCCAAAAAACTTGTTTTAACATTTTATATTGAAGCACAAACAAGTGATAAAAATTTCAAGACATATATCAATCATATCAATTCATTTTTGAGTCTTGCAAATTTTATCAAACAAAACTTGTATTTTTATCAAACTTGATTTTTCAATACATGAATAGGATAGTCAAAATAAGTTTGTCTAGCAAGTTTAAAGCATGTATGTATATCTAGAACATATCTAATATACATAGAAATAAAGTAAACTTGTTTTGATCTACTATCATGAAAACTAAATCCAAAACATAAATCTTGTGTGTGTTGTGCACTTAAGCATATCAACTATACTGAGCTTTACAAATGGATCTAAAAATACACTATCTAAATTATGGATACCTAAGTCTTCTTGATGATCTTCATCTTCAAGTTGACTTGCTCCAAAACTCCATCCATGGGCTAGGCAATGTATGATCTTGAAGCTTTGGCCCTGGAATCACTATGAAAAGCTTCTAAACTTCTTTGTTGAAGCTAATCACCAACTAATATCTTGCTAATGATCTGAAACTTAAAATCACAAGAATATTAGTAAACATAACTACATGAGTTAATCATCATCAAAACTAGGGTGGAAGGCCTTTGGGCCAACAAACAGTACTGATATAAGAGATCGGTAGGAATACCAAAAATCATGCAGTCTTAGAAAAAAAGTATAAATAAGATTTTAAACCCTTCACAACAATAATAGAAGAATGGATAAAATGGCAAGTAGGCTATTAGCAAGTAAGAGAACATCCAAGAGGGGCTAAGCAAGCTGGAGGCCTGGACAACAAACAGTGTTTGATCACAAGAGCTCTTGATGGAGCCACTGAATGACTCAGCTTAAAAGGCGAGTCTAAAATCCGGCAGAGTTCTGCCTAGATGAATCTAGTGATAAAGCATTGAGCGCTAAGCATGCCTATAAGGTGGAGCTTGAGAGACCTGACGGTCTAAGCATACTCCTCTTTCGAGGAAGTGGGTGAGAGCCTGAGGACTAGAGTACACTTGGGGTCTAAGCGCACTATCGATAGCTATCACGAAACCCATAAGAGTGCAAGGTCAAGACCAATTTGATAGCTATCTCGAGAGTGGGTAAAAACTCAGAGTCCGCACAAGGGTACCTGCATAAGATATTAGCACCACACAATCATGTATAAAAATAGGGAGAAGCTAGTCCATCCATATAGTGTATGAGACTCGAAGGCTGTGTGTAAGCCGATAAGGGTTGAAGTAAGCCCGGGGTTTAAGCGTACTCTCGGTAGCTACCATGAAGCCCATAAGGGTGCAAGGCCTAGCCCAATTGGCTAGCCATCCGGGAGTGGGAAAAAGCCCCTAAGGCTATACATTGGTACCTGCATGGTTAGTACCAACACATGCACAAATATCATATCATTTACACCATTACAAGCATTCGAACACAGGATACAACACATGATACCAGTACACACATACAACCTATACAATTACACATGACCACATATACAAACCCATCACAAATCCAAATACAGTAGAGGAAAAAACACTTGCCTAAAACACAATTTCGCGCTCGAACTCCCCAGCGAAGAAATACATGAAATGAGAGAAGGAAATGAGGCCTTAGCCCCTTGGCGGCTGCCGGTCCTAGGGTGGTGCGCCGGCCTCCCTTGGGTGGCCGAGGTGGTGGTCAACCCAAGGAGGAGGAGAGGGAAAGTAGGTGGAGGAGGAGGTTTGGTGGTTGTTGTAATTAGTGAAGATGGTGGAATTGTATTCTGATGGAGAAAGAAAAGGGAAAGTGATGAAGATGATGGTGAAGGTGATGTTGTAAGTTGAGGTGGTGGTGATGAGGATGGTGTTTTGGTAGTGAGAGTGAATATGGTGGTGATGGAAAGAGAAGTATAGAAGGTAGTGATGAAGGAAGAGTTGTAGTGGTGGTAGAAGTTGACGTTGAAGTTAGTGGTGGAGTTGTAGCCACACTAGAATGGTCGCCGGAGACATTGCCGGACTAGAGGGGGCCATCCTAGAGCTTGAGGTGATGGCCGACCTAGGTGGATATGGAGTGGGTTTGGTGGTGATGGATGTTTTGGAGAAGGTAAAGGAGATGGTGAAATTTTGGTAGAGTTTTGGAGTTTGTGGTGGAATAAATGGAGATGGAAGAGGAAGAAGATGAAGGTAGGAGTTGTAGTAGTTATAGTTGCAGTGAAGATGAAGAAAAAGTTAGTGGTGATTAGGGTTTTTGATGGAGAACGTAGGTTAAAAGAGAAGATGATGTATAGTTTGGAGTTAGAGTTTAAAAGAGAAGAGAAAGGATTTGGGTTAGGGTTTTTTGTGAAATGGAAAGGGGTGAGGTGGCTTGGCCGGCCTAGTGATGGGAGAGGGATGATGAGTGAGTTGGGATATTTTTGAGATATTTTGGAAGGAAGGATGTATAATATTGTAGAATAATGGAGAAGTGACTAGAAGTCGTTGGAAGGAAAAGGAAGGAAGCAAAAAAAATAGGAAAAGAAAAGGTAAAAAGGAAGAACAGTAATTGGAAGAGAAAAAATAATTAGAATGGTGGCTTCCCTGGATTCAGTCGCGAATACGGAAAATTTCGAAAAAACATCGAAATCGCCCGAAAATCAAGTATCTCAGAACGACCCCCCATAAATCCTCAAAAATCAAGAATAATATACTGAATATCAAGTGAAATTGGATTCAAAAAATTCAATTTCATTTTCAAATTAAAAATCTTGAAATTTATTATTGATACAGGTCGACACCGAATCTGGCCGGATTTTGATAAACTTAGAAAAATCCCAAAAAATACATTAAGATAGTAAATATTATTCTAAGAAAAAATGTGAAAGCAGTTCTAAAAATTTGACCCATTTGTAATTTAAAAATCTGAGAATCAAACAGTGGTACCGACCAATCCCGATTTGGAGATTTTATTAAAATAAATCAAACAATTCTGAAAAATTATGAAAATTTTAAAATATTAGAAAATAATGTTTGAAACTGAAATCAGTCAATTATGACTAGCAGAAAAGTTAATCAAGCAGTACATTAGGATCGGGTCCCTAGTTCAAACTAGGTTGAACTCGAGTCCACGAATCTGAATTCAATGCAAGGCAATCATATAATTAATCATAAAATAAAACAAATAAGGAAAGTAAATTAAAAAATATGATCAAAAAATATGAATACGTATCTAAGTACGTATTCTGGAAACGAGGTGTTACATTCCATTCACCTAACAAAAATTTGTCCTCAAAATTTCGATAAGGGGAAGATGAATACAGGAAAGGATAGGGTCAAAGATTATACCAATTAAGATATGAATAACAGAGGGTAACGCTTCCAAATTGATTGTACAATAATCGAAACATAGACACCTTCTACACTTCCCACCGTATAAATCTTCGAACGATACTAAATAATATTGACCTGAAATCACTTCTTTATCTGAGGAGCATGAAGTTGTACTCGATGAAGAGTCTGTAATAGAATTTCCGATGTGCTGCATACTTATTAATACTTCAAGAATAGAGCAAAATACTGAAAATAAAGAAAAACCTAATAAGTCTGAGCATAAATAAAGAAAACCGATGATTAAGAATTTTGAATACTGGACATTGATCACTTCGAAAGATATAGCCAAGAATATAGCATACCTGTAGAGAATGCTGACTACTAACTTTTGAAAGATAACCCGATTATAGATCAATTTAGAGAATACCGAGCTCATAGAGTTGGTCGAAGAGATAGCATAATAGTTTCATTCAGTACTCTGCCGCTACACCTCTAGTTTATTAATATCTTAAGCTGGTATAAAGAAGACTAGAATGAAAAAATGAAAAGATGGAAAGGACTTAGGAATCAAGAAAAGGATGATCAACAAGGAATAGATAACTCTGTACTTGTACTTAGATTTTCTAACCGGGACTCATGCATTCCAGTTGTAAATTTCATTACCATTAATTTACCGTCTGGACATACTGAGGATATGAGAGTCTAGACTCTGATACCATCCTATAACGCTCTGATCCCGTGAGTACGGAGATGTTACTATAACGTATATACGTAGGTTAAAAATACCCTCACATATATTTATGTTAAGCATCACTACAGACAAGAATCAGAGTACGGAAGCACGTGGTGCGTTATACATTCGAATATAAGAGTACAATTATAAAGCTATCACAGGAATAGACACAATATTATAAGAATATTACATCTCCGATAGACGTAAATGTGAGAATACAAAGAGGTATACAATTATGAACTGTACCAAAGGTGCTCACGAGTCACAAAGGAAACTCAAGAGCCGAGTTGGGGGCTGAAAAGATAGGGCCCCAGACAGTTTGCCGATAATTCACGCTTCCGCTGTGTATTTCTGATTAGCAATTAATAGAATCCATAAGCTCCAAGCTCTGAGATCTGGACATGAGGATCCTGGGGAGTCAGAAACTCCCTAACGAGTGGTGTGGCGAATGCCAAGTGGTGTGCAGGAATAAGCACGCGGTATCGAGAAATTTGAATCATGAATAGGCACTGAAAATTGTGTCGTGAGCACAGGCATACAGGAGCAGGTAGAGAGATAGTAAATGATGTCAAGTAAGGAACATGCATGGTATAATATGATAAGAACAGGAGACCATAGGAATAGAACACCAACGATAAGGCAGGATGAATACATATAATATAATAATAATAATAATAACAAAACCAGAAATCCGAAGTAAAACCCGATGAAAGCGAATATGACAAAACTAGCAGTATAAACTCAGTTTACGACTTCATGAGATAAGTACGTCAAAGGAATAATCCAGACAAGGAAACCCTAATCTATATACCATATATCTCACGTCATCGTAAACTAAGTTAATATGACCTGAATTGCAAAACATACAATGATTATTAGTTGGCATCTTTTATTATTATCACTTGTCTTGCTCAGATGTCTAGATATGTGGACTAACACACATATATCCACATCTGAGTAAAGTTAGGTTGTTGTTGGAAACTGATGATAAGACCCATGAGTTATGTTTACAATGGATTCTGTACATATCTAGAACAACAACCCAATTAACCGACATTTAGCCAGGTCCGTTCTGCGAAGCACTTATGATGAATAGATTACAATAGCCGGGGTGTAAAAACTATCCCGTCCAAACACCTAGGGCCCACAGGTAGAACCTCAAGATTTTAGTTGCTTGACATCCCTATACCATTGTAAACAACACTACAATTGAAGGCCATAAGTTGCCCCCTTACCCTATATAAGTTGACATTTTTATAACTTATTATGTAATTATCAATTTACGGGAATAGCAGAAGCAGGACATGATCAGGAATTCAGAAGTACAAGAGTTCATGTATAACAGGAGCACATGATACTATAGATTCAGGTCACTGTATATATATAATATAAGATAGCAGGTACAGAATTTTCATAAATGTGATAATCACAGGTCAAGTGTTAACATAACAGGAGGCATGTGATAAGTGATATCTATCATAACAGGGGTAGGTGTCAAGTAGTAGCATGATAAGTGATAGCGTGATAGGAGGTGATATCAGGCAGGTGACAAGAGACAACATGGTAAATGATAGCACATCAATGAAAGCATATCAAGCGATATAGGAAAACAATACCGATATAAGAGATCGGTACGAATACCAGAAAACCATGCAGTCCTAGGAAAACAGTATAAATAAGATTTTAAACTCTTCACAACTATAATAGAAGAATGGATAAACTAGCAAGTAGGCTATTAGCTAGTAACCGAACATCCAAGTGGAGCTAAGCAAGCGGGAGGCCTGGACAGCAAACAGTATTTGATCACTAGAGCACTTGATGGAGCTATTAGAATAACTCGGCTTAAAAGGTGAGTCTAAAATTCTGTAGAGTTCTGCCTAGATGAATCTAGTGATAAAGCGCTAAGTACTAAGCATGCCTACCAGGCGGAGCATGAGAGACCTGACTATTTAAGTGCACACCTCTTTCGAGGAAGTAGGCGAAACTCGAGGGCTAGTGTACGCCGGGGTCTAAATACACTCCTGGCAGCTACCACGAAACCCATAAGAGTATAAGGCCTAGAACAATTGGGTAGCTAGCCCGGAAGTGGGCAGAAACCCAGAGTCGGTATAAGGGTACATGCATACTATGTTAGTACCACACAATCATGCATAAAAACAGGCAATAGATAGTCCATCCATATAGTGTGTGAGGCCCGAAGGATTTGTGTAAGCCCATAAAGGCTGTAAGCCCTGGGTCTAAGCACACTCTCCATAGCTACCATGAAACCCATAAGCGGGAAAGGCTTAGACCAATCAAGTAGCCATCCCGGGAGTAGGCAGAAGCCCTGAAGTCTATACATGGCTACCTGCATGGTTAATACCAACACGTGCACAAATATTATATCGTTTACACTATTACAAGCATTCGAACACAAGATACAGCACATGATACTAGTATATGCATACAACCCATACAATATACAGGACCATATATACAAACCCATCACAAACCCAAAGACAATACAAGCTCGACAATGCGAGAAAAAATACTTGCCTAAAACACAATTTTCAAAACTCCGCGCGCTCGAGCTCCCGAGCGAGGAAATACACAAAATGAGAGAAGGAAAGGGGCTTGGCCATTGGTGGCCGCCGGCCCTAGGGTGGTGCGTCGGCCTCCCTTGGGTGGCTGAGGTGGTGTTCAGCCCAAGGAGGAGGAGAGGGAGAGTAGGTGGAGAGGAGCTGTTGGGGTTGTTGTAATTGGTGAAGATGGTGGAGTTAAATTTTGATGGAGAAGGAAAAAGGAAAAGTGATGAAGATGATGGTGACGGTAATGTTGTAGGTTGAGGCGGTGGTGATGAGGGTAGTGTTATGGTGGTGAGAGTGAATATGGTGGTGAGGGAAAGAGAAGTATAGGAGGTGGTAATGAAGGAGGAGTTGTAGTGGTGGTGAAACTTGATGTTGAAATTGGTGGTGGAGTTATCACCGGAGTAGTCTTCAGAGTAGAAGGGACCGACATAGAGGTTGAGGTGGTGGCCGTCCTAGGTGGAGATGGAGTGGAGGTGGTTTGATGGAAGGATTTGTTGGTGATGGTTGTTTTGGAGAAGGTAAAAGAGATGGTGGAACTTTAGTGGAGTTTTTGATCTTTTGGTGGAATAAATAGAGATGTAGGAGGAAGAAGATGATGGTAGGAAGTTGTAGTAGTTGTAGTTATAGTAAAGATAAAGGAAGAGTTGGTGATATTTTTGATAGAGAATGATAGGTTAAAGGAGAAGATGGTGTATAGTTTGGAGTTGAAGTTTAAAGGAGAAGGGAAAGGATTAGGGTTAAGGTTTTTTGGTGAAATGGAAAGGGGGTGAGGTGGCTTGGCCAGCCCTACTGATGAGAGAGGGACGATGAGTGTGTTGGGATATTTTAAGGAAATATTTTGCAAGGAAGGAGGTAGAATATGAAATACACCTAGAGGGGGTGAATAGGTGTACTTGCCAATCTAAGACAAATGATGCAAAATTTAAAACTTAATTGCAAATACACTATGTGTAACCAGAGTGAGCCCGAATTTTTCATGAAGGGCTCTGGAACTACTCCTTTAGATTCTTCTAAATTAAGAGTTGAGGTGCTTTAATAAGCTTTCTTGGTTGAACACAAGTGTGGGCACATACAAACAATATCTAGCATATGAATATGAACAATGTAAAGCAATGCAAGATATAAAGAGAGATATAATTGAGAGACAGTGGATCAAATGTAAACACTGAGATATGTTTTGAGGTTCGAGCTACTGCTCTACGTCCCCGCCTTCACACAGAAAGATTTTCACTGTGTCCACATAGGACCTTCCACAAAGGGACCTCTAGTAAGGAATTACAACTCAATACGGGAGTACACAACTCCTCTTTCTAATACAAACAATTCTACATAAGAGGTAAGGCACAAAGCCAAAGCAAAGAAAAATTTTATAGTTTGGTGATCCAATGATCACAAACTCTCTCTTGGTGATCTTGAAAGATCACAAACAATTTTTCTCACAAAAAAAAATCCTATAGATAGATATTGAATTGAAAGCTCAAGTGTGAAAAAAACAAAGTGTTGTGGAAAAGAAAACACAAAGAAAAACTCGTGATAAAAAAATTTCTTGATAGATAAAGAAATGAAGAACAAAACTAGAATTCCCAAATATTGATTTCTTTTATTTTCAAAAACTTTGAAATAAATAAAGATAAAAGAATTTTTGGCACAAAAACTTGTTTGAAAACTTGATAAAAACCCTTAAGAAAATGGAAAAAATTGCTCTAAAATATCTTCGTTAAAACTGGCTAAAGGAACTCATATTTATAGGGGATCCAAAATATAGCCGTTGGGGTCCAAGTCAGGTCAAAACTGACCTGTCGGTCGACCGCCCGGACGACCCGGCAACGGTCAGATTTTTGACCGTTGGGTTTTCGGTTGACTGGCCGATCGACCGCCCCAAGGCAATATACCTGTCGGTCGACCGCCTGGTCGACCGTGGCCAAAACCGGAGAGTGAACTCTCTGGTCGGCTGGGGCCAGATCCAATCTCTGGATTGGTCGACCGTCCGGTCGACTAGCCTGTGGCCAAGGCAGCTGTGTAAGTTTTGTGCACATCAGTCGACCATCCAGTCGAACGAGCTCCGGTCCAGTCGACCAGGCTGCTGACTGCCAGCAGGCTCAGGTTAGAATTTTGGTTTTAAAAACTCGGTCTTTTTAATATCTATAAAATCTCATAAAATCACATAAAATCTACAAAATAAGTTCTTATAAATATACGAAGAACAAATATGTGTGACTAAAATTCAACACATATTTCAAACAATTTGAACTATTTTTGTGATATAGAAATTAAGCTTTAAACCAAAATTGGTATTTTCCAAAACTTGAATTTTGAAATTAAAATCTGTTTTCTCCAAAACTTGTATAAATACAAAAATATGGTATAGAAACAGTTTTGAAGTATAGTATGTATGGATAGAATCCAATACACATATAAAAGATATATCTATGTTTTTGACATTAAATCCAAACAAAGTTTTGTTAAAAACAAAACTTGAAACCATGAACTAGATATACATCAAAGTAAGTTTCTAAATATTTTGAATCAAACAATGTATATGGATGAATCCACTATACAATATACCATGTAAACTACTTTAGATAAAATCTATTCATGAAAACTAAAGATATGTTCTTTGAAAATCCAAAACCAGTTAAACCAAAACCAAAAACTATTTTAACTTGTGTGTGTGTGAACTTGAGCATATCAAGACTAACTGTCTTTACACAAGATCTAAAAACAAAACTAAGCGAAACAAACTGAAGTCTTCTTGTAGAACTATTTCTCCAAGCCGACTCGATCCAAACACGATTCAAATGAGCTTGACTCCAATCGAGTGCTAGATGCGATCTTGATGAGCGAGCTCTTGAATCAACATGTCTTAGCTCTAAAAATGGCTTTGAATAATTTGTTAAAGCTAATCACCTACTAAGATCTTGATCAATATCTAAAACTTATTAAATAAGATCATTAGTTGATTGAGATTTAACCTGCACACAAAAATACAAAATTTCAGAAATACAAAATAGAAGTGCAAGTTCTCAATACTACCACGATAGCAAGTGGCTGTGAGGATCATAATCTACAAGAAGGGACTAGCGATGGAAGCTTTTTACAAGTTCTCTTTTAAGTTACAAAGAATGGTTAAAGTTCTTCCTTTTAGTTCTTAAAAAGAAAAAGAAAATAAGTTATATTAAATTGTGAAAGTGGTAAATAGAAGAAGATGGTGATTTTATATAAAGAAAGTGAAAAATAGTAGAGATTGGTGATGTTGGTGATCTAAACCAAAAGTTAAAAGAAAGATAGTTAAACCCTAAGAAATACTTACTTACCTCTTCGACGCCTGCTTACCTTTTGACTTATATCGACGATGTATCTTTGTTTGAAGATGAATGAAGTATGACAAATAGGAACTTCCCCATTTCCAATTTACACTACAAAATAAAGGGGTATGAATGGCTATCCATTACCATAAGCCATCAATGGCGCCTGCAAGGGCAAGGCAACTTCAAAGCTATCGGAGTCATTTGGATTCACAAACACAGGAGAAGGAAGCAAACAAAAATAAGAGTAAAGAAGAAAAGAAACTTCGATTTGATTCAAATAACAATGAAAGAAAAGACTTACTTATACCGGTGTCACCCTCAGTATAAGCTTTGCTCTTATTCCTCCATCAAACTCTCCGCTCCTCTCAGTTACATAAAAGAAAACAAAAAAAAAAACCTAAGTTACAAACTACAAAATAGCCTAACTTTTACTCTCTGCTTCCTCCTCTTCTGTCTCTGATGTGTAGAGTATTTATAGCATAGAAATGGATAAGGAAATGAGTTGAAAGATAAGGAGAGCCGACTATTTCTAAATTTGAATCCTTCCCTTATCTCCAAACTTGATTTGATGTGAATATTTAATTCTGATCTGTAACTTATTGGCGTGTTGATTGCTGAATATAACTTATTAAATAATAGAAATAGAAATAGAAATAGTGGTCAACGTAGACGTTGTAGCCTTTAAGTTTTCTTTCTTGATTATCTTGAATCATCAGATTTGAGTTTCGATAGAGAAAGTTATGATTCAAATACTAAAATGTATCTAGTCTGAATTCGAGTCAAAATTGATTCATCTCATCCATTGATCTTCTCTCTATCCATTTGTCCCTTTGGATTTTGAATTTAGACTCTGTATTTGATATTATCCTCGGTTGATCTTTAGCTAACCAAAATGAATTTATAGAAATTCAAATTTTATCGGTTTCTATTTATCTTTCTAATTTGCTCTGATCTTCAGCTGAACATTTGCCCTAATCTTTGATTTGTTCTGGATGTGGTGATATCCTCATAAATCTTTAAGTTGTTCAAATTGATTCACCAAAATCTGATTTTTAACTAACTAGATCTGGGATCATCCTCAGCTAACCAAATAGATCCAGTTAAATCTGATTTTAATTGGTATTTATTTAGTTTAATCCTCTTTCTTTTATGATTATCTTCTGCAAAATAGGCATTTAAGATAAGAAAATTAGCAGATTTATTATATGAAAATGTAGGAGTGTAATGAAAAGAATACAAAAATATGTGTACGATCATACCCCTACACCTATCTTTTGCTCGTCCTCGTGCAAAATAACAAAATTAAACTAAAGACTATTAGACCACTTTCGCAAGTTACGCGATTGCACTGAGCTTGTGCAACAAATCGTTAAACCTCTACGTTCCCCCTAGAGGTCGAGTTTTGTCTCGTGAGGATTTTTAGTAGATTACACCATAAAATCTATAAAGAAAGAGAAACAAAGTGTTAGCATTTTGAAAACACATTTTGAAAGAGAAAAATATTTGAAGTATTATTGTAAGAATTAAGAAATCTATAAGTTATAGGAAAATCGAACTTTTCATTCTTAAGATTAGTCTTTATTCAAAAATTTGTTATCAATCAAGGCAAGGAGTCAAACTGCATATCTCATCTAGTCTATTATTTTACCCTAAGTTATATGCACCTTTGGGAACGTGAAATTTTGACGCGGGGTTCTTTAACTCTTACACTTATGCCTTATTTTTTTTCTTTTGTTTTTTTAATTTTTGGTGATATTATTCCTTAGTTCTATTAGGCTTTCCAATTTGCCCATGTAACGAGCCTTGAATTGGTGACTCCCAAACCAAACAGTCTTAGGGTACTGGATGAGAAAATATCTTAAGGACTTAGGGACTCGAGCAAAGAAGGCCACAAAACTAAGGATTTTATTATATGAACCGCTTTTACACGTGAATACTTAAGCTTTAGGAGGCACAAATGCCCAGCTTAATCAGAGGATTTTTGATATATTATATATATATATTCTTTTTTTCTTTTCAATAAGGCATAAGAATCTTTATTTTTTTGAACCTTAAGTGTGTAAATGTATAAAGCATGCATATTTCATCAAGGTAAAAATCAAGACTAAATTATTTTTTTCAAATTTTCTCCTAACCTAGAAATCAAACTGAAGGTTCACCTAGAGGGGGGGTGAATAGGTGATGGCTAATCTAATGGTCACTTAATGATGAATTATGCAAATAATGCGGAAGCTAAAAACAATTATGACCTAATTAAACTTTTACACTAAACACTATGTATAACACAAGAGTGTTGCCGAATTCCCCGTGAAGGGCTCTGGACAAACTCCTCTAGATTCCCCTTGAATGGGTTGAGGTGCCGCGTTGGCTCTCTTGGTTAAATACAAGTGCTAGTCAACAAACCCAAGCAAGTATACAATATGAGCACAATGAATATCAAGCATGTAAATGAAAGCACAATAATAGCATGTAAGATATAAAGAGACACACAGAGAGAGAGAGTGAGCAATCGCAAACACAAGGGTATGTTTCGAGGTTCGAGCACACTTTCTCTACATCCCCGCCTTCGACACACGAAGGATTTCCACTATGCAAGATCCCAATGGATCTCTCCTCGGTGTCGCAACACCTACAAGCCCTCGGACTCCTTAGTCCCGTACACACCGCAAGCTCACTAGCTCGCCGAGGCCGCACCTCAAACCACCGAGTTCACACAAGAACTCAAAACCACCGCGAACACACTTGTCCGCCTCCTCAAAGAACAAAGAAGAAATCTCTTGGTGATCTAAAACACTTTGATCACCAATTACAAACTCTCACAACACAATCCTATGGATAGATAAGGCAATGGATAGCTCAAGTGATTGTGAGAAAGCAAGGATTGAATCTATGGTGAAAAACTCAAGAAATCACTTTTACACTCTTGATAAAATTTTCCTTTTGATTGAAAATATTTGCTCTCAAATATGTGGAGAAAACTCTTTTAATGGAGTGGGAAAAACTGGCTCAAAGCTCTCCTCAAATCTTGTTACAAAACAATGACCAAACCCCCAAATTTATAGGCCAGAAAAATATAGCTGTTGGGGTCTGTCAGAGCTGCCGGTCGACCTGTGCGGTCGACCGCCAACGGTCAGAAATCAAACCGTTGGAGCCACGGTCGACCGCCTGGGTCGACCGACCCACTGGAGCTGAGAGTCTAACTCTCTGTCGGTCGACCCGTACGGTCGGCCGAACTTTCCAGAGAGCTCTGCTCTCTGGAGCGGTCGACCCGTACGGTCGGCCGTCCTCCAGTGCACATCTGTGCACGTCGGTCGACCGGTCCGGTCGGCCGACTCCAGGATTAGTCGACTTATAAAGGCTACTGGTCGACTTATCCGAAGCCTGAATCAGTTTTTAGGGATTTAAAAGTTAGTCTTTTTGGCTCAAATAAAAATCCCATAATACATAGAAAATCTACAAAAATAGTTTAACCAATATACTTTGATAATCAAACATGCTTGCACAAAATCAAGGCATATTATAAAAGATTGGACTATCTTTATAACTTAGAAATATTTGGCTCAAGATAAAAACTGTTTTTCCAAATAATATTTTCCAAAACATATTTTTCCAAATCTTCATCAAATACAAAAACAAGATATACTTTTAAAGCATAGTGTGTATGGATATGATCCACTACACAATCATAATGAAATATCTATATTTTTGTCATAAAGCTCTAAACTTTGTTTTGGTTTAAAAGATGTAAACATGGAAATACTAAAATCCAACTTGTATTTTTCAAAAATGAAAAATCTTTTGTAAAAACAAATCTATCAAGAGTGTGTGTGTATATGTACTTGAGCAATCCACCACTATTCTATCCCTTACATTTTATCTAAAATAAAAACAAAATCTTATACCTAGACACAAGTCTTCATCTTCTTGAAGTCTTCACTTGAAGGCTTCTCATCTTCTTGACTTGGTCCAAGCTTGATCCAAAAGCTCCTTGGATCACACCGTGCTAGCTCCAAATCTTGACATTTTATCCTTTGCTGAGCTATGCACCTACTAAGATCTTGATAATGAATCTGTCACTAATTAAACACAAGATCATTAGTAAACATAACTTCATGAGTTGATCATCATTAAAACTAGGGTGATAGGCCTTTGGGCCAACAATCTCCCCCTTTTTGATGATGACAAAATCTTGAAGTTATTATGCATGGATTAAAGTAAAGCTTCAAAGAAGCTCCCCCTTAACTCATGCATAGACATAAATAATAAATATGTATGCAATGAATGACATGTATGCAAATACAACATGTCAAATAATCATAAAACTCATCAAGTTCTTATCTCCATACATTTGCAAAACAAAACACATATGCATATAAACATAAATTCTACTAACATAAATTCTACTAACATGCATATAACTCAAAATCTTTCTCCCCTTTTTGTCAATCATCAACAAAGGGTTCAAAGTAAAATCAAATCAAACAAATTTTTCTCCCCCTTTTTGTCAAAACAAAGAGATCAAGAAGGGTAATACAAATCAATCATAAAGAGATTTATGCGATATACATTCATGAAGAGGAAGAGGCTAAGTTAGCTTCCCTACACATATGCATTACATGAAGGATGACAAGCCCTAATTCACATAACGTATAATATGTAATGCATAAGAGGAGATGTGAAGCTCCCCCTACACACGTGTATCACATAAAGAAGAGTTGTCAAGCTCCTCAATATAAAATACACTCAACATGATCTATATGTAGAAGAGATGTTAAGCTCTCCTTGCATATAGGCAATACAAATCAAATTTTGAACTTTCAAACTTTTGAAATTTTTCTTAATAAACAATTTGAGATATCTTAGTAAACCAAATTTAAGATATCATATAACAAAATTTTAAAGGTATCAGAGCTCTTGTAAAACAATCAATTTTTTAAGATACCAATGTAAATAATCATTATTGTAAAAACATGTTGATACCAATTGAAATTTATAACATTTTTGAAATTGAAGCATATTAATACCAATTTAAAATAATGATCAATTTTTTTTTTTATAAACATTGTGCTTTTAAATATGAATACCAATTGTAAAGTAAGCACTAAAATATCATATATATGTATGATAATAGAGATTGTCATTGAAGGCATACATATATATAAACAAAATATGAGTATATACAAAAAATTCAATTTAGATACCAATTGAAAAGATCCAATGATACCAATTGAAAATAACAATGTAAATCATGTATATAACTGAAAACCTACCATCCCTTGATATGCACAAGGTAAAAGATTTGTCAATTAAGCTTACAAGGCATACACGCCCATCCATCCGCCCATGAAAGGTAGGGGTTTTCAAAAATAGATTTGAAAATAGTTTAGTATTGAAAATCTCTACCAAATGAAGAATAATTAACTAGTTAAAGACAATTTTTGAAAAAACTAGTTAAAGATCCTTCAAAACATGAAATCAAAGCATATGTATTTCATGAATCATACCAAATACACAAATATGACACTCAAGATCTATAAAGCTCATAAAAAGATGTTCATGAAACAAGGTCATGACAAAATGAATAAAATGTGAGTGTACGAGAGTCATGTAAATAGTATTTTCATGAAAATAGACATTTAAGCTCAAAAGTGATCATGTATCAAATTTTTACAAAAACATGAAAAATCATTTTTCAATAAAACAAACAAACTTCTAGGTATATGTATGATTTATCCAATCCTAACAATATACATATATATCCCAAACATAAAAGAGACTATCAAATGTATTTGCATGAAGGCAAGAGACTCACGGGTATACATGTATATTTATTAGATTTGAGTTAAAATACATATACATGAAGTAAAAAAAAAACATGAAAATTGGCAAAACATGTATAAATGAAAGAATCATCAAAACTAGCCTATACATGTGCATAAAGTGGGTACAAATGAGCATGAAGTGCAAACATATATAAATCAAATGTAACTCACTATTTGTACATGTATACATGCAAGCTTTGATAAAATCTACATTTAAACTAGTTCATACCACATGAAGCACAATAAATCATAAAATATGAACATGCTCAAAATATTATAAATGAACTAGCATGTACATAATAAAATGGGAGTTTAGAGATTGTTATCAACTCCAAAGCTCCAAATATGGTGGTCTTTCCCACAAAACCTCCTTGATAGCGGTGCTCCAAATATGTGTCCTTTTAGTTCAAGTGCACCCACCATCAAGGCACCAAATCTCTCACGTCTTGAGAGATCCCTCACCTACATCAAAAACATGGGGTGGGGGTTTTGGTACCCATTTTTTCTTGGGTCCTTGGGGGTTAGCTTTGTAAGGCACCCAACATTTTTATTAGCAAAATTTAAAATATGCACTTGTCATAACAAAATTTTGCTAAATGGCCTTTGCGGCCACTGTAATACCCCGTTTCCGGAATACGTACTTAGTTGCGTATTCAGATTTTCAGTCGTATTTTTTCGATTTGTTTCCTGTATTTATTCTGTATGATGAATTCCTTATATGATTGTTTTTGTTTTGGATTTGGATTCGTGGACACGGAGTCAGCCCTAGTCTGAACCGAAGGACCCGATCCTAGTATATTACCCGATTTGGCCTTTCCGGTGTTTAGATTTGACCGATTTCAGTTCCAAAGATTATTTTCCAATATTTTGGATTTTATATGATTTTCTGGGATTATCTTGGATTAAAAGGAATTTCTCCCAAACCGGTGTCGGCCAGTGCCGCTGACCGATTCCTGGATTTTAATTCTCAAACGGTTTGGAATTTCTAAATGATTCTTTAGACATTATTCCTTAGAATCATATTTTCTACCTACATTCTTTTTCTGAGGATTTTATGATTTTATGAAAATTCCAACGGAGTCGGTAGATAACTGGTTCCGGGATTTTTAGTTTCAAAACTATAAAGTATTTCTTCAAACGGATTTCACTATCGGTCTTTATATATTATTATTGATTTTTGGTAATTATTTCGGGTCGTTCCGAGATACTTGAATTTCGGACGATTCCGGTATTTTTCCCGAAAGGTTTCCGCATCCGCTACTGAATCTCGGGAAGCCGCCACTTCCATTGTTTTCATTTTCTATTCCAAGAGAATTTCTTCCCTTTCCATTTTCTTTCCCATTTCCTATTTTCTTTCTTTCCTTTCCTTTAACTTCCACACACACTTTTCCTATTTTCCAAAATTCCAAATTCTTTTCTTATTCCACCAACTCCCACCTACCCCATTAAATGCATTTCTCTCTCCCTCATCCATGGCCAGCCAAGTGGCCAAGAGAAGGACACTCACCTCACCTCCACTTTGCAATTAAGCCCTCCCCTTTCATTTAATTGCAACACCTTTACAAAATCCAAATCCCATATATACATTTCCTTTTCATTTCAATCCCTTTCTTTCATTTCTCTTTACCAAAAGCCAAACCCTAGCTTTCACCACCTCCATCTCCTTCATCTCCACCAAGGCAACCACCACCACTTCTCCAACCTAGCTTCATCTTCTTCTTCCTTCATCACCATGGAAACCACCACCACAAGGTCAACAACACCAAAAGACTCCACCTTTCCTTTCATCATCAACCTCCATCACTTGGTGCCTTTTGGTGAGTAATTTCAATCACCAAGACTTGGTTATTTCTTAGCATGCTTAAGTTCACATATCATGTTCAATTATGCCATCAAAATCATATTTTTAGCCATCAAACCAAACCCTAGAAAACATGTTCTGTATGCTGTTTCCAGTCGATTAGTCGACTTGACCTAGAACCTAGTCGACTAGAAACCCTTAGCTGAAACTTAACCTTTTCTGGAAACACAATATTAGTCGACTTACCCATTTTCCTAGTCGACTAGCTCCACTATTAGTCGACTACTATTCTACCCTAGTCGACTAACCTTGCTTGAAACCAGAAACCTTAACTCTCGACCCTAGTCGACTTGACTATATTATTAGTCAACTATAGACTATTAGTCGACTACCCATTCTTCCCTAGTCGACTAATTTATCCTGAGACGGAAACCCCAACTTTCTGTATCACAGACTTAGTCGACTTAAGTATCTGTTAGTCGACTTAAGATCATTATTAGTCGACTACCCCTCCTAACCTAGTCGACTAACTATTCCCTGAAACCAAACCAACTCTCTGGAAACCAGTTCTAGTCGACTATACCAGACTGTTAGTCGACTAACTCCACTATTAGTCGACTACTTTTCCATCCTAGTCGACTAACTTTGCCTAGCCATCTTAGTTGATTCCTTTCTTGAACATGAACCTTACCCTCTAGACTTACATCACCTATAGGTATTACTTGACTTGTCTTTAGACACATCATCTTCCATTCTTTCTCTCTCTCATCTTCACTCTACATATTTATATCAGGTTTTGTGGCGCATCCCAGGCTTCCGTGAATTTCGGATATTTCGGTATATTGGTGACTCAGGCGAGTGTTCTCACTCGCTACCCTCTTACTTTCTTATTTCATTGATTATGCGCATGTTCTCGCTTTAGCTTTCATGTATTTTATTTCATGTTCTATATCTTTTATTGCTTTATGCTATGCGTGGCCGACCCTTCGTGGTCGTTGGACTTGTTGGACTTTGGGTCTTTACTTTTATATTACCACTTGGCATTACTTTAGACCTGTTAGTTATGTGCTACCATTTGACATATGTATATCACCTGACATCTAGTGTGTTATCACCTGACCACTTGGCATGCTCTATGGCAAGACCCTATTGGTATGACCTGACTTACCCAGACTATTATCAATCTCTTGACATAACTTGCCACCTGATTACTATCAATCTCTTATATGCTTGGTTGCTTGTTAATTATCATCATCCTGTCATGCTATCACTTTACACCCAGCATGATATACTTGACTTGTGATTATCATTCTTACGGAACTTGACTTATTATCCTGTATCATGATCAGTGACTTGTTTTCCCTGCTTTACATGCAGTGACCTGACTATGTTATACTTATGTACTCCTGATTCCTGATCATGTCTATTTCCTGTTTTTCCCGTAAAGTGATAATTAAACTATTGAATCTTAAAATGGACCAACTTGTATTGGGTCGGGGGAAACATGCGGATATCGATATGTGTTCGTGTTTACAGTGGCATTAGGTTGTGCACTATATATCCGGTCTTACCTGTGGTACTCCAGGGGACCGAGGGGAGTGCTTTCTCCCTTTCCTGTTTACTGTCATGACAAGGGCATACATAAGTCCCTCCTGTTTAGCCTTGCGGCAGGTTCCGTCTTCAAGCAACGGAACAATCCTGGGCCGTGGTCCCGGGTATGCACGGGACCCACTGTAAACATAGTTCGTTGATACAACCGCTGTTTCCAATAACAACCTCGACTTGCTTATATATGGATGTATGTGAGTTGGCCGTACACCGAGCCACATACCTAGATATATGGGTTAGACGAGTAATAATAAAGTGTCATAATAACCGGCTTTTTTAAGTTGTAAGTAGAGGTATGTGGAATGGGACGCATACCAAAGCCTGCAACTTAAACGGCTATGAATCTGTGCTGTGCCTCACCGTATTTGCTTTTCCCGGACTTTATATCGGATTTCGTGTTTTATGAGTATTATGGTAGTTCGGATTGGTTTTATTCGGATTCCCTGTTTTATGATTATCATGCCATATCTATTCTTACCTGCTCTATCCTATCTGCCTACTGAGTATTCCCACTTGATATATGCATTATTGTGCTCACCCTGCTTCACCACTTGGTTTTGCTTCTACACTCGCCTGGGGAGTATCATTTGACTCCCCTGGATTCTCACGTCCAGGTCTTGGAGCTAGGAGCGGGTGTTCAGAGTGACGCAGCAGTAGCGTGGATCTTCAGCCGACCTTTCGGAGCTCCATCCTTCCAGACCCCCTCTGTGCCTCTCGAGTTTTTCCCTAGCGAACTCGTGAGTGCCCTTTTTCTATTCATGCTTGTATTTTCCTTGTATACGTGTATGTGAGCTTCCTTTTATACTGTTCATATATATCGTATATCTCTTGTATTCCCGCATTTGCGCATCAGTGATATAATATTATTGTAATATTGTAATCACATCTGGTGATAATTCTGTAATTGGATATATGTGTTGGAATGTATAATGCACCATTTGCTTCCGTACTCTGATTCTTGTCTGTACTGATGCTTAGCGTATATACGGGAGGGTAGTTCTGACCTACGTATATACGTTGCAGTGACGTCCCCGTATCGCCGGGATCGGGGCGTTACAGGTTGGTATCAGAGCTTAGGCTCTAACCTCCTCAGTACGTCCAGAAGGCAAATCAATGGTAAAGAGATTTGCAACTGGAATACATGAGTCTTGGTTATACATTCCAACTGCAAGTGCAGAGTTATCTATTTCTTGACTATCTTTCCTTTGATTTCAAATCCCTCCTTGACTATCTTTCCTTTGATTCCTAAATCCTTCCTATCCTTTCCCTGTTTTGGTTTTTGAAGCCTTATACTATTTTAAGATATGACTAGACTAGAGAGGTAGTGGCTGGTTCAGAATAAAGCTATTATGTGATCTCTTCGGCCAATTCTATGAAGCTTGGTATTCTCCAGATCGATCTTGATCTGGCTATATTTCAGAAGACAGCAGTCGGTATTCGGGATTCTTAATTATCGGTCTTCTTTATTATGCTCAGGATTTTCGGGGTTTTCTTTATTACACAGCCACGACGTCATCGGTATTCATTTATTTCACAGCCACGACATCATCAGTATTATTCGGCATTATTCTAAAGATTTATTACACAGCCACGACATCATCAGCCGGAAATGCAGAGTATGATTATTATTCAGTTGACTTGAGAGCCCTACCTATAGTGCTTCATATCTTAATTAGTATAAATTCCAGCCTTTGTCCCCTTTGTATTCAATTTGCCCCTTAACGAAATTGCGAGGACGCAATTTTTGTAAGGTGGGTGGATTGTAATACCCCGTTTCCGGAATACGTACTTAGTTGCGTATTCAGATTTTCAGTCGTATTTTTTCGATTTGTTTCCTGTATTTATTCTGTATGATGAATTCCTTATATGATTGTTTTTGTTTTGGATTTGGATTCGTGGACACGGAGTCAGCCCTAGTCTGAACCGAAGGACCCGATCCTAGTATATTACCCGATTTGGCCTTTCCGGTGTTTAGATTTGACCGATTTCAGTTCCAAAGATTATTTTCCAATATTTTGGATTTTATATGATTTTCTGGGATTATCTTGGATTAAAAGGAATTTCTCCCAAACCGGTGTCGGCCAGTGCCGCTGACCGATTCCTGGATTTTTAATTCTCAAACGGTTTGGAATTTCTAAATGATTCTTTAGACATTATTCCTTAGAATCATATTTTCTACCTACATTCTTTTTCTGAGGATTTTATGATTTTATGAAAATTCCAACGGAGTCGGTAGATAACTGGTTCCGGGATTTTTAGTTTCAAAACTATAAAGTATTTCTTCAAACGGATTTCACTATCGGTCTTTATATATTATTATTGATTTTTGGTAATTATTTCGGGTCGTTCCGAGATACTTGAATTTCGGACGATTCCGGTATTTTTCCCGAAAGGTTTCCGCATCCGCTACTGAATCCCGGGAAGCCGCCACTTCCATTGTTTCATTTTCTATTCCAAGAGAATTTCTTCCCTTTTCCATTTTCTTTCCCATTTCCTATTTTCTTTCTTTCCTTTCCTTTAACTTCCACCACACACTTTTCCTATTTTCCAAATTCCAAATTCTTTTCTTATTCCACCAACTCCCACCTACCCCATTAAATGCATTTCTCTCTCCCTCATCCCATGGCCGGCCAAGTGGCCAAGAGAAGGACACTCACCTCACCTCCACTTTGCAATTAAGCCCTCCCCTTTCATTTAATTGCAACACCTTTACAAATCCAAATCCCATATATACATTTCCTTTTCATTTCAATCCCTTTCTTTCATTTCTCTTTACCAAAAGCCAAACCCTAGCTTTCACCACCTCCATCTCCTTCATCTCCACCAAGGCAACCACCACCACTTCTCCAACCTAGCTTCATCTTCTTCTTCCTTCATCACCATGGAAACCCCACCACAAGGTCAACAACACCAAAAGACTCCACCTTTCCTTTCATCATCAACCTCCATCACTTGGTGCCTTTTGGTGAGTAATTTCAATCACCAAGACTTGGTTATTTCTTAGCATGCTTAAGTTCACATATCATGTTCAATTATGCCATCAAATCATATTTTTAGCCATCAAACACAAACCCTAGAAAACCTGTTCTGTATGCTGTTTCCAGTCGATTAGTCGACTTGACCTAGAACCTAGTCGACTAGAAACCCTTAGCTGAAACTTAACCTTTTCTGGAAACACAGTATTAGTCGACTTACCCATTTTCCTAGTCGACTAGCTCCACTATTAGTCGACTACTATTCTACCCTAGTCGACTAACCTTGCTTGAAACCAGAAACTTAACTCTCGACCCTAGTCGACTTGACTATATTATTAGTCAACTATAGACTATTAGTCGACTACCCATTCTTCCCTAGTCGACTAATTTATCCTGAGACGGAAACCCCAACTTTCTGTATCACAGACTTAGTCGACTTAAGTATCTGTTAGTCGACTTAAGATCATTATTAGTCGACTACCCCTCCTAACCTAGTCGACTAACTATTCCCTGAAACCAAACCCAACTCTCTGGAAACCAGTTCTAGTCGACTATACCAGACTGTTAGTCGACTAACTCCACTATTAGTCGACTACTTTTCCATCCTAGTCGACTAACTTTGCCTAGCCATCTTAGTTGATTCCTTTCTTGAACATGAACCTTACCCTCTAGACTTACATCACCTATAGGTATTACTTGACTTGTCTTTAGACACATCATCTTCCATTCTTTCTCTCTCTCATCTTCACTCTACATATTTATATCAGGTTTTGTGGCGCATCCCAGGCTTCCGTGAATTTCGGATATTTCGGTATATTGGTGACTCAGGCGAGTGTTCTCACTCGCTACCCTCTTACTTCTTATTTCATTGATTATGCGCATGTTCTCGCTTTAGCTTTCATGTATTTTATTTCATGTTCTATATCTTTTATTGCTTTATGCTATGCGTGGCCGACCCTTCGTGGTCGTTGGACTTGTTGGACTTTGGGTCTTTACTTTTATATTACCACTTGGCATTACTTTAGACCTGTTAGTTATGTGCTACCATTTGACATATGTATATCACCTGACATCTAGTGTGTTATCACCTGACCACTTGGCATGCTCTATGGCAAGACCCTATTGGTATGACCTGACTTACCCAGACTATTATCAATCTCTTGACATAACTTGCCACCTGATTACTATCAATCTCTTATATGCTTGGTTGCTTGTTAATTATCATCATCCTGTCATGCTATCACTTTACACCCAGCATGATATACTTGACTTGTGATTATCATTCTTACGGGAACTTGACTTATTATCCTGTATCATGATCAGTGACTTGTTTTCCTGCTTTACATGCAGTGACCTGACTATGTTATACTTATGTACTCCTGATTCCTGATCATGTCTATTTCCTGTTTTTCCCTGTAAAGTGATAATTAAACTATTGAATCTTAAAATGGACCAACTTGTATTGGGTCGGGGGAAACATGCGGATATCGATATGTGTTCGTGTTTACAGTGGCATTAGGTTGTGCACTATATATCCGGTCTTACCTGTGGTACTCCAGGGGACCGAGGGGAGTGCTTTCTCCCTTTCCTGTTTACTGTCATGACAAGGGCATACATAAGTCCCTCCTGTTTAGCCTTGCGGCAGGTTCCGTCTTCAAGCAACGGAACAATCCTGGGCCGTGGTCCCGGGTATGCACGGGACCCACTGTAAACATAGTTCGTTGATACAACCGCTGTTTCCAATAACAACCTCGACTTGTTTATATATGGATGTATGTGAGTTGGCCGTACACCGAGCCACATACCTAGATATATGGGTTAGACGAGTAATAATAAAGTGTCATAATAACCGGCTTTTTAAGTTGTAAGTAGAGGTATGTGGAATGGGACGCATACCAAAGCCTGCAACTTAAACGGCTATGAATCTGTGCTGTGCCTCACCGTATTGCTTTTCCCGGACTTTATATCGGATTTCGTGTTTTATGAGTATTATGGTAGTTCGGATTGGTTTTATTCGGATTCCCTGTTTTATGATTATCATGCCATATCTATTCTTACCTGCTCTATCCTATCTGCCTACTGAGTATTCCCACTTGATATATGCATTATTGTGCTCACCCTGCTTCACCACTTGGTTTTGCTTCTACACTCGCCTGGGGAGTATCATTTGACTCCCCTGGATTCTCACGTCCAGGTCTTGGAGCTAGGAGCGGGTGTTCAGAGTGACGCAGCAGTAGCGTGGATCTTCAGCCGACCTTTCGGAGCTCCATCCTTCCAGACCCCCTCTGTGCCTCTCGAGTTTTTCCCTAGCGAACTCGTGAGTGCCCTTTTTCTATTCATGCTTGTATTTTCCTTGTATACGTGTATGTGAGCTTCCTTTTATACTGTTCATATATATCGTATATCTCTTGTATTCCCGCATTTGCGCATCAGTGATATAATATTATTGTAATATTGTAATCACATCTGGTGATAATTCTGTAATTGGATATATGTGTTGGGAATGTATAATGCACCATTTGCTTCCGTACTCTGATTCTTGTCTGTACTGATGCTTAGCGTATATACGGGAGGGTAGTTCTGACCTACGTATATACGTTGCAGTGACGTCCCCGTATCGCCGGGATCGGGGCGTTACAGCCACAATGTGTACATATGTACACCTTAGTATGCTTATGTGTAGGAGTGTGATCATGTTGTGCAACATAAGCAAATGCATGGTTATGATGTGCATGAATGTGTGGAGTTTGTTTCTTTGAAAACATTGACGCCAACCTAGAATGATTAAAAGCACTAGAGTTCAAAGATGAACTTAAAACATCCATTTTATTTTTCAATCTTTAATCTCATTAGTGGTGGCATGAAAAGCATGATGAGATAAAGAATCATTTTTCTTCTTCTTTTGTGAAACAAAATCCTTTTTTTTTCACAAATTTTCTTTTCAAAGACTTGTTTCTTGAAAAATAACTTCCTTTTGTTTTTTCACCAATCAACTTTATTTTTCAAAATAGTGTTTCCTTCACATAAATCATTCAATTTTGCAAGCAAGGAAACATTCTCATTTTCAAATCTTTTGTTCTTTTTCTAAGCATGCCATTTTATTTTCTAATGAATCTTTTTCATTAAGCATGGCATCAAAATTCTTTTTCAAATTTTTGTTATCCTTTTCTAAACATGCAATGTTAGATCTAAATGTATCATGTTCTACATGCATACAAGCAATGTTCTTTTTCAAATTATTATTCTTCTTTTAAGCATGTCATATTTTTCAAGCACAAGATGACAAAAGGTAGTAAGCTCATCATATGACATGTCTTCATCATCGGATTCGGAGTTTACCTCAAGGGGATTATCCCCTTGGACCATATAGCACTTGTTGGAGATGTCGCTTCCAACATCCGAATCACTCCCCGCATAGTATTGATCATTTTCGCCAAGGGAGAGGAGGGTGTTCCATACTACAAAAGCCAAATCAAAGTTAGAAACCATAGATAAATAATCATCATTTATGGTTGACTTTAAAGCATGAAGGGCTTTTGCATTAGCCTCAAGATTCTTACCATCTAAACAATATGCATTATTAGTAGTGGCAAGATAAACATGAAAACCTAGGGCTTTGAGGTACAAGGACATCTTCACCTTCCATATATGGATGTTAACAATGTCAAACATGGGTGGTGACATGAAGTCCATGGTGTGTGTACAAAAATATTGTGATTAGCCTAAAAATGAGGATCTTTTACTCTAGGTTGTTAGACCAAATCAGAGTACCAAGCTCTGATACCAATTGAAGGTTCACCTAGAGGGGGGTGAATAGGTGATGGCTAATCTAATGGTCACTTAATGATGAATTATGCAAATAATGCGGAAGCTAAAAACAATTATGACCTAATTAAACTTTTACACTAAACACTATGTATAAACACAAGAGTGTTGTCGAATTCCCCGTGAAGGGCTCTGGACAAACTCCTCTAGATTCCCCTTGAATGGATTGAGGTGCCGTGTTGGCTCTCTTGGTTAAATACAAGTGTTAGTCAACAAACCCAAGCAAGTATACAATATGAGCACAATGAATATCAAGCATGTAAATGAAAGCACAATAAATAGCATGCAAGATATAAAAGAGACAAAGAGAGAGAGAAAGTGAGCAATCGCAAACACAAGGGTATGTTTCGAGGTTCGAGCACACTTGCTCTACATCCCCGCCTTCGACACACGAAGGATTTCCACTATGCAAGATCCCAATGGATCTCTTCTCGGTGCCGCAACACCTACAAGCCCTCGGACTCCCTAGTCCCGTACACACCGCAAGCTCACTAGTTCGCCGAGGCCGCACCTCAAACCACCGAGTTCACACAAGAACTCAAACCACCGCGAACACACTTGTCCGCCTCCTCAAAGAACAAAGAAGAAATCTCTTGGTGATCTAAAACACTTTGATCACCAATTACAAACTCTCACAACACAATCCTATGGATAGATAAGGCAATGGATAGCTCAAGTGATTGTGAGAAAGTAAGGATTGAATCTATGGTGAAAAACTCAAGAAATAACTTTTACACTTTTGATAAAATTTTCCTTTTGATTGGAAATTTGCTCTCAAATATGTGGAGAAAACTCTTTTAATGGAGTGGGAAAAAATGGCTCAAAGCTCTCCTCAAATCTTGTTACAAAACAATGACCAAACCCCCAAATTTTTTGGCCAGAAAAATATAGCCGTTGGGGTCTGTCAGAACTGCCGTCGTCGACCCGTGCGGTCGACCGCCAACGGTCAGAAATCAGACCGTTGGAGCCACGGTCGACCGACCCACTGGAGCTGAGAGTCTAACTCTCTGTCGGTCGACCCGTACGGTCGGCCGAACTTTCCAGAGAGCTCTGCTCTCTGGAGCGGTCGACCCGTACGGTCGGCCGTCCTCCAGTGCACAAAGGCGTGCACATCTGTGCACGTCGGTCGACCGGTCTGGTCGGCCGACTCCAGGATTAGTCGACTTATAAAGGCTACTAGTCGACTTATCCGAAGCCTGAAACAGTTTTTAGGGATTTAAAAGTTAGTCTTTTTGGCTCAAATAAAAATCCCATAAATACATAGAAAATCTACAAAAATAGTTTAACCAATATACTTTGATAATCAAACATGCTTGCACAAAATCAAGGCATGTTATAAAAGATTGGACTATCTTTGTAACTTAGAAATATTTGGCTCAAGATAAAAACTGTTTTTCCAAAACAATATTTTCCAAAACATTTTTTCAAATCTTCATCAAATACAAAAATAAGATATACTTTTAAAGCATAGTGTGTATGGATATGATCCACTACACAATCATAATGAAATATCTATGTTTTTGTCATAAAGCTCTAAATTTGGTTTTGGTTTAAAAGATGTAAACATGGAATACCAAAATCCAAACTTGTATTTTTCAAAAATGAAAAATCTTTTGTAAAAACAAATCTATCAAGAGTGTGTGTGTATATGTACTTAAGCAATCCACCACTATTCTATCCTTTACATTTTATCTAAAATAAAATAAAATCTTATACCTAGACACAAGTCTTCATCTTCTTGAAGTCTTCACTTGAAGGCTTCTCATCTTCTTGACTTGGTCCAAGCTTGATCCAAAAGCTCCTTGGATCACACCGTGCTAGCTCCAAATCTTGACATTTTATCCTTTGTTGAGCTATGCACCTACTAAGATCTTGATAATGAATCTGTCACTAATTAAACACAAGATCATTAGTAAACATAACTTCATGAGTTGATCATCATCAAAACTAGGGTAATAGGCCTTTGGGCCAACACAAACAATAGCCTTATTTTGACCAAGTATAAGAAATCCTAATTATGATTCTCATATTCCTTAAAATTAACTTAATTTCTTATAAAAAAATATGTTAAATTATTGCTCTCTTTTCAAAAAGTTTTTTTTAAAGAAAGGAAAATGTTAATTTTTATCTTAAATAAAAAAACCTATGTTATGTTTGAACCCTCCCCCACACATATCTCATGCATTGTCCTCAATGTATGAATGAATACATAGATGCATGAAAAAAAAGAAAGAAAAGGAAAATATTATCTTAAGGTGGTGTTCCGATGGTGGTTAGATTGGGTCAAGTGTTGCTGCCGAATCAAGATAATGTGGTGGTTTAATGAACCCACCTTTATTGACCTCTTTTCTATTTACATATTTACAGTTCCCAATATGAATAGGATCATGAAAGATCCTATCATGAAATTTATTTCCTCTACATGACCAGTCTTGAAAAATCATCACGAAGTCATCATGGTCTATACCTATATCCAACAAAAAAATGTGACTTGGCGAAATGGTTGACTTGGGCTCAAGAATGATAGGTTCGTGAACCAATACTGACTCAGAAAATCAACTTTAGGTTCGAGAGTCAGTTTTGGTTTAAGAGTTGAGTCCAAAATCAAGAATTTAAATTCATATTCTTTTCCCATCAATGGAATGTGACTATCCAAATTGGAGATTCAATTTCTAGATCTATGGGTACGGAAATAATGTTGGCTGGCTCAAGAAATTGGTCCAAATTAGGTAAGAATACCGGAGTCAATATAGATTCAAAGATGGGAACTGAATCACAAAGCTGGGGATCGGGTTCACATTCATAATCAAGTTCAATCTCATTAAAATGAAAACTTGCCAATTCTTCAATAGGTTGATATTGGTCAAGTTCAAGATTTTGTGGTGAAATTGAATCTTGATCAAAGTCTTCAAGATACCATGATTCTTTAATTTCATCAATATGGCTAGAAATGTCAGGAATAGTCAAAGATTAGGTAGGGAAAGTTTTCTTATTCCTACGCATGTTTTTCAATCTACTAAGTCTTACTTCTATCATATCAAGCGGATCACTTTTGAATTGAATCATGGATTATATACTCTTTTCTAAGTCGGTATGTTCTTCTTGAAAACTAGAGTAAGGATCTGTCATTTGATAATTTTGACGGGATTTTGAGTCTTCTAGAATTTGAATTCGTCGCTCAAGCTCTTCTGAGGCTTTCATCATATTTTTCTAGTCAATTGATTCTTCTGATGATTGCTCAGGAGCAGAAATATATGAAGCTGGGTATTGGTAAGGTGGTTGGCAATATGACTCGGGGGAGTTGTATCCCCATTGTGGCTCTGTGAAGAGTAGTAATGATTATTCCAGTCTTGTTCATGGTATTGGGATGGGGCATGTATGGAATCGGATAAGACCAATCTGGCACACCAGGTTGGTTAAATTTATGATATGCCGGGTTAGTAATATCCGAAAAAGAGGTCGGGGTGTAACATGGATTACAATTAAAATTGAAAAATTTATTGTTATAAGCCATATCACACAAGAAATGTCAAAAACAAACAAAAAAAAGCAAACAAATAAAGAAATAAAGAAAAAAATCTAACCTAAGTTAGGGTAGACCTTAAACCTAGATGACTCCTAACTGGTTAGACTATCCACAGAGGGGTATATTGCAGAATCTGACCATAAGTTAATCGGCCAGGTCGGGGCAAGATCAATAGCATGTATCCGTGCTTAAGCAACGGGCCTAATTATGCTAAACTACTAATCTTCGAGTTTTCACCCCTCAATCCCCAACCTTAAACACCTATTTGGCAAGAGTCAACTTCTAACAACTTCCCCCTTAGGTCAGTCTCCTATTTGAGTCCGAGATGTCCCTAGGGCCAACGTCTGCTAAGTTTTAGTTAAGTTTTGATTAGTGAGTGAGGAGATTGTTTGTGGGCTAAGGGAGGGTAATGACTCCCACCTTATCTTATTTATAGGACAAACTGTTAATTCAGTTTAGTGCAGTGTACAAGTATATAGAAAAAGTAACACTCAAGCAATATTTCATATAAGAATGAACCTTATACTAAATGCTATGCACACATACCTTGGCTCCAGTACTCTTCAATAGTAAATAGAAAAAAGAAATAGAGGCGTGCCTAAATGCAAAGTCTAAACCATTTTTATCATTTACAATCAACCTTTTACTGTTGAATTAGAAATGTATGTACAATGAGTCAAACAAAGAAATAAATAGCTACAGATATTTAAACTTTACAATTCAGCCAACCTGCAAAAATACAAGTTACTACTTCACTCAAATTATCACTGGAATTAGCAAATCTGAGGGCTTCTGGGCTCTACTTTCATGAACAGAGACCAGTGCCACTTATATGTCTACTGCAGCAAAAACTTCCTTGATATCTATCACTGCATGCTAAGAACAAAGAATAAAGTTAACTAAAAATATAAATTTAAAAGAAAATTACTTACTGTGCCTCCCCGGTAATAGTGCCAAATTTTGATTGAGTTAAAACCTGCACAAAAAAATAAAAATTTTTAGAAATACAAAATAAAAGTGCAAGTTCTCAATACCACCGCGATAGCAAGTGGCTATGTAGGTCGTGATCCGCAAGGAGGGACTAGCGATGAAAGCTTTTTGTAAGTTCTCTTTAAATTACAAAGAATTGTTAAAGTTCTTCTTTTTAGTTCTTAAAAAGAAAAAGAAAATAAGTTATGTTAAATTGTGAAAGTGGTGATAGAAGGAGATGGTGTTTTTGTACAAAGAAAGTGAAAATAGAAGAGATTTGGTAATGTTAGTAATCTAAACTAAAAATTAAAAGAAAGAAAGTTAAACCCTAAAAAAATACTTACTTACCTCTTTGATGCATGTTTACCTTTGACCCGTATCGACGATTTATCTTTGTTTAAAGGCGAACGATGTATGACAAATAGGATCTGCCCTATTCCCGATTTACACACAAAATGAAGGGGCAAGTTACACTATCATATGAATGGCTATCCATCAGCATAAGCCATCAGCGGCGCTTGCAAGGGTAAGGCAACTTCGAGGCTATCGGAGTCATCTAAATTCACAAATACAGGAGAGAGAAGCAAATAAACATAAGTGTAAAAAAGAAAAGAAACTTCCATTTGATTCAAATAACAATGAAAGAAAAGACTTACTTACACAAGTGTCACCCTCAGTACAAGCTTTGCTCTCATTTCTCCATGAAACTCTCCTCTCTTCTCAGTTACATAAAAGAAAAAAACCTAAGTTACAAACTACAGAATAGCCTAACTTCTACTATCTGCTTCCTCCTCTTCTATCTCTGATATGTGGAGTATTTATAGCAGAAATGGATAAGGAAATGAGTTGAAAGATAGGGAGAGCTGGCTATTTCTAATTTTGAATCCTCCCCTTATCTCCAAACTTGATTTGGTGTAGATATTCAATTCTGATCTGCAGCTTATTGGTATGTTGATTGCTGAATATCGTTTAACAAATGATAGAATTAGAAATAGTGATCTATGTAAGAGTTGTAGCCCTTTATGTTTCTTTCGGATCATCTTGAATCATCAGATTTTAATTTCAGTAGAGAAAGTTACAATTTAAATACTAAACTATATTCAGTCTGAACCGAGTCAAAATTGCTTCATCTCATTCGTTGATCTTTTCTCTATCCATTTATCTCTTTGAATTTTAAATTTGGACTCTGTATTTTATGTTATCATCGATTGATCTTTAGTTAATCAAAATAGATTTATAAAAATCTGAATTTTATCAGTTTTCATTTATCTTTCTGATTTGCTCTGATCTTCAGCTGAACATTTGCCCCAATCCTTGATTTGTTCTGGATGTGGTGATATCCTCATAGATCTTTAAGTTAATAAAATTGATTCACAAAATCTGATTTTTAACTAACTAGATCTGGGATAATCCTCAGCTAACCAAATAGTTGCGGTTAAATCTGATTTATCTGATATTTATTTAGTTAATCCTCTTTATCTTCATGATTATCTTTTGCAAAATAAACATTTAACATAAAAAAATTAGCAGACTTATTACATGATAAATGTAGGAGTGTAATAAAAAATGTAAAATATATGCACGATCATTAGTAAACTAACCTTCATAAGTTAGTCATCATCAAAACTAAGGTAAAAGGCATCTGGACCAACAAAATATTGTAGAATAATGGAGAAGTGATTAGAAGTTGTTAGAAGAAAAAGGAAGGAAGGAAAAAGGAAAAAGGAAGAAAAGTAACTGGAAGAAAAAATAGAAATAATTAGAATGGTGGATTCCCTGGATTCGGTCGCAGATGCGGAAAATTTTCAGAAAAATATCAAAATCGCCCGAAAATTAAGTATCTCAGAACGATACCGAAAAATTCTCAAATCAAGAATATTATACTGAATATCATAGTGAAGTCGGATTCAAGAAATTCAATTTTATTCTCAAATTAAAAATTCAGGAATTTATCATCGATATCGGTCGATACCGAATCTGGCCGAATTTTGATAAATTCAAAAAAATTCCAAAAATGTATTAAGATAGTAAATATTATTCTAAGAAAAAATATGAAAGCAGTTTTTAGAAATTTGACTCCATTTGTAATTTAAAAATCTGAGAATCAAACAGCAATACCGATAAATCCCGATTTTGGAGATTTTATTAAAATAATTTAGAAAAATTCTGAAAACCATGAAAATTCTAAAATATTGGAAAGCAATGTTTGAAACTAAAATTATTCAAACATGATTACCAGAAAGGATAAATCGATCAGTACATTAGGATCGGGCCCCTGGTTCAGACTAGGGCTGACTCTGAGTCCACGAATTTGAATTCAATGCAAAACAATCACATAATTAATCATAAAATAAAATAAATACAGGAAGTAAATTGAAAATTACGATTGAATAATCAAAATACTTATCTAAGTACGTATTTCGGGAACGGGATGTTACAAATTGTTCAGCTAACGCACACAGCAAACCCACACTTGCGGCGAAGTTAACGTACAGTGAAGGGGCGTATGAACACTCTGCTAACACGTGACGAAGTCACGCTCGCGGTGAAGCTAAACACATGTAGAGAAGTTGCGTATGAACGCTGGGCTGTGCACGCGGCGAAGTTATGCCAAACGAGTTAGTTGTAAAGCGCAATGCGCTAATCTCGCCTCCCAGCGAAGCTAATATAGAACCCGAAAGTTAAGTTCGATAACTGAGCAAAGTAGGAATAAAGTTAGCGAGCAAAAAAGCAAACATCTAAGTAGAGCTAAGTAAGGCTGGAGCGAAGCTAGCATACATTGTTAGACGCTATCACGGTCAGCATGTTTACCGCTCGCGGCTAGGCTAAACACACACACACACACATACACACACACACACACACACACACACACACACACACACACACGTATGAATGTTCAGCTAGCACACATGATAAAGCCACACACGTGGCGTAGCTACTCTCGGATGGAGTTAGCGGTAAAGCACTGAGCGTAAGACTCACCTACCAGGTGGAGCGCGAGAGACCTAGAGGGTTTAAGGGCAATCACGAAGGGTCGACCAAATAAGAGAGAGCCTGGAGGCTAAAAGCAGCCTGAAGGCTGAATAGGTACATGCACAAGTCTTAGTACTAAAATATGCATATATATATATATATATATGTGTGTGTGTGTGTGTGTGTGTGTGTGTGTGTGTGTGTGTGTGTGGAGCTGATCCTCTAAGAACGGTTCTCATGGATTTTTGTGAGAACTTTCACGTAGGTCGTCGGATCTGATAGATCAAATCAAATAAAACTAGATCTCTACCAGATTCGACGGCCCACGTGAAAGTTCTCACATGAATTCATAAGAACCGTTCTTAGGGGATCAACTCACTATATATATATATATATATATATATATATATATATATATATATAGAACAAGCAAGAGAACTACCAAGTGATTAAGCTTGAACGCTAGCGATCACGAAGGGTCAGGCAAGCACAATAATAGAGCAATATCACAAGCTGTATACATGTACAAGTATTAAACTACGCTATTACAAGCAATCGTCACACCGATATGAATACACAGTCCATAATACAAATACAATAATCCAGAATACATTACGAAATATTAAATGCCGTTGAAGCAGGATACCCAATAAAACGAGAACATTCGCCTAAAATTCAGAATACATGTCAAAATCCCTGAAATCCAAAAATATACGCTCATGCACGCGTATACCATATAGTCAGAGAGGGGAAAGGAGAGAAAGGAGAGAGAAAGAAACAAGAGAGATGGGGGAACTGCTCAGGCCAAGGGGGCCCACAGCCAGGTGGTCAGCCAACCGACCGCCACCGCCGCCAAGGGTGGTCGATCAAAGGGAGAATGGGGAGGAGGAAAGTGAGATTATTGAGGTTGATGAGTGGTGGTTATTGTTGGTCCCGATATGATGCCAAATGTAGTTCTTGCTCTTATGCCATTGTGAAACTTTCTCTGTTGGCACTTATGGATCTAAAATACAAAGTTAACACAAAACTAAACAAAGAAGGATTAAGTTAAACAAATAAATACACTTTGCAAAAAGGAAATCAAATCTCAAAAAAGTTTAGACAAACGCAAACAAGAGAGATTTATCCTGGTTCGGTCCCGTGACCTACATCCAGTCCCCAAGCCACCCGCTTGAGATTTTCCTTTATCCTTGATTTTGTACACCCAAAATCACAACCATGCACACCACTTGACAAATCCCCTTTGCCAAATGTGTACACCTTCTCTTCCACCATGAGAACAAACTCCACCTTGTACAACTGCTTCTACACCAAGAAGACACCCGTGTACAATGATTTCTCTCTACACCAAGAGAACAAACTCCACCTTGTACAACTGCTTCTACACCAAGAAGACACCCGTGTACAATGATTGCTTTAAGTATTACAACACTTTCCTATAAGCCTTGGTACAATATGTGAACGTGGACAAGGTCTAGTATAGGAGAAACTTCAGAGAACTTCACTAGAGAATCAGAATTTGGTAAAGAACTGAAGTGGGAACAGTTTTCAGGATTGATAGAATTTTGTGGTTAAAAACTGAAGATTAGGTTTGGTATTTTGCCTTTAGATTAACCACCCTATATATAGCTGCACTCTAGGAGTAGTTAGGGTAGTTAATAGGTGCCTTTTGAATGTTCAAACGTTGAAGAACGTTGCAAAAAATACCAGAATACAGAAACTATCCAACAGTCAGAAAGTGCCTATAGTTGACTTGCCTTTGAGTTAGTCGACTATACAAGGCAAATTTCCATAGAGTAGTCGACTAGGTTTGAGTATAAGTCGACTAGGTCAAGATAAGTTCGAGTGACAGGTTTCTGGATAACTGAATCAAGTCGACTGCAACTTCTTATAAGTCGACTGGATCATGGATTAGTCGACTAGGGAATAGGGTTAGTCGACTACAAGGTCTATTAGTCGACTATGTTGCGTCTGTCAAGTCGACTAATGGACAAACAGAGAGTTGGATTTCTTTTGGACACATGACTAGTCGATTAGGGGGTTTGGGTTAGTCGACTACCAAATGGATTAGTCGACTATATGGAGTTATAAGTCGAATATATAGACATGATATGTGTGTGTGCATCAAGGCTTTTGACATGCTATTTCACAATTACAAACCACATCATATCAACTCTCTTTGGGACATCTTGATCATGAAGAACTCTTGATTCGTCGTGTGTTAGAGCTCCAAATGAAATGCTTCACAAATGTCTTCATCGAAACATGTTCCAACATTCTCCCCCTTTTTGATGATGACGCTTTGTGTGCACAAGTGCTCCCCCTGCAGAAAATATGTTATATTTTCCTCCCCCTGCAGAAATTGGGTTATAACAAATATAGAAATACTTTATTCTCCTCCTGCAACAAATATATCTTTAAATATATATATGTTCTTATCAACTTTTTATATGGTACCTGCAAGATAAACGTTAGATGGTACCAAATATAAAAGAACATATTAACCTTTAGGAGTCCAAATTCATTTTGAATTTTGTTTCCACCTGTTAGTATACATATAATTGCATGAACCACATATATCATGAATGTATGATGCAATATATGTATTTTTATCATGAATACTTAAATTCTTAGGAATCCATATAAATTTATTTTTCTTAGACTTTCTTTTTACAAAAGAATCATATGGATTACAACAATATGAAGATTTTTCAATAAATCTAAGACCATAATTATTATGTGACAACTTCCGAAAAGATAATAAATCATTCAACTTTCTTTTCCTTGATTGAACTTAGTCACATTTTGCAAAATATCTTCATATTTCTTTTTGAAAACTGAAATATCTTTATCTAAAATAGAAATCCTTTTATTTAAAGACTCAGTTTCCTTTTAAGAAAAATGTTCTCTTTTATAAACTTCTCATTATCATTTTTCAAAGATGATATGACTATTTCAAACTCATCTTGTTGAGAATTTATAGAAGATACTTGTAAAGCATAACATGAAATTTCATTTAAAAGTTTTTCATTTTCTTTTGATAAAACTTTATTTTTCAATTTTTCATGCTTTAGATCATTAAACAATTCATGAAATGCATCAGAAAGTTCAGTAAATGATACCTCATCATCTTCTATGGCCATGTAACATAGGTTGACACGTTCAGTGGATTCTTCTTCGTCAGAAGATGAGGAATCACTGTTCTCCCATGAGGCTTCATAGTTTTTCTTCTTTCAGAACTTTTTGCTCATGTATTTGCCTTTATTCTTGAGCAATGGGCAATCCATCTTCATATGACCTGGTTTATTGCAATTAAAGCATTTGAATTTACCTTGCTTTAGAAATCTCCTGAATTTCTTTGAAAGCATTGCCATCTCCTCTTCATCGTCATTTGAATCGTCCGTGTCGGAGGATGCATGGAAGGCAAGTTCTTTCTTCTTTGAGTGGTGTTGTCGTTCATCCTTCTTTCTTTCTTCTAACTGCACTTCATATGCCATTAGATTACCGATTAGGTTTTCTAATGTCATAGTTGAGAGATCATTCGCCTCTTCAATTGCGGTTGTCTTCTTCTCCCATTCTGGTGTGAGTGCACGAAGGATCTTATGAAATCTTTCAACTTGGGTGTAGTCCTTTCCAAGGGATGCTAATGAATTGGTAATGTCGGTGAATCTTGTAACCATTTCAGATATGGTTTCATTCTCCTCCATTTTGAATAATTCAAACATGTGGACAAGAACAGATATTTTAGACTCTTTAACTTTACTTGTGCCTTCGTGTGTTACCTGAAGAGTATGCCATATTTGATGTGCAGAAGTGGCTGTTGACACTCTGTTGAACTCTTCTTTGGTTAATGCACAAAACAAGGCATTCATCGCTTTGGCGTCAAGGTTCGCATTCTTCTTTTGATCCTCACTCCAAGCGTTGTAGTTGGTTGTTGGCTTGGTGTACGATGCTTCTACGATGTTCTAAAGTTTGTAGTTGAGCGATTGCAAGTAGATCTTCATTCTACACTTTCAATAGTTATAGTTGGATCCATCAAATAGCGGTGGACGTTGTGTAGAATGTCCTTCTTTGAATTGGGATGATGAAAACTCCGTTGCCATCCTTGTTTGATTGTTGACTTGGACCCGCTCTAATACCAAATGTAAGACCTGCTCTGATACCAATTGTTGGTCCCGATATGATGCCAAATGTAGTTCCTACTCTTATGCCAATTGTGGAACTTTCTCTGTTGGCACTTATGGATCTAAAATACAAAGTCAACACAAAACTAAACAAAGAAGGATTAAGTTAAACAAATAAATACACTTTGCAAAAAGGAAATCAAATCTCAAAAAGTTTAGACAAACGCAAACACGAGAGATTTATCCTGGTTCGGTCCTCGTGACTTACATCCAGTCCCCAAGCCACTCGCTTGAGATTTTCCTTTATCCTTGATTTTGTACACCCAAAATCACAACCATGCACACTACTTGACAAATCCCCTTTACCAATGTGTACACCTTCTCTTCCACCAAGAGAACAAACTCCACCTTGTACAACTGCTTCTATACCAAGAAGACACCCGTGTACAATGATTTCTCTCTACACCAAGAGAACAAACTCCACCTTGTACAACTGCTTCTACACCAAGAAGACACCCGTGTACAATGATTGCTTTGAGTATTACAGCACTTTCCTATAAGCCTTGGTATAATATGTGAACGTGGACAAGGTCTAGTATAGGAGAAACTTCAGAGAACTTCACTAGAGAATCAGAATTTGGTGAAGAACTGAAGTGGGAACAGTTTTCAGGATTGACAGAATTTTGTGGTTGAAAACTGAAGATTAGGATTGGTATTTTGCCTTTAGATTAACCACCCTATATATAGCTGCACTCTAGGAGTAGTTAGGGTAGTTAATAGGTGCCTTTTGAATGTTCAAACGTTGAAGAACGTTGAAAAATACCAGAATACAGAAACTGTCCAACAGTCAGAAACTGCCTATAGTCGACTTGCCTTTTGAGTTAGTCGACTATACAAGGCAAATTTCCATAGAGTAGTCGACTAGGTTTGAGTATAAGTCGACTAGGTCAAGATAAGTTTGAGTGACAGGTTTCTGGATAACTGAATCAATCGACTGTAACTTCTTATAAGTCGACTGGATCATGGATTAGTCGACTAGGGGAATAGGGTTAGTCGACTATAAGGTCTATTAGTCGACTATGTTGTGTCTGTCAAGTCGACTAATGGACAAACAGAGAGTTAGATTTCTTTTGGACACATGACTAGTCGACTAGGGGGTTTGGGTTAGTCGACTACCAAATGGATTAGTCGACTATAAGGAGTTATAAGTCGACTATATAGACATGATATGTGTGTGTGCATCAAGGCTTTTGACATGCTATTTCACAATTACAAACCACATCATATCAACTCTCTTTGGGACATCTTGATCATGAAGAACTCTTGATTCGTCGTGTGTTAGAGCTCCAAATGAAATGCTTCACAAATGTCTTCATCGAAACATGTTCCGACAGTTATGGTGGTTTTGGGTGAAGATTTGGAGTGATGATATGAAAATCACCTAGAGGGGGGTGAATAGGTGATAATGCTAATCTAATGAACTTAATGCGAAATTTAAAAACTAACTGCAATTACAACAATTAATGCAACCAACAAACGATGCACACACAAGCTAGCCAAGCATATAAATATGAATGATCAATATGAAATGATGCAAGGCACAAAGTAAAGAGAGAGAGAGAGAGTAAGAGTCAAGGGATCAAGCGCAAACAACAAGATATGTTTCGAGGTTTGAGCACCCAGCTCTACATCCCCGCCTTCACCCAGAAGGATTTCGAATCCACTAGCTTGTTCACAAAGGACTCCCACACAGGGAACCTCCACCGAGGATTTGGGGCAATACAATAACTAGGAGTACCCAACTCCTCTCTTTACAACCACAACCTCCTTCTTGAGGCAAAGCACCAAGCCAACAAACAATCACCTCACAACTTGAGGGATTAGCACAAAGCTTATACAAGGATCACCTCACACCTTGAGGGATACAACCCAATAGCACAACCTCCTCAACACAATGAGGGAAAGGCACAAAGCCAAGCTAAGATAGGGTTTACAACTTGGTGATCAAAAGATCACAAACAATCTCTTTTCCCACAAACACAAAGAGCCTATTGATAGGACAGAATGAAGCTCAAGTGTGGAAAACAAAGTGTTTAAAACAAAGAAAAATCACTTGGGAAATCTTCACAAAGATATAGATTGAATGAACTAAAACCAATTCCCAAAAGACTATTTTTCTTTGAAATATAAAAACACTTTAAAACAATAAGATTGATCTTTTTAGCACAAAGAAACTCTTTTTAAAACTTGTTTAAACACTAGAGAAAACTCAAAAATTTCGTCCAAAAATTCTTAGAGAAAACAGGCCATTAATGGGGTATTTGTAGCCCCTAGAAAAATATAGCCGTTGGCAGCAAATTCTGCCAAAAATGAACTACCGGTCGACCGATCGGTCGACCGGCCAACGGTCACTTTTTGACCGCTGGCAGCTACCGGTCGACCGGGCAGTCGACCGGCCCCAGAACCAGAGAGCAACGGCTCTCTGGCCGGTCGACCGCTCGGTCGACCGGGAGCAACCGAGAGCAACCTGCTCTCTGTCGGTCGACCGTGCGGTCGACTGGCGTATGGAGCAGCCAGCGTGCACGTATCCGTGCACGTCGGTCGACCGCTACGGGCGACCGGCTACTTGGTACGGTCGACCGACCTAGCCTGACAGAGGCAGTTCTGGTCAGAAAAACATGTTATTTTTAATTCTAAAAATTCTCATAAATCTTCTAAAAATACACAAAAATAGTTTTATCATTTTACATAGATATACAAACTTGTGTAAAAAATTTCAACACAAATTTCAAACATTTTGAACTATTTTTGTGTTATAGAAATTTTGCCAAAACCAAAAACTGTATTTTCTAAAACTTAGATTTTAGAATTGAAAATACGTTTTGTCCAAAACTTATCTAAATACAAAAACATGATATTTAACACTTTGAAGCAAGTTGCATATGGACATAAGTCCAATATACATGAAACATATATATATATCCATATTTTTGACTTTAATTCCAAAATTATGTTTTGTTAAAAATACCAAAATACTAAACTCATGAAATAGACTATCAAACTAAGTTTGTCTAAGAGGTTGAAGCATGCATGTATATAGAACAAATTTAATATACATTAAACCATGTAAACTTATTTTGAATCTATCTATTCATGAAAACCAAGATTGGTTAAACCAATCAAACCGAAAACCAAAACGGAAACATGAAACGTGTGTGTTGTGAACTTGAGCATATCATACTATTCTAATCTTTACAAATGGATCTAAAACTCAAACTAAACTAGGTACCGATGTCTTCTTGTAGAGCGCCGTCTCCAAGCCGACTCGAACCAAAACTTCGTGATCCACCGAGCTTGACTCCAATGAGTGCTATATATGATCTTGTCGCTCGGGCTCTTGAATCACCATATGAATAGCTCCAAAACACTTTTGTTAACATCTTGATTAGAGATTTGAAACTAAAATCAGAGGATTATTAGTACACATAGCTACATGAGTTAATCATCATCAAAACTAGAGTGGAAGGCCTCTGAGCCAACAATCTCCCCCTTTTTGATGATGACAAAACTCATGAAGTTATATATGCATGGATTAAAGTTAAGCTTCAAGAAAGCTCCCCGTTAACTCATGCATCAAGATAGACAAATAAGTATGCAATGAATGTTCATAAACATGTATGCATCAACATGCATAAAACACATAAATTTCTAAAGCATGCTCTTGATATCAATTAAATAAAACAAGTGCATTTTCAAAACAAGCTCTTGATATCAATTTGCAAAACAAAACTAAAAACAAAAATAATGAGCTCTTGATACCAAAAATAAACATGATCTTAATAGCAATGAAATACTCTTGATACCAATTAAACGGAAAAACTATTAAATAAAAACAAAACATGTATATAAAACATGCATATAAACTCAAATACTTCTCTCCCTTTTTGTTAATCATCAACAAAGGGGTTAAAGTAAAAACAAAATATTTTCTCCCCCTTTTTGTTCGAAACAAAGAATTAACAAAAGGGTCAAACAAACAAATCAATATAAATTTTCATTGATACCAATTGAGTAAACAAATAAGCATCTTGATACCAATTTGAGAAAACAACTACAATCTTGATACCAATTTAAAGTATTATTCTTTTTAAACATATGATACCAAATTGAAATTATTATTTTCTATCATAAAGTAAGGGAGTGGAATACAAAATCAATGGTAAACTAAATACAATTGAAAGATAAAATACGAGTTTTCTCCCCCTTTATGAAATACCAAGTAAAATAATGTCTAAGCTTGTATTAGAATACAATTGAAAACTAATCAATTGAAACATGATGATCATTAAAACTCAAGCTTAGCATAAACAAATATATAATATATATATATATATATATATATATATATATATATATGAAAAATAATACCAATCGAAATTCATACTATATGAAAAAGCATACATACATACAATATATGAGTATACAAGAAATGTCAATATTGATACCAATTGAAAGAATCCAATGATACCAATTGAAACAACAATAATAGCAAGTGTATATCTCATATTTCCTACCACCCAATCATGTTCAAGTTTAAAATGATTTTCACTATAAAGCATACATGAGCATGATCTCCATCCATCCGCCCATAGAAGTAGGGGTTTTCAAAAATAGGTTTGAAAAGTATAGTATGTTTGAAAAACTCTACCATAATGAAGAATACAAACTAGTTTAAATGAAAAACTTGTAAACTAGTACAAATCCTTCGAGCAAGGAATAAAACACAATATTTTCATGACAAACATGTAATCACTCAACAAATGACACTCAAAAGATATAAAGCTCATATATGACTCATGAAAACAAAATCATGAGAAAACTAATAATGAGTGAACAAGAGTTATGTGAAACATATCATCATGAAGATATTCAATTAAGCTCAATTATGAAAAATCCTTGAAACATGAAATCATCAAAAACTAGGATTCATCATGGTATATGTATGTTTTGACAAAACAAGAAGTATACATACATATCCCTAAACACAATTGAGTCCATAATAAAGATTTCCATGAAAGCAAATGACTCAAGGGGTATACATGTATATCTTAAAATTGGCAAAATAGACGTATACATGAAGTGAAAACACAAGATCATAAAACATATCAAAAATGGGGAATACAAGTTAGAATGCATGAATCATCAAAACTAGACTATACTAGCACATCTAATGGGTACAAAGAACGTTCAAGCACAAACATATAATGATCTATTTGTGGCCCACAATATGTACAAGTATATATATCCTAGTTTTAATGAAAAACTAACATCTAAACAAGTAATCAAATCATGTAGCATAAAACGGGACATAAATCATCATTACAAACATAAAACGATCATTATGTAAATCCACATGTTATTAGAACTATGATGAGCATAATAGCTAACAAATGGTGAGAACACAACAAATGATCCATATAAACATGGGTGATCTCAAAGGCTATACATGCATGTCAATGGTCTAATAATCATGGCATTTGACATACTAATCAAAAACATGAGGCATCAAAACAAAATTCATAAACATCCATATGATCGTTATGTAGACGCATATGCATTAGATCTAGGGCATACATATTAGTTTAAAACAAAGTGAGAGCACAAAGATAAGTTCATTTTAAACATGGCTGTCTCAAATAACTAAACATGTATATCACTAATCTAAATCACATGGCATAATCATAATGAGCTTTAAAACATGACATGCTATAAATCAATGACATGAAAATAAAAAAAAACATGCAATATAAATGGGAGTTAGAGATTGATACCAAAACCGATGAAGGCACCTCTCTAGTTCTCCAAACCAATGGTGGTCCTCTCCACCAAACTCCCCTTGAAAGTGATGCATCCAAATTGTTTTCTTTAAGCACGGAACGCATCCACTTCAAGGCACCGCCACTCTCACGTGATGCGAGAGCCCACACCTATATCAAATTTTAGGGGTGGTCTTTGGTACTCATTTCCTTTTGGGTCCATAGGGGTTAGTATCTCTCCTAACCCAAACAAGATTATTTGCTAAATTTTTAACATGTAAGCGATCATAGCAAAATCTAGTAAGGTGGCCCTTTCGACCACAATGTGTACACGTGTACACGGGCATATATAGTGTGAAGTTTGTGATCATGATGAGCATGTGTATGCCGTGATGGGTGTGCATGCAAGGATGGAACTTGTTTCTTACGAAACATGGATTCCAAGCGTGTGTGATTTATGGCACAATGGCTCAAAGTGGAGCCCAAACAATCCACACTTTTCTTCAAATCATTTATATCATTTTCAATACTAAAATAAAGTGAGCATGCAATAGATGTGCTAGGTGAGGCTACACTAGCATGGCAAACATGTGAATCTAAATCATTTTGCAAAGATTCATTTTTCTTTAAACTAAATCTAATTCTTTTGTGATGAAATTAATTTCATGTTTCAAAGAATGATTATTTTTAAATAAAATCTAATTTTGAAGATAAAACCTCATTGTTTTTCACAACATCATCACAATCATTTTTGCTTTTCAAAATTCATTTTCCTTTAGGACAAGGTCAAGTTGAGATTTAAGTGAGTCACGTTCACTAGTAATCTCTTCCTTCTCTTGCAAAATCACTTCAAAACTAGAACACAAATCCTTCATTTCCTCTTTTAAATCAAAATACTTCTTTTCAAAAGGTCATGTTTTGCAAAAAATTTCAAGCTTTGAAGCAAGTTCAACATTTAAGTTTTTAACTTCTAAACATCCATAGCAATATGAGCTAGAGCTATCATCTAGTTGAAAATCCATTGTACCTCAAGGAGTCTTTCCCTTGGACCATGAGGCAATGCTTGTCGGACTTGTCTCTCCTAGATCTTCTCAACTTGTTGATATCCTTGGTAGCTCGGGAGAAGTCAATATGCTCCAAACTGCAAAAGCCGAATCATAATGAGCAAACACATGTAAAAGATCTTCATTAAGAGATGCTCTAAGTGTTTTAAGTGCAAGTGCATTGGCCTTATTATGCTTGCTATCATTGGGATAGGATTCCTTGGTAATGACTTGGTAAACTTTAGATCCTAAGGCTTTCAAATGACTACTCATCTTGCCTTCCAAAAATCATGTCTGGTAAAATCAAACATAGGAGGGCTATCCATGAGTGCAAACTAAATGTATGCAAATGATGAAGATTAGCAACCAAGATCTCACTCCTAGGCGTTAAACCAAATATCAGGAGCGTAGGCTCTGATACCAATTGAAAATCACCTAGAGGGGGGTGAATAGGTAATAATGCTAATCTAATGAACTTAATGCGGAATTTAAAAACTAATTGCAATTACAACAATTAATGCAACCAACAAACGATGCACACGCAAGCTAGACAAACATATAAATATGAATGATCAATATGAAATGATGCAAGGCACAAGTAAGAGAGAGAGAGAGAGAGTAAGAGTCAAGGGATCAAGCGCAACAACAAGATATGTTTCGAGGTTCGAGCACCCAGCTCTACATCCCCACCTTCACCCAGAAGGATTTCGAATCCACTAGCTTGTCCACAAAGGACTCCCACACAGGAACCTCCATCGAGGATTTGGGGCAATACAATAACTAGGAGTACCCAACTCCTCTCTTTACAACCATAACCTCCTTCTTGAGGCAAAGCACCAAGCCAACAAACAATCACCTCACAACTTGAGGGATTAGCACAAAGCTTACACAAGGATCACCTCACACCTTGAGGGATACAACCCAATAGCACAACCTCCTCAACACAATGAGGGAAAGGCACAAAGCCAAGCTAAGATAGGGTTTACAACTTGGTGATCAAAAGACCACAAACAATCTCTTTTCCCACAAACATAAAGAGCCTATTGATAGGATAGAATGAAACTCAAGTGTGGAAAACAAAGTGTTTAAAACAAGAAAAATCACTTGGGAAATCTTCACAAAGATATAGATTGAATGAACCAAAACCAATTCCCAAAGACTATTTTTCTTTGAAATATAAAACACTTTAAAACAATAAGATTGATCTTTTTAGCACAAAGAACTCTTTTTAAAACTTGTTTAAACACTAGAGAAAGCTCAGAAATTTCGTCCAAAAATTCTTAGAGAAAACAGGCCATTAATGGGGTATTTAGCCCCTAGAAAAATATAGCCGTTGGCAGCAAATTCTGCCAAAAATGAACTACCGGTAATGGTCACTTTTTGACCGCTGGCAGCTACCGGTCGACGGGGCAGTCGGCCGACCCCAGAACCAGAGATCAACGGCTCTCTGGCCGTCGACCGCTTGGTCGACCAGGAGCAACCCGAGAGCAACCTGCTCTCTGTCGGTCGACCGTGCGGTCGACTGGCGTATGGGGCAGCCAGCGTGCACGTATCCGTGCACGTCGGTCGACCGCTACGGGCGACCGGCTACTTGGTACGGTCGACCGTCCGGTCGACCAACCTAGCCTGACAGAGGCAGTTCTGATCAGAAAAACATGTTATTTTTAATTCTAAAAATCTCATAAATCTTCTAAAAATACACAAAAATAGTTTTATCATTTTACATAGATATACAAACTTGTGTAAAAATTTCAACACAAATTTCAAACATGTTGAACCATTTTGTGTTATAGAAATTTTGCCAAAACTAAAAACTGTATTTTCTAAAACTTGGATTTTAGAATTGAAAATACGTTTTGTCCAAAACTTATCTAAATATAAAAACATGATATTTAAACACTTTGAAGCATGTTGCATATGGACATAAGTCCAATATACATGAAACATATATATATATCCATGTTTTTGACTTAATTCCAAAATTATGTTTTGTTAAAAAATACCAAAACACTAAACTCATGAAATAGACTATCAAACTAAGTTTGTCTAAGAAGTTGAAGCATGCATGTATATAGAACAAATCTAATATACATTAAACCATGTAAACTTGTTTTGAATCTATCTATTCATGAAAACCAAGATTGGTTAAACCAATCAAACCGAAAACCAAAACGGAAACATGAAACGTGTGTGTTGTGAACTTGAGCATATCATACTATTCTAATCTTTACAAATGGATCTAAAACTCAAACTAAACTAGGTACCGATGTCTTCTTTAGAGCGCCGTCTCCAAGCCGACTCGAACCAAAACTTCGTGATCCACCGAGCTTGACTCCAATGAGTGCTATATATGATCTTGTCGCTCGGGCTCTTGAATCACCATGTGAATAGCTCCAAAATACTTTTGTTAACATCTTGATTAGAGATCTGAAACTAAAATCACAAGATTATTAGTACACATATTACATGAGTTAATCATCATCAAAACTGGGAAGGCCTCTGGGCTAACATGATAATGGTGATTTGGGTGGTAGAGTTAAGATGGAGATAGAAAAGCAGGTGATAGTGGAGATGGTGATGGGTTTAAGAAGTGAAGGTCATTATGGTGGTGATTTTGAAGGAGGAGGAATAGTTTAGTGGTGAGAATTTAAGAGGAAGAAGGTAGAGATGGTGAGGGTAGTTGGAGGTGAAATTGGAGGAGGAGAAGATGAGAGGAGGCCAGGGTGATGGTCGGAGATGCGTCATCGACAGTGAAAAGTCATCGGAGAGGTCGCCAGTCACTGGGGTGCCTAGATGGTGGTGGATTTGGTGGTGATGAAGCTTGAGGAAGGAGATAGTGTTGATGTTGGAGTTTGGAGGAAGGAGATGGTGTTGATGTTGGAGTTGGAGGAGGGAGAAGATGGTGGTGGTGATGGGTGTTGGAGGTTGAAATTATGGTGGTGGTGGTTATGGATCTTGGTGCTGGTAGGAGGAGGAAGTGGGAGGTGGTTGTGGGTGATTGAGGTGGTGGATTTGGCTGTGGAAGTGGTGTTGGTGGTGGTGGATGTTAGAAAGAAGAAGATGGAGATGATGGTGTTGAAGGAGATGTAGGTAGAGTTAGGGGAGAGGAGAAGCAAGAGCTAGGCTGCTGCAGGCTAGGGGGTGGCTAGATCTGGGTGGCAGTCACCAGCCAAGGAGAGGAAGTGGGAGAGGTTGAAGGAGGAAGAGAGTAAGAAAGATAATAAACAGGGAGGGAGAGAAATGAAAGGAGAGAACAGAGAGTGATGGGAGAGGAGTTTATGTGAGTGGGGTTAATGGGGATGTGATGGTGTAATGGGGGCAGCTGTCCCACGTGGGACCCAGAGGAAAAGACAAGTAAAGAAAATGAGGAAAGGAAGGAAAGATAACACCAATATAAATATATTATTATAATACAATATATTTTGAGTAATTCAGAAAAATCCCCAAAATTACAAAAGATAGAAAACACCATTTTGAGGAATATGTGATATCTATTTCGAGAATTCAACCCAGTTTGTAAATTAAAATTTTTGGATTCAATCGGTGATACCGATCGACACCAAATCAGTCGACTTTTGAGTAACTCAGAAAAATCTCCAAGAATGTCATAAAATAGAAATATGATCCTTAGAAATAATGTGAAAGCAGTCTCTAGAAATTCAACTCCATTAGTAAATTAAAAAAAATCAAGAATTGATCGGCGATATCGGTCGATACCGATATTGCAGATTTTACAAAATAATTCAAAATTTTCCAAAAAATCATGAAAAATCTAAAAATGGAAACAGTAGAAACTGAAACAGGTCAAATCTGAATATTAGTAATGGCAAATCAAGCAATGCACTGAGATCGAGTCCTCGGTTCGAACTAAGACTGACTTTGAGTCCAAAAATCTATTCTGATGCAAAATATAATATCAATAATTACAAATAAAAATAAATACGGGAAGAAAATAAGAAAATATGATTGAAAAATCGGGACAAATACTGGGTACGTATTCCGAGGACAGTGTGTTACATGTTTAGTTTAAAATAAACTGAATAAAACCCAACTGATTAATATGAGATTGATTAGAATTACATTTTCTTATTAGATTAATTCCAGATCCTAACCCTAATCAAACTCAATAAACAAAATTAGGAAACCCAAAATCCTAACATAAAACATATGTTTTTGTTCTTTATGTTTTCCCGCCTAACCGCCGTCGTCAGTCCCCATGGCTGGCGGCCTCCGCACAGGCAGCAGGCAATGGCCTATTGTTGAGCCGTCCTGACGCACGCAGGCGTGGCAGCAACTGTTGCCACGCGTGCAGCCGCATGCACGCGTGTGCGCGCGTGGCTGGGTAGGGCCCACGCGCAGCCTGAACAGTCGTGCTTAAGCTCTTGGCTGCGCAATTTTTTTAATTAATTTTATTTAATTCAAAATAGAAGAATAATAACACACATAAATAATTCCACACACACACACATGATTCAATCAAAATCACCAATTTAATTCAACAATATGAGACATAAATAATTTAATTGAATTAAAGAAGAGATCGTTCATGATATTCATAGATCGAGATCAATTTTTATATCCTAATGATCCAATAAAGAAGAGCTTTGATACTAATTGTTAATTTAATAATTATTCCAAAAGAGATCACATTCATATAATAGACTCTTTATAAAGATTAAAGAGAAAGAGAGTTTAACCATACCTGATGTCATCACGAATGGGATGCCAAAAGTTGCACGATCTCGAGGACATGAAGTTGAGAGAGGGGATTCTTCTCTCCAACTAGTTTGTTCTCTTCTTGATCCTTAGAGGAGATGAGAGGTCTCAAAGAGAGAGATTATTCATATTAGTGGAGAGAGAATCCTATTCATGATGATATATATAGGAACAAGGTAAAACTTAGTTCAACTCATCTAGATGTAAGCCTTGATTAATAACACGGACTCCACACATGTGGATGAGCGTCATTATAAATACAGCCATGACTGAGTGTAATTCAAACGAGTCTAGGCCCAAACTATTAGATTTGATCAATCCTAAACGAATCTAACAGCATAGGTCATAGAGGCGGGTGCAAATATCCAAATGACTTGATTAAGCCCAAATAAATTTAGACTTAAAATAAATAAATAAAGTCTAACATTGTATGTTATATACATGAACATGATTTCTAACTGTTTACACTTTTGTTACTTTGATTGTATTGATTATTATCTCTTCAAACGAGCTAGCGTGGAGAGGTTATGTAGAAATATGATCACAGATTGAAATAATGTTGGTTATTGTTGCAATAAAGTTACGAAGGTAATGAAATTTTGTGAACAGTACTGTGAAATTTCTTATGATACATAGATACCCCAGTTCATGTTTCATTATGTTACTTATTAATGGAACAAGGAGGATTTTTGTCCACTGTTACTTTCTCAAAATATAAATAGAAACATGATCCTTAGGGTTGGTTCTTAAACTAAGGGCTGCAGGAACTTTGCCGTGAGATATTCTATGGATGATCCGCTTGGTTCATGTTGATTTACACACTTTACAATGTCTATGTATAAAAAATTAAGTGATTTGTAATTTCTTACCCGTATTTCAACTGTAAAATTTGATTTCATTTGATGCATATATATAAAAATGTCTTCAAATGACTTGATTTTTCATTCATAGACTATTTACACAAAAACAAGGACGTGAGCAATAAAAAAAAAAAACTCCGTTATTTGTACTAAAAATGAACTACATAGAGAGTGGAATGTGGGCCTCATTGTTATTATTCTCTTGAGTCCACTTGTAGTCCAGCAAAATAGCCTACTTATTATTATTCTAAAAACAAACACGTTGCAAGAAAATTTAGCCAAAAAAACTAAAATTAGTGTTTCTAGATGATTTAGGCGATGATACTCTTATCCTTGGGTATCATTCTTCTTTAGAAAAGAACAAAGATTGTAAGCGAGTCGAAAAGTATTTCTCAACTTTTATTCAGAAAATATGATATGCAAAAAAATTACCATATATTTCTTTAACTCGCATGTAGGAAATAAAAATTCTGAGAGACAGCATATATGACACTATGCTTGCCAGGTATATTCTACTCCACTAGTGGTTTGGGACAGGATTTGAATGTGAAAACTAGTGTTATTGGTTTGAGACTGAGATTGATTTCAAAATTTAGTATTATTGGTTACTAGGACTGAGATTTGGACTGGATTTTTAAAATCCAACTTTTTAATTCAAGTATGTACGTTTGAACCAATCCAACTATCAACAAAACATCTATGTGAAAACTCGTCAATTTTTGATTTCAACTTGGATTCTCCATATTCTCTCCTCCCTCCGATTAGTCCTACCTATATATTATTTATTTAATAATAGCTACTGATAATAATATTTTAATTCTTAACTTTCGAATTAAGTAATAAAAATAATTATTATTATTAAGTTAATATTTATTTGAAAATTTTTTCTCAATCACCTAATTTGCTTCAAAATTAGAAAAAAAAAACTCAACTTCATAATTTTATTCACTACAGTCTCATTCACGTCAGCATAAATTGATTCCACCCAACCACCACTTCTTTATATATTTTTATTTCCTCTTTTATCCTTCCCCATGCCCCCAATATTGCTCTCCCGTCAACATTGACCCGTTGCAAAGTAATTCGCGGGTCGACCAGCGCGGTTAGGTCGCCGTGAGAATTGGAAGGGGGACGGAAAGCCCCTCCTGGGGACCTCCTGGACCCATTTTTTTAGGGATCAACTTGCAGATCTCGTTTGCTCGTGCTCGCGATGAGCTTTTTGAGTTTGTGATCGATGTAGTATTTAGATCTGAAAAGTATTAGAGATCATTCGATACCGATGAACGACGGTCTGCTGATGATGGCGATGCTGATATGAGAACAACGACTCATGATCAAAGTTCTATGTGAGGACTGCGACTATGGTCACAATCTTTTGTTAAGTCGCAGTCTTTTTATAATTAAAAATTAGGCCATTTTGTAAGAACTGTGATCATTGTCGTAGTCCCAATATAGGCTGAAAAATTGTGTTTATGTGAGGACTGCGATCATGAAAACTCATAAACATGTCCTAATAAATAGGATTGTGATCATGGTCGCATTTTCCATAAAGAGAACTTATGGGAACTGCGATCATGATCGTAGTCTTATAAAAACTTGAAAACATGTCCTAATAAAGAAGAACACAATCTTGGTTGCAGTCCTAATATACACTAAAAAACAAAGTATTTTTTGAAGATTGCGATCATTGTCGCAGTCCTAATAAAAACTCAGAAACATGTCTTTTTGTGAGGACTACGATCATGAGCACAGTCATAATAAGAGGACTACGGTCATGTTCGCAGTCTTATGAAGACTAAAAAATATATACTAATAAAGAAGACTGCGATCATGGTCGCAGTCCAAAGAAACAGGGCATTTTTGTGATGACTGTGATCATGGTCGCAGCCCTCATAAATAGGGTTTTTTTGTGAGAACTGTGATTATGATCACAGTCCTTTTTATATCAGTAGTCAGCATTTTCGAAACCGTCTGCATTTTTGAGGAGATTACTACGAGAAATTTTCGTCTTTCGTCGCTGAGGAGCGCTTCTGCTCTTGATACGTGGGCACACGTTGTTGATTTAAAAAAGAGCTAGATGAAGCCAATAAAATTATGAAGTTAGGCTTTTTCTAATTACGATTTGATATAGGGGGTTGTAGAGAAATGCCCCTATTTATTTTCTTTTTAACTATTGTATAATTTCTTAGTGTATATAATATTATTTGACGATGAAAAATATATAATATATATCAATAATGCCTAATAATAACTAATAACCAATAACAGTTACTTTAGAAAATATTATTGATGCTATTTCAAATAAAAATAGTTAATTAATGTTAGATAACATTTAACGACGTCAAATAATGAATAATTCATATTTTAAAAACTCTTATAAAATAGTCCTAAGTTTAATCTAAATTGTTCAACTAAAAATTCAAATCCTAGCAAATTCTACTAAAAATTTCAAGGCCATATCCGAGTTCCAGTAAATCCAACTAAAATGTCTAAAGTCTAGTCTGAGTTCTAGCCCAGTCCCAGTCCCAGTCCCAATCCGAGTATGACTCGAGAAATTCCAAACCAATAACACCACCTCTAAGTGACTCACTTTCAGACTAAATTTTGGTTTAAATCTCAGTCTGGTTCTCAATCGGAAACCGCGAGCAGTACAGCGCTCAAGTACTAACTAAGAAAGCAGTACAGACCTCAAGTACGAACTGAGAAGGCAGTACAGTGCTGATCGCAAGCATGGATAGTACAAAAACACCAATATAATTGGATTATGTATAATCTGAGACCACAATAACTTCAAGTAGCTTTCGAAGAAGAGAATCAAGAGGAAGATTGAAAGTTCCAACAGGAGCGAGCTGCGAACACACGGCGCGAGCTCCGCCATGGGCAGCGCCAGCTGCACTCGTGTGTTCTCAGGTCGCCCCTGCCGGCACTTCCATCAAAATGAATGCATCAGTCACCAAGCTGAAGCCGAAAATTCGGAAGCCAAGGTGAGATCTGATTGGATTTTGTTCCGTCTCTTGATCCAGTTTTTTTTAGTTGATTTCCTCAAAGAAAAAGAACATGCCAGAGCTTCGAACTCCTGGTGGTAAAATTGCTGACTTGACTTTTAAAGCAGTAGCTTGGTATTTTATTTTATTTTATTTTATTTTCAAAATATAGAGCCGGTAGCCTAGTGCGAGCGGATTGAAACCCTAGACTTTTTATACATTATAAGATATTTTATTACTGTGCTGCAGTGACACTTAAGCGTCATTTGGCAACATAGTTTTCAAAACCCGGGTACATTTAAGTTAAATTGAAATTGGGGTTACGTTTAACTTAATGACAAATTTATTGAAAATGAAGCTTCAATTACCTCAGTTTTACAAAGTTTGGGGATCTCAATTTCAGTAACTTTATTTAGACTCTCAAACAAGTCCCAATTTAAGTTACTTTATTTTATATCTGAAACTCTTCCAAACTAAGGCTTGGGAAACTTAACCTTGTTGCCCAACAAGGCCTATCAATAGCTTTGTTAGTAGAGGACTTTTCCGAAGTTTCAAGCTTTCTAATTAAACTGTGGTTAACTTTAAGTTGTAGTTAGAGATTTGCAAAGTGTAGTTTGGAAAGCTCTAATTATAGTTTTATAAATTGCAGTTTCACTAACTTTGTGATCTATTTGGATAAAAAAATATAGTTATCTCAAACTCCATTTTTTTAAATTCAAAATAAAAATGTAGTTGTTATGAAAATAGAATAATTTTATTCCTTTTTATAAAATAGAAAAACTAGTCATTCCTAACTAGTCATTATAGTTTAAAATTAGCCCTTATTTAGGAACACTATGAGTTAAGATTTCCTAACAAATACTTTAACCAAGCTAGTCTACCTTCTCAACAAAATTTTTGAAAATCCATTCATTTCTAAAATATGAATATGTGGTGTTGGCATTGACTCAAGGAAGAAGAAGAGGAGGTCTTAATGGATGATATATTCAGTATATTTCAAGATCATGTTGTGCCGCGTATGATGCATACCTCATGTCTTACATGAGCCTTGTATGTCATGAAAGTTGCAAAAGAGCGTTTCGTATGGAGCCTCACATTTTCGAAGTGTTGATTGATTGATCGAGAGACAACAATCTTCTTCAAAATATTAGAAGGATCACTGTTGAAGAACAAATGGCAATATTCATTTTCATGTTGGGATGAGCTATTGTAGTGCACCTAGCAACAGAGAGATTCCATCATAGCAATGAAATAGTGAGTCGATATTTTAATAATATATTAACTGCAATAACCCGACTCTATGCAGATTATGTACCCACTCCACCAACAACTACCTCAGGGAAAATCTTGGACAACCTCAGCCCTAATCCTTATTTCCAAGTAATTTCTCTTTTCCCCTTTATTTCTTTTTTCTTCTACCAATTTTCTATATCCATGTTATAATTCCTCTCTTTATTTATATCAAATTGCATTGGTGTTATTCACGGAACCCACGTTCCAATCACCACGGCAGAATCACGGCGGAACCATATCGTAATAAGAAGGGAAAAAAACATTATCTCAAAATGTTATGGTTGCTTGTGATTTTGATCTCAAGTTTGTTTACATGCGAACATTATAAGGAATAGGGAAGAGAATGGCCGTGTCCATGAGCCCTCATGGGACATGTCCAATAGAAAATTTTCTTTAAGAATATGAATTTCTCATTTTCTTATAGAAAATTTCTATTGCACATATTCAATAAGACCCATGGACATCTCTATTCTCATCCCAAATAAGAAAAGATCAGGATCTGATGCTAGAGTTCTACAACATTATCTTGATAATGACTTTACTGTATCAAGAACAGAGATATCACTTGCAAGATTTTGGGCTTTTCAGATTGAGACCACAAAACTACGAAGAGTTCATTAACTGACATCATGCATCTCTTAGAAATCATGTCGAGCAATTCATAGGCACACTCTAGCGAAGGTTACTTATATTCCAATTGATACACAAACTGAAAATATAGTTGCATGTTGTGTGTTACATATTTTTATTAGATGTCACGTTAACGAGGATAATAGGTGGCTAGTAAATATCCGTAATGAGATAGATGAAGATCTCATCGCTGATGTTCCAGAGGAGATGAGGCATATACCGAAGATATCTATTAAAAGAGACGAATTTTGCTCGCGAAATGTGGCATGATTACTATATTGCGAGGATAAATAGAAATAACTCCTAAAATTGCTTCTATATTTATGCTATATTAGTGAAGTGTGAAGATATTTATAGGTGCTATGTCAAACTGGTGTTGTTTCTGGTTTTTCATGGAACATGGATTTTTTTTTGTCAATGAACTAAACTGCAGAGAATTTGTCCAGCTTTTATGTTGCCAGAACATATTAAATTATGATCATTGGATGCCTTACAATTTAGTTGTTATGCTTCTGAGATTATCAATATAGAAGTTCTGGAATTAAAATCTGGTTTTCACACTTGAAAGCATTGCAAAAGGTGCAAAAAGAAAACAACAGTATCCTTTATTTGAGACAAAACCACAAGCATATATGAACACAAAAGTTTTTAAAGAGCAGTCTACAAAGAAACTAAATATTCTGACATTTTCTATGAGACCTGCACAAAACAAAGGAAGATCACACTATTCTGGAACTTTGAATTTGAATGCTTATGACATAGCTAGAATCAATCTGCCCAGCCACCTGAAGAGACTCCTATTTCTTTAGCTTTACTCAAAGTCCAATACTCGAGCAACATTAAATATAAGATCTTCAACACAAAGATTGAAAGCAGCTCATCTTTCCAATTAATAAAAATAGAAGTAATTTTTTCACAGTAAAGTATATTGCATATAGCAGCCAATACCTTTGTTAAAATTATTTATATCTAGTTCTTGACAGAGAAACACAACGACACTTGAGTACAAAAGACTGACACTACTGTAAGCAAAATACAAAACTAAATAGCAAGTCTCTAACATTACTACAGAAATACTAGATCCAAAACCTACACTTTACTCTTAACAACAACATTTCAAAGCAACATAACACATTCAAAACAAATAAATGACAAAGATGAAACAATAGTTCTTTTTGTTGCGAAATTGACATGCTATAATACCAATTGTTACTCTCATTGCGCAACTTGACAATATGATTAGTACTTGTAAAAAAAAAATGTTGTAAAGTAAACTAGTAATACCTAGACAAAAGAGCAATAAGAAAAAACATGAGGATTTAACGTGCTTCAACACAAACTTGACTTACGTTCACGGGGAGAGAACTTAAGAGAGTTTTATTAATAACTTGATATAAAGAGATCTAATCTTCCTCTTGATGCAGAGTATTCACCTTCCTCCTTAATCTAGACCTACATTATAAGAGTATTTCCTTATCTCTATGCGCCTTCACTTTGCTCCTCTCTTTACTTGGCTTTCTTCTAATCTCTTTGGTGTTCTCCACCTTTTTCTCTTTGAGATCAGTATTTTCTCTGTTGTTTACTCGGACTATGAGATGATCTTGGTCATTGGATACTTGAAAAATCTTGTTCAATCCTATTAGAAGTTGATTTTCTTAATCTAGAAGAATTTTAGACCCTTTAATCTTTAGAAACAAATCCTTCATTGAATAGAAACTAAGTCCTATTCGTACTCCACTTGAAAAAAAAACAGTTGTCTGAAAAGTAAAATGATTCTGAAAACTGCTTCCTCTCTGTATCTGTCCTAGTCGACTAGCATTTAGGCCTAATCAACTAGTAGTCTTTATTAGTCGAGTATAAGTGGACTAACTTTTCTTGATCTGCTTCTCTTCTCGAGCTTCAAGTCATCATCTTTTCCAGCACGATTGGATTTTCTTGAACCATTATCTCTTCTTGAAAACAAAGCAAAATCTTAACACTTCTTGCCCAGCAATTAAGCACTCACTCATCAGTAATTTTGTCAAATTGCCTCCTCCACTAGTTGGGCCTCTTATGCTCAGCCAATCGATAAAAACAATTCACGATTGTAGCCATCTTTGAAGAAGAAATGCGCTTTCATATCATCGTTTTCATTGAATCCATCCATAATATCATAGACCTCCATGCATTTTTTGGTAGAAAACTCATAGGCTGTCCATTTTTCTCTCTATGTTTGCTAGTTTAAATTCAGCTCCTAAATTTTCGGCTTCATAGGTGGCTTGAATATAGCAGTTGGTTTCCTCTTGCTTATAATCAGAGTAGTCCTTCCTCCAAGTTTCCCTTGGCCCTCTCTTTCTTGATTGACCATGACCAGGCATTGGCACTGGCTCCCTCAATTGACTGACTGAGGGCGGCACTGTTGGCTGAGATGTTCCAGGTGGTGGTTGGGCTGCAGTTGGTGGTTGCGTTGCGGTTGGTGCTTGGGTTGTTGGAAATTCATCAATGAAGTGGTACGCGTCCTGTTAAGTATCGTTGTTATCTTCTTCACCATGATGGTTCTCTCAAGCATTCAAAGATGCCATTTGGGTGACTGAATTTTCTTCATCTCCTTCATCATTAGTGGCATAATGATTGGAACCACGCGATCGCTTTCTATCAGCATATCAGCCTGCTCAAATCCATATAAAAGTGTGAAAGCTTAGATGGAAAATCAAGAAAATGAAGATAGATGAACTTTCCAATTTACGGACCTTCATACAAATAAAACCACAGATTACAGTAAAGGGAACCTTTTGTCCTTGCGCTTCAATAAGACCTTAGTCTTCTCTATTGGCCCAGAGGCCCATCACTCTAGTTTTGCTGATGATTAACTCATGTAATTATAGTTTACTAATAATCTTGTGTTTAAATAGTTTCAGTGATTGATCAAGATATTATTAGGTGTTTAGTTTCAACAAAGTAGTTTTGTGAGCTAACACATGTAGATTTAAGAGGTCACGCGTTAAGATCGCATCTAGCACTCGGTTGGAGTCAAGCTCGTTGGATCGCGTTTGAATCGAGTCAGCTTGGGGACAAGAAGACTTCGGTTTGTGTTTAATTTAGATTGTTTAGATCTTGTGTAAAAATAGATAGTATTGATATGCTCAAGTTCACATACACACACAAGTTTAAAGTTTGTTTTTCGGTTTAACCGGTTTTAGATTTCATGTCAAAAACATAGATATATATATCTTATATGTATATTGGATTCTATCCATATGCAATATGCTTCAAATTTGTTTCAATATCATGTTTTTGTATCCATATGAGTTTTGGAGAAAACGATTTTTCATTTTAAAAATCTTAGTTTTGGAAAATACAGATTTTGTATTTAAGCTTAATTTCAATATCACAAAAATAGTTCAAATTGTGTTGATTTCTGTTCACACATGTTTGGTATTCAAATATCTTAAAAGAACTCATTTTTGTAGATTTTTAGTGATTTTATGGGATTTTATTGAAGGTAAAAACATCAAGTATTTAATCCCCAAAATATGTGACTTGGCCTTTTGCGGTCGACCGGACGGTCGACCGAGACAGAAGTCGATCGACCGGACCAGTCGACTGATGTGCACAAGCGTGCACAGCTAAATGGCTTGAGGGCCAGTTGACCGGGCCGGTCGATCGTCCAGAGAGCTTTGCTCTCTGGATCTGGCCCCGGTCGATCGGGCGGTCGATCGGTCAGAGAGCTCTGCTCTCTGGATCCGACCTCGGTCGACCAGGCGGTCGATCCATGGCACAACGGTCGGAAATCTGACCGTTGGCCGGTCGACCGGGCAGTCGACCGACAGCAGCATCAGCTGCTGATTTGGCTCAACGGCTAGTTTTTGGAATAGGTTATAAATCCCCATCCACTTGAGCTGTTTTCATTAGTTTTTAGAGAGTAATTTTTATCATCTTTACAAGTGTTTAACAACAATTTTTAAAAGAGTTTTTGGGTTAAAAAGATTTACCTTTATTTGTTCTCAAGGGTTAGAAAAATCAAAGAAAATAGAGTATTTTGGGATATTGGTTTTGATCTTTATTTCTATCTTATTCTAGTTGTTTTTTCAAATATTTTTCTTTGAGATTTGTTTTTCAAACACCTTGATTTCTCACACTTGAGCTATCATATCTATCATATCTGTAGGATCTTTGTTTTGTGGGAAAGAATTGGTTTGTGTTTGTTGAGACCACCAAGTGCTGTAATCCTCTTTGCTTTGTGTTATCCCTCTTGTGTAGAGGTGATTGTGGAGGAGTTTGAGTTTGTTGGTATCCCTCTAAGTGTAGAGGTTGTCCCTCTTAGTGAAGAGGTGATTATTGTTTTTGGCTTTGTGCCTATCCCTCTAGTGAGAGGTGATTGTGTTGATTTTGTGTCTATCCTTTTATTGAGAGGTTGAACTTGTGTGGCTTAGTACCTTGCCTCTTGTGTAGATGTTGTTGTTTGAGAGAGGAGTTGTGGACTCCAAGTTTGTATTACTCAAATTCTCAATGGAGGTTCCCTGTGTGGGAAGTCCTGTGTGGACGCATAGTGAAAATTCTTCTGTGTGAAGGCGGGGATGTAGAGCAGTAGCTCGACCTCGAAACATATCTAGGTGTTTGTGTTTGATCCACTATCTCTAAACTCTCTCTCTTATACCTTGCATTATTTCATATTGTTCATATCATACTTATATGCTTGGTATTGATTGTGTGCCTCACTAGTGTTGAACCAAGAGAGCTTCATATAGCACGTCAACTCTTATTTAGTGAAATTTAGAGGAGATAGTTCAGAGCCTTTTACCGGAAATTCGGCTACACTCTTTGTTTATACTTAGTGTGTTGCAATTAGTTTTTAATTCCGCATCTTTTGTCATTAGATTCGTCATACACTTATTCACCCCCCCTCTCTAGGTGTATTTTCATTCTCATCCTATAGACAATGCAACATGTACAATTAGTTAGCAACTACTGTAAGAAAATTAACACCAAAAACAAATTGTGTTGTATATTATTTACTTTTTTTTTTTAAAGATTATTACAATAATCAGGACTAGCCACCACACAGTTTTGATCAGAGTCCTACCCAAATCCGTTTTGCTCTACTGATTTCTTAAATTGCTGGATGTCTTCTTCAAGCTCTCTCTCTCTCTCTCTCTCTCTCTCTCTGACTTGCCCCTTTCTTAGGTTCACCTGTTCGACTGCAAACTTTGCATGAAATTCACGAGTCATCTTCATCCATCCTTCTTTCGACCATCCATTCTGGACCCTCCAACGTGGATGGTCGTGCTCTTTCAACAAATGAACTAAACAGGCCACTTGCGATTCAGTCCATGGATGACGAGATCCCTTCTTCCCTTTATGAACATCATCAAAATCTTACATTTATGTAACAAGATCACTTGACTGAAACATGATAAATTAATTGCAATAAGATCACTTCCATCATGAAGCAACTAGCATTACCCAACATCAAATTTTGAAATACTATCAAATTATAGGTATCGACTACATGCAATTAATCCAAAAATAAACTCATTCAATTAGTATCCATACAAATCTTGGTAACCCTTTTATCTCCCTCAATATATAGTTTGTACTTTGAAGACCATAGTTCTCTAATATTCAAATAACAGTCATGAGTAATATGAATATAAATAACCACACACCATGTTATAACTTACAAACTTAGAAAAATTAATCATGCTTGTTAGCTTATAACTACATGAAAGTTTAACAAATTACTTGAAATTCCATATGAAAACAGCCAAATATTAATTTCATTGAGGCTAAACCTTTATTTTTAAGCTAGGAAATTACTAGTGTTTTGTTTCTTTACATTAAACTTAAATTGTTTGATGACTATTGAAAATCCCTGCATATCCTAACAACATTGAACTCAAATATATGATATTATATTGGTCTTAATGAAGAATCCCATGAAAATTACATATAACCACATAAAAAAGAAAGGAAGCATGCGGCATCTCCACAAGGTTTTACATAATCACCAAATATTCGAAATATAAATTTTCATGGTGCAATCACATTTCAACATGATCTAAAACCCATCTTACATGTTCATAGATATTGATTACCCAAAAATTGAAACTATCAATTAATAAAAGAAAAACAGAAAAAGAAAAAGAAAAATTGAAACTTACAAAGAATTACTCACTATCTGATTCCAAACTTCCTCCTTGAATATCAAATTAGGGTTTTTAAAAAAAAATAAAACCCTAATTAAAATTGCCCTAGTTTTGGTTTGAAAGAATCTTATTTTAACTTCAGTTTTTGATCTAAAAGGCGAGAAAGTTCAAGGCTCTTCCCCTCTCTGAAATCTTCATCAGCATAACGTTGAAGAGGATCGAGTGACTTTCAGCGTCTACTCATATACCCATTGTGAGATGATGCCATGAGAAAGTGTAGAGAGAGGGCAAAAACAAAAGAGGATAGAGTTTTTTAACTCTATTCCAGAGGTTCGGTCGACCGTGCGGTCGACCGACATGCACAAGAATTGAAATCAATTGACTGAGTGGTCAACCGATGTTACACGAGAAAAAAGACCCCATTTGGTCAGTCGACCGGCCAGTCAACCTACATTTCCGATAAGTCTTACAGTTTACTTGATCAACCGGGCGGTCGATCGCATTTTTGGATCAGTCGACTGACAGTCGAGTCAGAGTAGTTCTGAACCCAACCTGGAGCTGGTTTGGGGGTATTTTCTTCTCTCTATAAAAGGAGACTTGAACAAATTTCTAGGGCTGTTAATTCCGAATGAGTTCTTGAGAGAACCAATTGTAATCCTCTTGTAATCTTATGTAAATTATCAATAGATCTCTCTTCTATCCTGAAGACGTAGGCATCTTGTCGAACCTCTAAATCTATGTCTCTCTCATTTTGTATAGTGTTTGTCATCTATAGTTGTGTTCTTTGGCTGGTTCTCAGGTCCCAACAAGTGGTATCAGAGCTCTAGGCATGGGCTTCGTTTGGTGGAGTGGATCTTGATTGGAGCAAAGATTTTGTGGATTTGAGACTCTGGAGGAATAAAAATCGAATTTTTACAATATTGGATCTCATCTTCAATCTTCTGGTGGAGAGATCAATTGAAAACTTTTCTTAGGATTTCAATTGGAGGTAAAAATATAAATTTTATCATTTATAGTTTCATTCCATAGTTGTTCCATTTGTTTGGTTGAGAATATTGGGGAAATGGTCGGTAAAACATCTAGTAGAGTGATTCTTTTTTTGTAAAGAATATTCAGAATGTTCATCACATGAAGATTGATGTGGTGAAGTTTGATGGCACAAGCAACTTTGGATTGTGGAGATGTGAGATGATAGACGCGCTGAATGTACAAAATTTGGAGAATACTCTGAGCTTTAGGAGAGACCTGCGAAAGTAGATAAGAAGGTTTGGAAGAAGATGAATAGCACGGCGTATAGCGAATTAGGTCTTGCTTAACATAGGATCTAAAGTATGTTGTGATGTATGAGATTTCTGCAAAGAAGATTCAGGAGACTCTTGCGAGAAAGTACTTGACAAAGAGCGTTGAGAACCGCTTTCATATGAAGAGAAGATTTTACCGTTTTCAGTTGAAGAGAGGAACCTCCATTAGTGAACATATCAACATCTACACAAAACTCCTCGCAGATTTGGCAAACTTGAATATAGTGATCGATGATGAAGACAAGGCATTAATATTGTTGAGTTCTCTCTCTAATGAGGGGTACAAGACTTTTGTGTGTACATTGATCAATAGGAGAACATTCCTTAGCTACAAGGAAATGATCACTGCTCTTGTACATCTCGAACTGAGGAAGGACAATGCGTGTTTTACCAGTGACACATCAGCAGAGGTATTGGCTGCGAGAGAAAGTAGTCCCAATCAAAGAAGAGGAAATCAGTAGAAATCCAATTGAAAGCCCATGGTTGATTATCACAAATTGAAAAAGAATGAGTGTGCCTTTAGTAAAAAGAAAGGACATTGGAAAAATGATTGTACAAAGCTAAATCAGTCGAAGAAGGAGTCACAATCAGAGGCCAATTTCTTGAGGTCGGATGGTAATGATTCTAACTTTTCTTACTTTTCACTTTCTATTACACTAGCAGGTTGTCATTCAGATAGGTTTGAGTGGGTATTGGATACGAGCTCTGATTACCTCATTTATCCCAGAAGGGAGTTATTTGCTAGCTCTTAGCAGCTGGATGGCAGTTTGATGTCCATGGGATATGATCACATATATCGGTTGACTGGTAAGGGCACAGTTCATATCAGGATGTATGATGAGACATTGAGAGAGTTGAAGGAGATGAGGTATATTCCTCATATAACGAAGAATTTGATCTCTGTTGGAGATTAGGAAGCGAAGGGCCTCAAAGAGACTCTTGGAGAAGGCGTTCTCAAGATATTTAGCGGCTCATTGGTTGTTCTGAAGGACATTAAATGCAACGTGTACTACTTGATGGGTAGCGTAGTTCAAGATAGTTGGATGGTGATTCTACTAGATTGTGGCACAGTGAGCACAGACAAGTTGGCTTGAAGTCAGATCAAGCATAGGGAGGTGCATCGACCTGCCATTTGAAAGCACGTGACAATAGTGTTCCAGACAAGAAGAAGGTGAAATTCGGCACGGATACTCACCATTTGCATGTCTTCTTGATTGTGTTCACATGGATGTTTGAGGTCCTACCAAAAATGCATCACTTGAAGGTCATCAGTACGTTGTCTCAGCTGTAGATGATTACTCTAGGCATTATTAGGTGTTGACACATAAAAAAGACAAGATTCTTACTGGCCTGAACAATGTCTAAACTTGTTGACATTTACAAAAGACGAGTGACAGACAAGCTAACGACCAGTTTTCATCCATCTCTGAGGGACAAGGAAGCAACTTGGACTGCATTGATCCAGTCAAGCAGACAGTGAGCTGGATTGTCTCTGAATAGACCTCAGCAGGTCTAAGATGCTAGCACTTAGCATCACATGAGCCCAAAGGGATAGCCTCGCCTGAGAGGCTAAGATCATCCAACTTCGCCTTAAAGCCATTCAAAGCTCCGCCAGGAAGCTAACTTATAGCTTCGCCTGAACTGCTCCGCAGAGAGAGTTAGCTTCGCCTGAAGCCACACGCAACTGCGCAGAAAGAGTATGCAGTAGCGTCGCCACAGATGACATCTAGCTCCGCCGAAGATCTTTCTTCTGACTTCGCCAGATACTGTCTCCAGCTCCGCTGTGAGTTTAAAGCGGGCAGCGCCGCTGCTGGTCTGCTATGGTCAACCTTTGACCAATCAAATCTCCAGATGAGATCAGATCTAATCGGGATCAAGATCAAATCCAATCAAGATCAAATCTAGTCAAGATCAAATCTGAGATCAAATTTGGCAGTTGATTGCCACAATCTCTTGACTCTTCTAAAACGAGTAAGAGGATCAGGAGAGATCTTTCAATTATATGGAAAGAATCAAAACGGATCAGGAGGATCAACCGACCTGTCATTTCTAGCTTCGCAGAAGCTGATCCTAGCCTCGCAGCAAGGCTACTTTCCAGATGTAAACAGATTTGATTCAATCTGTTTCTATACTTTCAAGGACAATTATACCCTTGCTCTCCTTATAAATAGCCCACCAGGGGCACAAGGAGGACGGACCACGCACAGGCTCCAGAGAGACGACATACTTCTCGAGGCGACGCACCGTGCACAAACAGAGATCTATTCTCTTGAATTCAGAGACCTTTTAGAGAATTGCTTCTCTAATCGGGGTGTTGATACCCTAATACTTTCTTCTCAAGGAATCTCTGGAATCAGGCGAGAAGGAATTCCTAAGTGAAGGCGGTTTTGAGGAGTAACGAGAGGGTTCTACCAACCTTCTATTCTCTGATTCCCCGAACCAGGCGAGAAGGGAATCTCATCGCTCGCATCGTCAAAGGGACAGTGGTCGCGCGCTGACCAGACTCCTATTGGCACACTTCTCCAGAATCTCAGAGGAGATCTACTTGTAATCTGTTTAGAATACTTGTAATTTAGCTCCTCGACCCCCTTTTTTTTGTATGTTTTCCCCCTTTGCAAATCAATGGAAAACAAGATGACGACTCCGCTGGGGACTGATTTCTCCGCTGCTGAGAGTCAAGTGTCACAATGCGACGAACAGACCTTCGGGTCTATCTCTGAATTCGGGAAAGCCGGTGCTGCCAGAGCTTCTCTGGCTAAATCTTCAAGGCAAGTCTCTACGGAGACAGATAAGGCTCTCTGCGAGCCTATTGCGGTTCTCTGGCGCAACAAGGAAGCATGCCCGCAATCCAAGTCCAACACTTTAGAGAACCTGGTTGTCCACTTCAACCAGGAAAATTTGAAGAAGTCCTCTTTGGGGGTGGTCTAATGCTTCATGCACGGAAGCATAGAAAGGTCTCCATGACCAAGGTTTCAGAACAGAAACTAGGAGCAGAATTCTGCCAACACCCCTCAGCCTCGCGTGTGGCTAGTCAGGTTCCTTGCGAACCTAAGTATCCTCTGTCAAAGCAGATGTGGAGGCCAAAACAGAAGGCTCTGGGCAAAGCCTCAGGCGTAGCTACGCCAGAAGTGCGTCTCTCGCGCGAAGAAAAAAAAATAAGATGCTTGCCTGCTCCAACAATGCTGCTAGCTGCGAAGATACAAGGGCGACAATACCTTCGCCCAATTCAAGATCAGTAGCACCTCGCGCCAGCCTCGTTCTCACGAGCGAAGCTACTGTACCACAGCGTACGCGTGGCGTCCATAGCCGCGAAGCCCAAGTCAAAGCACAACAGCGTGCTTCGTTCGCTCTTCGCAGCAGAGTTAAGGGATTGTCCCTAAGTGCTGATAGCGTTGCTTATACAGCTTCAGGGCCCAAGGGCGTTTCCAAAGCTTTTAGCCGCGAGGTTAGAACCGAAGCACTATCTAAGTCCAATCGCCTTCGCAGCAGCATAGCGGATAAAGCACCACAGCATGCTCCGCCCTCCGGTTCGTCAAGCGCTAAGTTCGCGCTTTGTGGCGGAGTTAAGGAAAGTTCCCTAAGTGTTGACAACGTTGCTTATGCAGCTTCGGCGCCCAAGGGCACTCCCAAGGTTCTTAGCCGCGAAGCTAGAACTGAAGCACTATTTTGTGCTAATCCCCTCTGCGGTGATAAAAGAAGCAGGACATCATCCTATGCGCGATCCAAAAGAGCCTCTGCGCTGGATCGTTTAGGCCCAACTGGGTCTGACTTGCGGGAGTTCTTGACGAACAAACGGAAGTCGGAATATTTTCGAACTACTTCCCCCTGTTGTCAACAAGTGGAATGTCAGTTGGTGACAGTCCACTCGGTCCATTACCGGCTGGGACCAAGCCTCGCCACTCCTCCAGGTCGACGATCAGTTTTTGCTCGACTGTCGGTACAAGCCCCGGTGAAACATCATAAAAGGAGCGTCTCGCGAGACCTACCCTCCGCATCCGTCAACATGACCGGGAGAAGACAAGAGCTGCGCAGGGGTAGACAAGCATCCGACGATACTCCCTACAGCTCCCCAGATCCAGATTACAGCCCAGGCTTAGGCGAAGTCTTGGTGCATGAAGAGGGTGTCTTCCGAAACACCAGATCTAGGGTTGCGATACCCTACACTTATGAACAGCCGTCCTCCTCAGTGGCAGTGACCTCGCCGCAACTAAAGAGAAGATCAGTCCAGTGGTCTGATGAAGAAGATGAAGACAATGGGTATGCCTCTTCGGCGACAGTTAGTTCAGTACGAACAGACAGAGCATCAGTCAATATGGCTGATAATGCTAACGACGACCTTCGTCGGCGTGTGGAAGCTCAGGAGCAAACTTCCAAACCCAGTAAGAGGCTCTGGACAACATTCAACAGATGCTCGCTCAACTCCTCAGTAACCGGAATAACAATGATGCCGGGAGCAATCACGACGAGGAGGAACATTTTAGCAATGACCAGCCAAAGACGGAGAAATCCAAAGAGGGTTCTTCTTTAGACGCTGAAGTCCTTAAGGGCCTCCAAGCTCAAATTGCATCCCTAACTCAGAGGGATGAGTTAAAGAAAGTAGGGGCAGTCTGTCCTTACCCACTGGAGTGGGATTCCGTGCCATACCCACCGAAGTTCAAACCACCAACGTTGCATACCTATGATGGAAAGAGCTCACCAAATCAGCACATCTATTATTTTCGATCTCAGACCGGTAATGTTATAGGCAATGACGCCATCATGGCTAGGCTGTTCATTGGCACCTTAAAGGGGGTAGCATTTGATTGGTTCCGAAGTCTCCCTCCGGGTTCGTCAATTCCTGGATCGACCTAGAAACCCGATTCCTCTCTCGTTTCTATGAGGACGATACCGTGGTAACCATGGACAAGCTCCTCTCCACCGTGCAGAAGAAGGGCGAATCTGTCAGTGACTATATTGAGCGATTCAGAAACTTGTCTTTGATGTGCCCAGCAAGGATGCCATTACCCATGCTCTTACAGACGTGCAGGCACAACTTCTTGGACCAAGTAGAGGTTTGCATGGGGGCTGTCAAAACCCATACCTGGAAAGAATTGGTCGAACAAGCTGAGATAGCCGAAAAGTCGGCTAAAAGTTCAAACCATCTTCCCCTAAAGGCAAATGGGATATGAACAATAAAGGACGTAGCGACGTAGCGCAGTCTTCTCAAGCCAAAGGGAAAAAGACTATGTCCGTAGAATTGTCTGGGGACGTGCAGTCGAACGCCAAGAAGAGCGTCTTCAATATGAAAGTACACCTAGAGGGGGGTGAATAGGTGTAAATGCTAATCTAAGGCTAAATGCAAACTCTAATGCTCTAAAAGCGGAAGCTAATGCAAGTGTTGGACAAACTAATACAATTCAACAAGTGTAGCCGAATTCCCCTTGCGAGGCTCTGAACTAACTCCTCTTGATTCCCCTTAAAATGGGTTGAGGTGCTATGTGAAGCTCTTGTTGGATGAGTATAAGTTAGGCACACACACACAAGCAATCCAAGCAATCAAGGATATAGCAATACAATGCACACAATTAAGCCAAGCAAGTATAGATGAATTGCAATAGAAATATATGCAAGGCAATATGAAACAATGCTCAAAACACAAGCAAGTATATATGATGATATGAATGGATGATGCTTGCACAAATGTAAAAAGAGTAGAGTTGAGAGAAATTGGATCAAACGCAAAGACCAAGATGTGTTTCGAGGTTCGAGCCCCTAGCTCTACATCCCCGCCTACACCACCGTGTAGGATTTCCCAATCCACTATAGGAGTACCAAAACTCCTCTCTCAACCTTACAAAGCCACCGAGGCTATACAACCACAATCCACCTCTACCGAAGAGGGATACGGCCCGTAGCCAAATACAACAAACCCACAACCTCTACCGAAGAGGCTCACAACAAACTCAATCACCCGATCACCTCTACCTAAGAGGGATTCACAAATAACAAGGGTGTTTTACAATAAAGAGGTTTACAACAACAACCTCAAACACTTCTCTTTCTTTTTCTCTTTTCTTTTTCCACACAAAACAAAGATCCTAATAACTTAGGATAGAAGATATAGCTCAAGTGGAAACTAAGTGTTTTGGAAACAAGCAACAAAGAAAAATACTTGGAAAAATTCTTGCCAAAAGATATAGAATGAAAATCAACACAAATATCTCAAATCCTATTTTCTTTGATTTTCCAAAAACACAAAACAAATAAAGATGAATCACTTTTAGCACTTAAACTCTTTTGAAAACACTTTTAAAACAATGAAAAAGATCTGGAAAAACTAGCACAAAAATCTTAACTAAAAACTCCAAACAATGGGGTTTATATAGCCCCTATACAAAACTAGCCGTTAGGCTGACGTGTCAGCCTGACAGGCGGTCGGTCGACTGGCCGGTCGACCGTCCAACGGCTATTTTTGACCGTTGACAGCTGCCGGTCGACTGGTCGGTCGACTGGTAACAACCCGAGACCAAACCTGTTTCAGTACAGTCGACTGGCCGGTCGACTGGCCGACGTGCACAATTTTGTGCACGTCCGGTCGACTGGTCGGTCGACTGGCCGCTTGGACCAGTCGACTGTCCCAGTCGACTGGCCCAACCTGGCAGACAGCAAAAATAGGTCAGGTTGGAACGCATTTTTGAGGTCTAAAACGTTCGAATTTGGAAATAAGTATATAGGATGAAGTTGTAGATATTGAAGTCTACTTTCTAATGCAACTTAAATCAAATCAATATCAATTCAGAATTAAAAGTTATCAATAAAATACTAAAAGGTGTCAAAACAGAAACTGTAAACTATTTTCAGAACAAGAACAGATTTCAACCAAATATTTGACAACTTTAAAATTAGAATCAGAAAATGGTTATTAAATAAGAAATTTAGATCTGAAAGTTATCTTTGAGATGAAAGTTAAATCATGTTATTTGAATATAAAAATAAAAAGTTATGATAATAAATATAGAAGGGTGTCAAGCCTTGAAATCCAAAACCGATTCAATCAAAAACCAAACATGTATTTTTATCAAACATGATTTTCCAAACATGAATAGAAATATCAAAATAAGTTTATCTTGAAGGTTAACGCATGTATGTATAGAAAGAAATCATCTACTATACATATAGAATATGAAAACTTGTTTTGATCAAACTATTCATGAAAACCAAATATCAAAACATAAAACTTGTGTGTTGTGCACTTGAGCATATCAACTAAACTAAGCTTTACAAATGGATCTAAAAACTCTATCTAAACTAGGATACCTAAGTCTTGCTTGTAGATCTTCTATCTTCAAGTAGACTAGCTCCCAAACCGTGATCTTCCAAGTGCAAAGGTATAATCTTGAAGCTTTGGCACCGGAATCACCAAGATATGCTTCCAAAACCCTTGTTGAAGCTAATCATCAAAACTAATAACCTGCTAATGATCTGAAACTTAGAAACACAAGATTATTAGTAAACATAACTACATGAGTGAGTCATCATCAAAACTAGAGTGGAAGGCCTTTGGGCCAACAATCTCCCCTTTTTGATGATGACAAAACTCATGGAGTTATATATGCATGGATTAAAGTTAAGCTTCAAAGAAGCTCCCCCTTAACTCATGCATCATATAAACATGGTGCTCTAGATATTAATGAAATATTCAACATAAAACATGTTCTAGATACCAATTAAAATAAGCAAACAACCAAACATATATGCAAACACAAGGAAGACATGCATATATAAAACACAAAACACAAATTCTTCTCCCCCTTTTTGTCAATCATCAACAAAGGGGTAAAAAAAAACATAAAAACAAATTTTTCTCCCCTTTTTGTTAAAAACAAAAAAAAATCAAGAAGGGGTAATCAAAACATTCGAAACAATACAAAATCTTCTCCCCCTTTTTGTTCTAAACCAAGAATCAATAAAGGGTTAAAAATCAAAACATTGATATCAGTTAAAAATATGTCAATAAAGTGCATCTAGATACCAATAGAAACAAAATCATGTAATCATAAAAGAGAGTCAAAAATACATATCATAATTTTTTTATTGATTGTTACATGTTTTAACATATTAAAACATTTTGATACTAATTGATAAGCAAGCATACCAATGATACCAAATTGAAAATATATTTCATTCAAATTCAATTTTTAAAGTCATAAAGTGTGGGAGTGGAAATCAAATACCAATTGAAATAAGAAATTCAAATTTTCTCCCCCTTTATGAAATACTAACTAAAAACATGCTTAGGCTTGATTAAGGTATCAATTGAAAGACTAAATCAATTGAAATAAAAATTAAGTCACAAGCACTAGCATAAACAATATTTGTGCTTAAGATATAGAAATATAATAGCACAAATAAAACATGTAAATGTGTATGAAGATAAAATGAGTACCAATCACTAATAGATGATACCAAGTTGTAAGCATACATACACAAATCAACAAATATGAGTATACATAAAGAAATCAAATTGATACCAATTGAAAGAGTTCAATGATACCAATTGAATTAACAATAATAAGTATGGTATATCTCATATCACAAAGAAGAATCCGAACTAGTTAAAATGAAAAGTTTTGTAAACTAGTATGAAATCCTTCAAGTAAGGAATAAAACAAGATTATTTTTCATAGAAATGAAAATCACATAATAATTATTACTCTAATCAATTAAGCACAACTCATGAGAAACAAAACATGAGTAATAGATATGAGTGTACAAATAAAATGTGAAGATCATAATCATGAAAAATATTTCATTAAACTCAATTATTCCTTTAAACATCAAAATTAGAAAATCATAAAACTAACTAGTTTAATCTTCAATGACATATGTATGTCTGATGCAAACTAAAATATACATACATATCCAAAACTCAACGAGTCCACTAAAGTATATGCATGAAGGCACGTGGCTCAAAAAGGATGTATATGTATAAGATTAGTTTGAACTAGAAAGACATATACATGAGGTTAAACTTATAATACATGAAACATGAAAAACTAAATTTTCATCCAAAATCAATTTCATTTCAAGGTATATGTATGAATTGTCACTACACTAAGTATACATACATATCCCTAAACACAATTGAGTCCATAAATAGATTTTGCATTGAAGGCAAATGACTCAAGAGGTATACATGTATATCTTAATGTTTTGGCAAAATAAACATATACATGAAATAAAAACTCTTATAAATCCAAAAATATGAATACAAGTCTAAAATGTATGGATCATCAAAACTAGACTATACTAGCACATCTAATGGGTACAAATATGCATTCAAGCTCAAACATATATAAAGATTAATTTGTTTCCCATTATATGTACAAGTATACAACTAGTCTTAATGAAAACTAACATCTAAACATGTAATCAAGTCATGAAGCATTAAAACAAACATGAATACCATATTTTTAAATAAAACACATATAAGATTCATCAAAAATTATTTTATTTGAATTCTAAAATACATAAACATGCAAATGGACATAACAAGTGCAAATGAACGAATCATCAAAACTTAGCTCATACGTGTGCATATAGTGAATACAAGTGAGCATGAAGAACAAGCATATAAGAAACAATTGTAGTTCACTATTTGTACAAGTATAATGCAAGTTTTGATAAAATCTACATTTAAACATGTTATCACCACATGAAACATTAAAACAATCATAAAAGAACATCATGATAAAACTAAAACATGATTACTATGTAAATTCACATGTATTAGATTCATGATGTACATTATAGCTAAACAAACGGTGAGAACACTAAATATGAATTCAAGTGAGCATATGTGTCTCAAATACTATACATGTATGTCATGGATCTAATAATCATGGAATTTACACACTAATCCAAAGACATCAAAAATATGCTTAAACAAATGAGACATGCTATAAATAATGAATCATAAAAGCATGTAAACAAATAATATGAGAGTTAGAGATTTATACCAAAACCGATGAGGGCACTTCTCTAATTCTCCAAAATAAGGTGGTCCTCCCACCAACTCTTCCCTTGAAAGTGATGCATCCATATGATTTCCTTTAAGTCCGGAACGCATCCACTCCAAGGTGTCAACACTCTCACGTCATGTGAGACCCCACACCTACATCAAAAATTGGAGGGGTGGTCTTTGGTACCCATACCTTCTTGGGTCCATGGGGGTTAGTCCCTTCTCTAACCCAAACAAACTTATTTGCTAAATTTACATTATTTAATCTATCAAAGCAAAATTTAGCAAGGTGGCCATTACGACCACAATGTGTACATGTGTACACATGAGCATACGTGTGATGGTGTCCGTGAGGAGCATGTGTATGCCGTGGAGGGTGTGCATGCATAAAAGATGGAACTTGTTTCTTTCGAAGCAAAGTTTCCAACCGTGTATGATTCATGGCACATTGGCTCATAGTGGAGCCCAAACAATCAACCTTCTTCTTAAGCATGGATATATCATTGTTAATCAAAGAAGAAGTGTGGCATGCAATAGGTGTTCTAGGTGAAACTACCCTAGCATGGCAAACATGTGCATCCATATTATTTTTCAAATCAATATTTTTCTTTAAACAAATTTCTAATTCTTTTGAAATAAATTCAATTTCATTTTTCAAAGAATGGTTACTTTTTAAAACAAAATCAAGTTTTGAAGTTAAAGAATCATTTTTCTTCAAAACATCTTCACAATCATTTTTATTTTTCAAAATTTTATTTTCATTTAAAGCAAGATTAAGTTGAGATTTTAATGAGTCCCTTTCATTAGCAATCTCATCCTTCTCTTGCAAAACAGCATCAAGTCTAGCAATCAAATTTTTATTTTCATTATTAATGCCTAGACTCTTCTTTTTCAACAAGTTATATTTTTCTATTAGTTTTTCACAAACAATAGATAGTTCTTCATTTAAAGCATGGGGATCAACAAAATCATTTGAAGAACTAGCACAATCATTACTATCTAGTTGAGTTTCCGATTGTACCTCAAGGGAGTCATTCCCTTGGACCATGTAGCATTGTTGTGATTCGGATTCTCCACTAGATTCCTCTTCTTGTTGGATTTGGACTTGAAGCTTGGAGGTGGTGGTTGTTGTCAACTTGTTCCATACTGCAAAAGCGGAATCAAGATTAGAAACACATAAAAGATAGTCTTTAGGTAAAGTGCTTCTAATGGCCTCTAGGGCTTGTGCATTGGCCCCTATATGAATGAGGTTACCAAGATAGCATTTCTTGGTAGCCGCAAGGAAAGTATGTAAACCTAGGGTTTGAAGGTAAATGGACATTCTAGTCTTCCAAACAAGAATGTTGGAAGCATCATACATAGGTGGGGTCATGAAGTCCATGATAAACTAAATGTATGCAAACAAGAGATTAGCAAGCAAATGGATCACTCCTAGGATGTTAAGCCTAATATCAGGAGCACTAGCTCTGATACCAATTGAAAGTACACCTAGAGGGGGGGTGAATAGGTGTAAATGCTAATCTAAGGCTAAATGCAAACTCTAATGCTCTAAAAGCGGAAGCTAATGCAAGTGTTGGACAAACTAATACAATTCAACAAGTGTAGCCGAATTCCCCTTGCGAGGCTCTGAACTAACTCCTCTTGATTCCCCTTAAAATGGGTTGAGGTGCTATGTGAAGCTCTTGTTGGATGAGTATAAGTTAGGCACACACACACAAGCAATCCAAGCAATCAAGGATATAGCAATACAATGCACACAATTAAGCCAAGCAAGTATAGATGAATTGCAATAGAAATATATGCAAGGCAATATGAAACAATGCTCAAAACACAAGCAAGTATATATGATGATATGAATGGATGATGCTTGCACAAATGTAAAAAGAGTAGAGTTGAGAGAAATTGGATCAAACGCAAAGACCAAGATGTGTTTCGAGGTTCGAGCCCCTAGCTCTACATCCCCGCCTACACCACCGTGTAGGATTTCCCAATCCACTATAGGAGTACCAAAACTCCTCTCTCAACCTTACAAAGCCACCGAGGCTATACAACCACAATCCACCTCTACCGAAGAGGGATACGGCCCGTAGCCAAATACAACAAACCCACAACCTCTACCGAAGAGGCTCACAACAAACTCAATCACCCGATCACCTCTACCTAAGAGGGATCCACAAATAACAAGGGTGTTTTACAATAAAGAGGTTTACAACAACAACCTCAAACACTTCTCTTTCTTTTTCTCTTTTCTTTTTCCACACAAAACAAAGATCCTAATAACTTAGGATAGAAGATATAGCTCAAGTGGAAACTAAGTGTTTTGGAAACAAGCAACAAAGAAAAATACTTGGGAAAATTCTTGCCAAAAGATATAGAATGAAAATCAATACAAATATCCCAAATCCTATTTTCTTTGATTTTCCAAAAACACAAAACAAATAAAGATGAATCACTTTTAGCACTTAAACTCTTTTGAAAACACTTTTAAAACAATGAAAAAGATCTGGAAAAACTAGCACAAAAATCTTAACTAAAAACTCCAAACAATGGGGTTTATATAGCCCCTATACAAAACTAGCCGTTAGGCTGACGTGTCAGCCTGACAGGCGGTCGGTCGACTGGCCGGTCGACCGTCCAACGGCTATTTTTGACCGTTGACAGCTGCCGGTCGACTGGTCGGTCGACTGGTAACAACCCGAGATCAAACCTGTTTCAGTACAGTCGACTGGCCGGTCGACTGGCCGACGTGCACAGTTTTGTGCACGTCCGGTCGACTGGTCGGTCGACTGGCCGCTTGGACCAGTCGACTGTCCCAGTCGACTGGCCCAACCTGGCAGACAGCAAAAATAGGTCAGGTTGGAACGCATTTTTGAGGTCTAAAACGTTCGAATTTGGAAATAAGTATATAGGATGAAGTTGTAGATATTGAAGTCTACTTTCTAATGCAACTTAAATCAAATCAATATCTATTCAGAATTAAAAGTTATCAATAAAATACTAAAAGGTGTCAAAACAGAAACTGTAAACTGTTTTCAGAATAAGAACAGATTTCAACCAAATATTTGACAACTTTAAAATTAGAATCAGGAAATGGTTATTAAATAAGAAATTTAGATCTGAAAGTTATCTTTGAGATGAAAGTTAAATCATGTTATTTGAATATAAAAATAAAAAGTTATGATAATAACTATAGAAGGGTGTCAAGCCTTGAAATCCAAAACCGATTCAATCAAAAACCAAACATGTATTTTTATCAAACATGATTTTCCAAATGAATAGAAATATCAAAATAAGTTTATCTTGAAGGTTAACGCATGTATGTATAGAAAGAAATCATCTACTATACATATAGAATATGAAAACTTGTTTTGATCAAACTATTCATGAAAACCAAATATCAAAACATAAAACTTATGTGTTGTGCACTTGAGCATATCAACTAAACTAAGCTTTACAAATGGATCTAAAAACTCTATCTAAACTAGGATACCTAAGTCTTGCTTGTAGATCTTCTATCTTCAAGTAGACTAGCTCCCAAACTGTGATCTTCCAAGTGCAAAGGTATAATCTTGAAGCTTTGGCACCGGAATCACCAAGATATGCTTCCAAAACCCTTGTTGAAGCTAATCATCAAAACTAATAACCTGCTAATGATCTGAAACTTAGAAACACAAGATTATTAGTAAACATAACTACATGAGTGAGTCATCATCAAAACTAGAGTGGAAGGCCTTTGGGCCAACACAATAATCAGGAGTCTAAGTTCCCTCCAAAACAGTATTCCTTCAGAGACGATCAGGTGGTCACAATATTCCATTTACTCCACAAAGGGAATAAAATGAAGCTACCAGAGGCTCGACGTCCCAATGAGATAGGACGCACGAACGATCCCAAATACTGTCTCTACCACAGGATGATTCACCATCCTACCGACAAGTGCTATGTCCTCAAGGACAAAATTCAAGCCTTGATCGACGCAGGGGTCCTGACACTGAAGGCAGAGCAGAAAAAAGTCACTGCCAATATGGTGACCCTCGTGTTCGGCAAAACCCTAAAAGTCACAGTTCCTGACGGGACCTATCTAGTCCCTGTGTCACGGCTGGAAGTCAAGCATCCTCTAGCTAAAACTCAAGATAATAAGGGTCTTGTTTTCTTAACATTGGAGACAGGGAAAGTCATGTGGATACACCCAGACCTTGTCCAAGACGTACAGTGGGATTCAAAGAAGTCCAAGTCGAAGGGCAAATCTTGCAATGTCATCTCCCTCCTGCCGGACGATGACAATCTTACGTCAGCTTCCCTCAGTGATTCTGAAGGAGAAAAGCATGCTTGCACAATGCAGGCCGATGTACCCCAGCCGACGGGTACTCGATCTGGAAAATCATACTTAAAACAGTATGAGAAAGCTACTGACGACACACAACAGCAAACGACGTTAGTACAAGTACCAGCATCCGCTTCGATTCCAACCAAGGGAAGAGAGAAGCCTAAAGAAGTCTGGTTCGACCATGTCCTGAAGAAGCCTTCAGGCCCAGGGCTTGACACGCCCTTTCGTTTTGACATATTGGCCCAGCTGGCTAATATCCCAGCTCGTATTACCATACACGAGCTCCTTCATCTCTCAAAAGAGACAAGAGAAGTACTCAGAGATGCACTGGCCAATTCAGAGTCATTCCTGACGTACATGCCAGAAATCCCTAACGATGACGCTCAGTCTGTTGGCCCAATGGCCTTCCACTCTAGTTTTGATGATGATCAACACTCATGTAGTTATATTTACTAATATTCTTGTGTTTCTAAGTTTCAGATCATTAACAGGATATTAGGTTGGTGATTAGCTTCAACAAGATGATTAGAAGCTACTCATGATGATTCCGGTGCCAAAGCTTAAAGATCATACCTTTGCACTTGGAGAATCACGGAGTTTGGACCGAGTCTACTTGAAGATGAAGATCGTCAAGAAGACTTAGGTATCTAGTTTAGAGTTTGTGTTTTAGATCCATATTTGTAAAGCTTAGTTTAGTTGATATGCTTAAGTGCACAAACACACACGTTTCATGATTTGGTTTTTGGTTTTCATGAATAATAGATCAAAACAAGTTTACCTTATACCTATGTATATTAGATATGTTCTATTTATATACATGCTTTAACTTGGTAAACAAACTTATTTTGATATCCCTATTCATGTTTTGGAAAAATCAAATTTGACAAAATACAAGGTTTTGTTTTTGATAAAATTTGCAAGACACAAAAATGAATTGATATGTTGATATATTGTCTTGAAATTTTTATCACATGTTTATGTTTCAATATAAAATGATAAAACAAGTTTTATGGAATTTTCAGAAATGATAAAAGGTTTTTATAAAATATTTTTCTAAAATTTTCTGACCTTGTTTTGTGCTGACAGGCTGGTCGGTCGACCGTGACGGTCGACCGCACCAAGGGCCGGTCGATCGTTGCGGTCGACCGACGTGCACAGACGTGCACGTCTGTTAGGCACAGACACGGTCGACCGGGACGGTCGACCGAGTTGAGAGCTCTGCTCTCGGGTTTTATCGGTCGACCGGGCCGGTCGACCGCTATTGCCCAACGGTCACATTTTTGACCGTTGGCGGTCGACCGGACCGGTCGACCGGCAGTCTGTCAGACTGCCAACTCAGCCTAACGGCTAGTTTTGTATAGGGGCTATATAAACCCCATCTCTTTGGGGATTTTGGCCAAGTTTTTTAAGAGAAAAATTTTCAGTTTTCTGAAGTGTTTAAAAGAGTTTTAAAAGAGTTTTTGGGGCTTTAAAACTTTTCATCTTTATTTGTTTTGGGTTTTTAGAAAATCAAAGAAAACTAGGTTTTGGGATTTTGATTTGGTATTTCATTTTCTATCATATACAAGAGATTTCCCAAGTAGTTTTTCTTTGTTGCTTGTTTCCAAAAATACTTTGATTCCACACTTGAGCTATATCTTCTATCCTAAACTATTAGGATCTTGTTTTTGTGGAAATAGATAAGAGAAAAAGAAAGAGAAGTGTTTGAGGTTGTTTGTTGTAAACCTCATAGTTGTAAACACCCTTATATTTGTGAATCCCTCTTCGGTAGAGGTGATCGGGTGATTGTGTTGTGGATCCCTCTTAGGTAGAGGTGATAGTGTTTGGTTGTGAGCCTCTTCGGTAGAGGTGTGTGGATTGGTTGTTGTTTTGGCTACGGGCCTAACCCCTCGGTTGTGAGGAGGTTGTTGTTTGAGAGAGGAGTTTGGTACTCCTAGAGTTGTAAGAAATCCTCTTTGGTAGAGGTTCCCTCGGTGGGAGTTGAGATAGTGGAAATCCTACACGGTGGTGTAGGCAGGGATGTAGAGCAAGATGCTCGAACCTCGAAACAAATCTTGGTGTTCGCGTATTGATCCATTGTCTCTCTAACTCTCTCTCTTATATTTGTGCAAAGCATCAAATTCATATCATATCATATTTGCTTGTGTTGTGCATATTTCATATTACCTTGCATTTATTCATATTGCTATTCATTCTTATATGCTTGGCTTGATTGTGTGTATTTTATATTGCTTGGATTGCTTGTGTGTGTGTGTGCCTAACTTATACTCATCCAACAAGAGCTTCACATAGCGCCTCAACCCATTTCAAGGGGAATCAAGGGGAGTTAGTCCAGAGCCTCGCAAGGGGAATTCGGCTACACTTGTTGTATTGTATTAGTTTGTGCATAATTTGCATTAGCTTCCGCATTTAGCGCACTTAGTTTGCATTAAGTTTCTTAGATTAGCACTTACACCTATTCACCCCCCCTCTAGGTGTTTTTCAATTGGTATCAGAGCTAGTGCTCCTGATACTTAGGCTTAACATCCTAGGAGTGAGATCCATTTGCTTGCTAATCTCATTTGCATTTGCTTGTTTGCACACATCTAGTTTATACCATGGACTTCATGACCCCACCTAGCTATGATCCTTCCAACATTGATATTTGGAAGTATAGGATGTCCATGTACCTAAAGACCCTAGGTTTGCATGTCTTCCTTGCTGCCACCAAGAGATGTTATCTTGGTGATGGTAATCATATAGGGGCCAATGCACAAGCCCTAGAGGCCATTAGAAGCACTCTTCCTAAAGATTATCTCTTATGTGTTTCTAACTTTGATTCCGCCTTTGCAGTGTGGAACAAATTGACAACAACCACCACCTCCAAGCTTCAAGTGCCAAATCAACCGGAGGAATTTAGTGGAGAATCCGATTCTCAATGCTTCATGGTCCAAGGGAATGACTCCCTTGAGGTACATTCGGAACCCCACTATGATAGTGATGATTGTTCTAGTTCTTCAAATGATCATATTGATGTCCATGCTATAAATGAAGAACTTTCAATTGTTTGTGAAAAACTTATAGAAAAATATAAGATTTTGAAAAAGAAAAGTCTAGGAATTGAAAATGAAAATAAGTGTTTACAATCTAGACTTGATGTTGTTTTGCAAGAGAAAGAAGAGAATTCTAATGAAAGGGATTCATTAAAATCTCAACTTGGTCTTGCACTTAAAGAAAATGAGTTTTTAAAAAATAAAAATGATTGCCATGTTCTTTTGAAGAAAAATGAAAACTTGTCTTCAAAAATTGATTTTGTTTAAAAGAGAATGTTGATTTGAAAAATAAAATTATTTCTATTTCAAATGATTTAGATGTGTGTTTAAAGAAAAACATTGTTTTGCAAAATAAGATTGATGCACAAGTTTGCCATGCTAGGGTAGTATCACACACTTCACCTATTGCATGCCACACTTCTTCTTCTAAGATTAATGATGATATTTGTTTGCTTAAGAAGAAGGTTGATTGTTTGGGCTCCACTATGAGCCAATGTGCCTTGAACCACAATCGGTTGGAAACCTTGGTTCGAAAGAAACAAGTTCCATCCTTTATGCATGCACACCCTTCACGGCATACACATGCTCCTCACGGACACACCCATCACATGTATGCTCATGTGTACACATGTACACATTGTGGACGTAAGGACCACCTTGCTAAATTTTGTTATGATAGATTACATACTCCTAATTTAGCAAAGAATTTTGTTTGGGTTAGAGAAGGTACTAACCCCCATGGACCCAAGAAGATATGGGTACCAAAGACCACCCCTCCTATTGTTTTTGATGTAGATGTGGGCTCTCACATGACGTGAGAGTGATGACACCTTGGAGTGGATGCATTCCGGACTTAAAGGAAATCTATTGGATGCATCACTTTCAAGGGAAGAGTGGTGGAGAGGACCACCAAGTTTTGGAGACAAGGAGAGTTGCTTCTTCGTTTTTTGGTAACAATCCTTTACTCCCGTTTATTGTTTACATGCTTTTAATATTCATTGTTTATAGCATGTTTTTGATGTCTATGGATTAGTATGTTCATTCCATGTTTATTAGATCCTTGACATACATATATAGTATTTGAGACACACATGCTTATATGAACCCATAATTAGTGTTCTCACTTTTGTTTGAGCTATAATGTACATCATGAATCTAATACATGTGAATTTACATAATAATCATGTTTTACTTTTATCATGATGATTTTATATGTGTTTTTGATGCTTCATGTTTTGAATATATGTTTAAGTGTTAGTTTTCATTAAGACTAGTTATATACTTGTACATAGAGTGGGCTACAAATAAATCTATATATAGTTGGAATTGAATGCTTATTTGAACCCATTAGATGTGCTAGTATAGTCTAGTTTTGATGATTCATACATATTAAACTTGTATTCTCATTTTTTGAATTTACTTTATGATTGTGTGTTTCACTTCATGTATATGTTTGTATTGCCAAACTTTAAGATATACATGTATACCCTTGAGTCATTTGCCTTTCATGCAAATCTATATTTGGACTCAATTGTGTTTAGGGATATGTATGTATACTTCATGTTTGACAATTCATACATATACCTTGAAATGAAATTTGTTGTGATGAAAATTTAGTTTTTCATGTTTCATGTATTTATGTTTAACTTCATGTATATGTCTATCTAGTTCAAACTAATCTTATACATATACATCTTTTTGAGCCACGTGCCTTCATGAATATACATTTAGTGGACTCGTTGAGTTTTGGATATGTATGTATATTTTAGCTTGTATTAGACATACATATGCCTTGAAGATTAAATAAGGAGTTTTATATGATTTTTCATGTTTTTGATGGAATTATGTTTTAAGGAATAATTGAGCTTAATGAAATATTTTTCATGATTATGATCTTCACATATTATTTGTACACTCATATCTATTGCTCATGTTTTGTTTCTCATGAGGTATGCTTTATTGGTTAGAGTGATGATTATCATGTGAATTTCATTTTTTGTTTTATTCCTTACTTGAAGGATTTCGTGCTAGTTAACAAATTTTTCATTTAACTAGTTGCGATATTCTTCATTTGGTAGAGTTTTTCAAACAAAACTAAATTTTCAAATCTATCTTTGAAAACCCCTACCTTCTAAGGGAGGTAGGATGGGAGATCATGTTCATGTATGCCCTAAGTTGAAAATCTTTAAAACTTGAATTATGATTGGGTGGTAGATAATATGATGTATACACTTGAACTTATTGTTATGTCAATTGGTATCATTGAACTCTTTCAATTGGTATCATTTTGATCTTCTTGTATACTCATATATGTTTTGTATGTATGTATACTTTAAATTCCAAGTATATCAATTTCTATTGGTATCTATCTTTCATACATATATATGTTTGTGTTTATGCTAGTGCTTGAGTTTCAATTTTGTTTAAATTGATTACTTTTAAATTGTTATCAAGACTATGCATGTCTTTAGTTTGTTTTTCATAAAGGGGGAGAAAATTTGATTTTGTATTTCAATTGGTATTTGTACTCCCACTCTTTATGATTAAAAGTTGTTATTTTGAACATATGATATCAACATCAAATTTGTTTATATGTTTTCAAAATGAAATATATTCTTACAATTGGTATCAAAATTTGTGTTTAGACATTCAAAATTTGTTATGTTGTTTTACAATTGGTTTCAAGATTCATGTTTGAGAATTCAAGACTTATGTTTAATTACAATTGGTATTTCCAAAATTTTGTTAAAGAAAATATTCAAAGTTTTGATTTGTATTTCCTATATGCAAGGAGAGCTTAACATCTCTCTTACATATAGATTCATGTTGAGTATATTATAAATTGAGGAGCTTGACAACTCTTCTTTATATGATATACGTGTGTAGGGGAGCTTCACATCTCCTCTTATGGATTACATAATATGTGTTATGTGAATTGGGGCTTGTCATCCCTTCTTCATGTAATGCATATGTGTAAGGAAGCTAACTTAGCGTCTTCCTCTTCATGAATGTATATAGCATATAACATATATTGATCCTTGTTTATTGGTATCAAGATACTTCATTGACATATTTTTTTAATTGATATCATGTTTGTAGTCACCCCTTATTGACTTTGTTTTTTTGTTTTAGACAAAATGGGGGAGAACATTGTTTGCATTGTTTTGATTGACAAAAAGGAGAAGAAAGATTTTTTACCCCTCATTTTATCTATGGTTTTGATTGTTTACCCCTTTGTTGATGATTGACAAAAAGGGGGAGAATTATTTGAGAATTTAACATGCATATATGAAACTCAAATACTTCTATGCATGATTGGTACGTATTTGTGTTTTATATGCATACTTATGTTTTATATGCATATATTATGTTTTAATATCCAAATCTTGCTTTGTAATTGTTGTACTTGGTATCTAGAGTTTATATATGCTTCTTTATGTTTTTGCATATATTGAGTTCATGCATAAGCAAATAAACATAAATATATGAAAAATATGTATGTCTCTTGTTTAGAATCATAAGCTTTCATTGCATATTTATTTATTCATTTGTTATGCATGAGTTAAGGGGGAGCTTCCTTGAATCTTATCTTTAATCCATGCATATATAACTCCATGAGTTTTGTCATCATCAAAAAGGGGGAGATTGTTGGCCCAATGGCCTTCCACTCTAGTTTTGATGATGATCAACACTCATGTAGTTATGTTTACTAATATTCTTGTGTTTCTAAGTTTCAGATCATTAACAGGATATTAGGTTGGTGATTAGCTTCAACAAGATGATTAGAAGCTACTCATGATGATTCCGGTGCCAAAGCTTAAAGATCATACCTTTGCACTTGGAGAATCACGGAGTTTGGACCGAGTCTACTTGAAGATGAAGATCGTCAAGAAGACTTAGGTATCTAGTTTAGAGTTTGTGTTTTAGATCCATATTTGTAAAGCTTAGTTTAGTTGATATGCTCAAGTGCACAAAACACACACGTTTCATGATTTGGTTTTTGTTTTCATGAATAATAGATCAAAACAAGTTTACCTTATACCTATGTATATTAGATATGTTCTATTTATACATACATGCTTTAACTTGGTAAACAAACTTATTTTGATATCCCTATTCATGTTTTGGAAAAATCAAATTTGACAAAATACAAGGTTTTATTTTTGATAAAATTTGCAAGACACAAAAATGAATTGATATGTTGATATATTGTCTTGAAATTTTTATCACATGTTTATGTTTCAACATAAAATGATAAAACAAGTTTTATGGAATTTTCAGAAATGATAAAAGGTTTTTATAAAATATTTTTTCAAAATTTTCTGACCTTTTTGTGCTGACAGGCTGGTCGGTCGACCGGGACGGTCGACCGCACCAAGGGCCGGTCGACCGTTGCGGTCGACCGACGTGCACAGACGTGCACGTCTGTTAGGCACAGACACGGTCGACCGGGACGGTCGACCGAGTTGAGAGCTCTGCTCTCGGGTTTTATCGGTCGACCGGGCCGGTCGACCGCTATTGCCCAACGGTCACATTTTTGACCGTTGGCGGTCGACCGGACCGGTCGACCGGCAGTCTGTCAGACTGCCAACTCAGCCTAACGGCTAGTTTTGTATAGGGGCTATATAAACCCCATCTCTTTGGGGATTTTGGCCAAGTTTTTTAAGAGAAAAATTTTCAGTTTTCTGAAGTGTTTAAAAGAGTTTTAAAAGAGTTTTTGGGGCTTTAAAACTTCTCATCTTTATTTGTTTTGGGTTTTTGGAAAATCAAAGAAAACTAGGTTTTGGGATTTTGATTTGGTATTTCATTTTCTATCATATACAAGAGATTCCCAAGTAGTTTTTCTTTGTTGCTTGTTTCCAAAAACACTTTGATTCCACACTTGAGCTATATCTTCTATCCTAAACTATTAGGATCTTGTTTTTGTGGAAATAGATAAGAGAAAAAGAAAGAGAAGTGTTTGAGGTTGTTTGTTGTAAACCTCATAGTTGTAAACACCCTTATATTTGTGAATCCCTCTTCGGTAGAGGTGATCGAGTGATTGTGTTGTGGATCCCTCTTAGGTAGAGGTGATAGTGTTTGGTTGTGAGCCTCTTCGGTAGAGGTGTGTGGATTGGTTGTTGTTTTGGCTACGGGCCTAACCCCTCGGTTGTGAGGAGGTTGTTGTTTGAGAGAGGAGTTTGGTACTCTAGAGTTGTAAGAAATCCTCTTTGGTAGAGGTTCCCTCGGTGGGAGTTGAGATAGTGGAAATCCTACACGGTGGTGTAGGCGGGGATGTAGAGCAAGATGCTCGAACCTCGAAACAAATCTTGGTGTTTGCGTATTGATCCATTGTCTCTCTAACTCTCTCTCTTATATTTGTGCAAAGCATCATATTCATATCATATCATATTTGCTTGTGTTGTGCATATTTCATATTGCCTTGCATTTATTCATATTGCTATTCATTCTTATATGCTTGGCTTGATTATGTGTATTTTATATTGCTTGGATTGCTTGTGTGTGTGTGCCTAACTTATACTCATCCAACAAGAGCTTCACATAGCGCCTCAACCCATTTCAAGGGGAATCAAGGGGAGTTAGTCCAGAGCCTCGCAAGGGGAATTCGGCTACACTTGTTGTATTGTATTAGTTTGTGCATAATTTGCATTAGCTTCCGCATTTAGCGCACTTAGTTTGCATTAAGTTTCTTAGATTAGCACTTACACCTATTCACCCCCCCTCTAGGTGTTTTTCAATTGGTATCAGAGCTAGTGCTCCTGATACTTAGGCTTAACATCTTAGGAGTGAGATCCATTTGCTTGCTAATCTCATTTGCATTTGCTTGTTTGCACACATCTAGTTTATACCATGGACTTCATGACCCCACCTAGCTATGATCCTTCCAACATTGATATTTGGAAGTATAGGATGTCCATGTACCTAAAGACCCTAGGTTTGCATGTCTTCTTTGCCGCCACCAAGAGATGTTATCTTGGTGATGGTAATCATATAGGGGCCAATGCACAAGCCCTAGAGGCCATTAGAAGCACTCTTCCTAAAGATTATCTCTTATGTGTTTCTAACTTTGATTCCGCCTTTGCAGTGTGGAACAAATTGACAACAACCACCACCTCCAAGCTTCAAGTGCCAAATCAACCGGAGGAATTAGTGGAGAATCTGATTCTCAATGCTTCATGGTCCAAGGGAATGACTCCCTTGAGGTACATTCGGAACCCCACTATGATAGTGATGATTGTTCTAGTTCTTCAAATGATCATATTGATGTCCATGCTATAAATGAAGAACTTTCAATTGTTTGTGAAAAACTTATAGAAAAATATAAGATTTTGAAAAAGAAAAGTCTAGGAATTGAAAATGAAAATAAGTGTTTACAATCTAGACTTGATGTTGTTTTGCAAGAGAAAGAAGAGATTGCTAATGAAAGGGATTCATTAAAATCTCAACTTGGTCTTGCACTTAAAGAAAATGAGTTTTTGAAAAATAAAAATGATTGCCATGTTCTTTTGAAGAAAAATGAAAACTTGTCTTCAAAAATTGATTTTGTTTTAAAAGAGAATGTTGATTTGAAAAATAAAATATTTCTATTTCAAATGATTTAGATGTGTGTTTAAAGAAAAACATTGTTTTGCAAAATAAGATTGATGCACAAGTTTGCCATGCTAGGGTAGTATCACACACTTCACCTATTGCATGCCACACTTCTTCTTCTAAGATTAATGATGATATTTGTTTGCTTAAGAAGAAGGTTGATTGTTTGGGCTCCACTATGAGCCAATGTGCCTTGAACCACAATCGGTTGGAAACCTTGGTTCGAAAGAAACAAGTTCCATCCTTTATGCATGCACACCCTTCACGGCATACACATGCTCCTCACGGACACACCCATCACATGTATGCTCATGTGTACACATGTACACATTGTGGACGTAAGGACCACCTTGCTAAATTTTGTTATGATAGATTACATACTCCTAATTTAGCAAAGAATTTTGTTTGGGTTAGAGAAGGTACTAACCCCCATGGACCCAAGAAGATATGGGTACCAAAGACCACCCCTCCTATTGTTTTTGATGTAGATGTGGGCTCTCACATGACGTGAGAGTGATGACACCTTGGAGTGGATGCATTCCGGACTTAAAGGAAATCTATTGGATGCATCACTTTCAAGGGAAGAGTTGGTGGAGAGGACCACCAAGTTTTGGAGACAAGGAGAGTTGCTTCTTCGTTTTTTGGTAACAATCCTTTACTCCCGTTTATTGTTTACATGCTTTTAATATTCATTGTTTATAGCATGTTTTTGATGTCTATGGATTAGTATGTTCATTCCATGTTTATTAGATCCTTGACATACATATATAGTATTTGAGACACACATGCTTATATGAACCCATAATTAGTGTTCTCACTTTTGTTTGAGCTATAATGTACATCATGAATCTAATACATGTGAATTTACATAATAATCATGTTTTACTTTTATCATGATGATTTTTATATGTGTTTTTGATGCTTCATGTTTTGAATATATGTTTAAGTGTTAGTTTTCATTAAGACTAGTTATATACTTGTACATAGAGTGGGCTACAAATAAATCTATATATAGTTGGAATTGAATGCTTATTTGAACCCATTAGATGTGCTAGTATAGTCTAGTTTCGATGATTCATACATATTAAACTTGTATTCTCATTTTTTGAATTTACTTTATGATTGTGTGTTTCACTTCATGTATATGTTTGTATTGCCAAACTTTAAGATATACATGTATACCCCTTGAGTCATTTGCCTTTCATGCAAATCTATATTTGGACTCAATTGTGTTTAGGGATATGTATGTATACTTCATGTTTGACAATTCATACATATACCTTGAAATGAAATTTGTTGTGATGAAAATTTAGTTTTTCATGTTTCATGTATTTATGTTTAACTTCATGTATATGTCTATCTAGTTCAAACTAATCTTATACATATACATCTTTTTGAGCCACGTGCCTTCATGAATATACATTTAGTGGACTCGTTGAGTTTTGGATATGTATGTATATTTTAGCTTGTATTAGACATACATATGCCTTCAAGATTAAATAAGGAGTTTTATATGATTTTTCATGTTTTTGATGGAATTATGTTTTAAGGAATAATTGAGCTTAATGAAATATTTTTCAAGATTATGATCTTCACATATTATTTGTACACTCATATCTATTGCTCATGTTTTGTTTCTCATGAGGTATGCTTTATTGGTTAGAGTGATGATTATCATGTGAATTTCATTTTTTGTTTTATTCCTTGCTTGAAGGATTTCGTGCTAGTTAACAAATTTTTCATTTAACTAGTTGCGATATTCTTCATTTGGTAGAGTTTTTCAAACAAAACTAAATTTTCAAATCTATCTTTGAAAACCCCTACCTTCTAAGGGAGGTAGGATGGGAGATCATGTTCATGTATGCCCTAAGTTGAAAATCTTTAAAACTTGAATTATGATTGGGTGGTAGATAATATGATGTATACACTTGAACTTATTGTTATGTCAATTGGTATCATTGAACTCTTTCAATTGGTATCATTTTAATCTTCTTGTATACTCATATATGTTTTGTATGTATGTATACTTTAAATTCCAAGTATATCAATTTCTATTGGTATCTATCTTTCATACATATATATATTTGTGTTTATGCTAGTGCTTGAGTTTCAATTTTGTTTAAATTGATTACTTTTAAATTGTTATCAAGACTATGCATGTCTTTAGTTTGTTTTTCATAAAGGGGGAGAAAATTTGATTTTGTATTTCAATTGGTATTTGTACTCCCACTCTTTATGATTAAAAGTTGTTATTTTGAACATATGATATCAACATCAAATTTGTTTATATGTTTTCAAAATGAAATATATTCTTACAATTGGTATCAAAATTTGTGTTTAGACATTCAAAATTTGTTATGTTGTTTTACAATTGGTTTCAAGATTCATGTTTGAGAATTCAAGACTTATGTTTAATTACAATTGGTATTTCCAAAATTTTGTTAAAGAAAATATTCAAAGTTTTGATTTGTATTTCCTATATGCAAGGAGAGCTTAACATCTCTCTTACATATAGATTCATGTTGAGTATATTATAAATTGAGGAGCTTGACAACTCTTCTTTATATGATATACGTGTGTAGGGGGAGCTTCACATCTCCTCTTATGGATTACATAATATGTGTTATGTGAATTGGGGCTTGTCATCCCTTCTTCATGTAATGCATATGTGTAGGGAAGCTAACTTAGCGTCTTCCTCTTCATGAATGTATATAGCATATAACATATATTGATCCTTGTTTATTGGTATCAAGATACTTCATTGACATATTTTTTTTAATTGATATCATGTTTGTAGTCACCCCTTATTGACTTTGTTTTTTGTTTTAGACAAAATGGGGGAGAACATTGTTTGCATTGTTTTGATTGACAAAAAGGAGAAGAAAGATTTTTTACCCCTCATTTTATCTATGGTTTGATTGTTTACCCCTTTGTTGATGATTGACAAAAAGGGGGAGAATTATTTGAGAATTTAACATGCATATATGAAACTCAAATACTTCTATGCATGATTGGTACGTATTTGTGTTTTATATGCATACTTATGTTTTATATGCATATATTATGTTTTAATATCCAAATCTTGCTTTGTAATTGTTGTACTTGGTATCTAGAGTTTATATATGCTTCTTTATGTTTTTGCATATATTGAGTTCATGCATAAGCAAATAAACATAAATATATGAAAAATATGTATGTCTCTTGTTTAGAATCATAAGCTTTCATTGCATATTTATTTATTCATTTGTTATGCATGAGTTAAGGGGGAGCTTCCTTGAATCTTATCTTTAATCCATGCATATATAACTCCATGAGTTTTGTCATCATCAAAAAGGGGGAGATTGTTGGCCCAATGGCCTTCCACTCTAGTTTTGATGATGATCAACACTCATGTAGTTATGTTTACTAATATTCTTGTGTTTCTAAGTTTCAGATCATTAACAGGATATTAGGTTGGTGATTAGCTTCAACAAGATGATTAGAAGCTACTCATGATGATTCCGGTGCCAAAGCTTAAAGATCATACCTTTGCACTTGGAGAATCACGGAGTTTGGACCGAGTCTACTTGAAGATGAAGATCGTCAAGAAGACTTAGGTATCTAGTTTAGAGTTTGTGTTTTAGATCCATATTTGTAAAGCTTAGTTTAGTTGATATGCTCAAGTGCACAAAACACACACGTTTCATGATTTGGTTTTTGGTTTTCATGAATAATAGATCAAAACAAGTTTACCTATACCTATGTATATTAGATATGTTCTATTTATACATACATGCTTTAACTTGATAAACAAACTTATTTTGATATCCCTATTCATGTTTTGGAAAAATCAAATTTGACAAAATACAAGGTTTTATTTTTGATAAAATTTGCAAGACACAAAAATGAATTGATATGTTGATATATTGTCTTGAAATTTTTATCACATGTTTATGTTTCAACATAAAATGATAAAACAAGTTTTATGGAATTTTCAGAAATGATAAAAGGTTTTTATAAAATATTTTTCCAAAATTTTCTGACCTTGTTTTGTGCTGACAGGCTGGTCGGTCGACCGTGACGGTCGACCGCACCAAGGGCCGGTCGACCGTTGCGGTCGACCGACGTGCACAGACGTGCACGTCTGTTAGGCACAGACACGGTCGACCGGGACGGTCGACTGAGTTGAGAGCTCTGTTCTCGGGTTTTATCGGTCGACCGGGCCGGTCGACCGCTATTGCCCAACGGTCACATTTTTGACCGTTGGCGGTCGACCGGACCGGTCGACCGGCAGTCTGTCAGACTGCCAACTCAGCCTAACGGCTAGTTTTGTATAGGGGCTATATAAACCCCATCTCTTTGGGATTTTGGCCAAGTTTTTTAAGAGAAAAATTTTCAGTTTTCTGAAGTGTTTAAAAGAGTTTTAAAAGAGTTTTTGGGGCTTTAAAACTTCTCATCTTTATTTATTTTGGGTTTTTGGAAAATCAAAGAAAACTAGGTTTTGGGATTTTGATTTGGTATTTCATTTTCTATCATATACAAGAGATTTCCCAAGTAGTTTTTCTTTGTTGCTTGTTTCCAAAAACACTTTGATTCCACACTTGAGCTATATCTTCTATCCTAAACTATTAGGATCTTGTTTTTGTGGAAATAGATAAGAGTAAAAGAAAGAGAAGTGTTTGAGGTTGTTTGTTGTAAACCTCATAGTTGTAAACACCCTTATATTTGTGAATCCCTCTTCGGTAGAGGTGATCGGGTGATTGTGTTGTGGATCCCTCTTAGGTAGAGGTGATAGTGTTTGGTTGTGAGCCTCTTCGGTAGAGGTGTGTGGATTGGTTGTTGTTTTGGCTACGGGCCTAACCCCTCGGTTGTGAGGAGGTTGTTGTTTGAGAGAGGAGTTTGGTACTCCTAGAGTTGTAAGAAATCCTCTTTGGTAGAGGTTCCCTCGGTGGGAGTTGAGATAGTGGAAATCCTACACGGTGGTGTAGGTGGGGATGTAGAGCAAGGTGCTGGAACCTCGAAACAAATCTTGGTGTTTGCGTATTGATCCATTGTCTCTCTAACTCTCTCTCTTATATTTGTGCAAAGCATCATATTCATATCATATCATATTTGCTTGTGTTGTGCATATTTCATATTGCCTTGCATTTATTCATATTACTATTCATTTTTATATGCTTGGCTTGATTGTGTGTATTTTATATTGCTTGGATTGCTTGTGTGTGTGTGCCTAACTTATACTCATCCAACAAGAGCTTCACATAGCGCCTCAACCCATTTCAAGGGGAATCAAGGGGAGTTAGTCCAGAGCCTCGCAAGGGGAATTCGGCTACACTTGTTGTATTGTATTAGTTTGTGCATAATTTGCATTAGCTTCCGCATTTAGCGCACTTAGTTTGCATTAAGTTTCTTAGATTAGCACTTACACCTATTCACCCCCCCTCTAGGTGTTTTTCTCAGTCTCCGTGCCCTGAATGCCATCATGCACAACCAAAGGTCCCGACTATCACCTTCACAGCGGAAGATATGCTTCTAAAAGATAACAAGCACGATCGACCTCTATACTACACCGGATAGATTGGTTCAACATGCATCGAAAGAGTACAGGTTGATCCGGGGTCAGCACTCAGCATCATCCCCAAAGGCTTCTCTACTTCCTCGGTATACCGCTGTATAGGTTGTCTGCAACCACTACCACAATATACGGTTTCAATGCCGGGAGTAGTCATCCACTTAGGAAAATTCGACTCCGTTGCCGAATAGGGAGCTTGAAGTCAGAAGTGACATGCTATGTCATTGACGCCGACACATCATATAACCTGCTGCTAGGATGATCATGGATCCACGCCAACTGGATCGTTCCCTCCACTCTGCACCAGTGCTTCAAATATGTTGAAGATGACGCGACAGTACGAACTGTCTTTGCTGAAAAGCAACCATTCAAAGGGGTAGAAAATTACTTCACTGACGCTCTCCTGTATCAAGAGACCGGTGAAGCATCTAAAGAACCATTGCCAGATGATGATGAAAGTGGCAATGAGGCAGATTCAGAATCCGAAGCAGGCATGCCAGCCATTTTGATTGGTGAACCAATTATAGCATGTCTTAATAATCCCCAATGTAATACTCCTTCTGGAGATGAAGGTGAATGGGTAATTAATGATAATATTTCTTTCGATTATCCTGCGAGTGTTGGGTTGTTTGAATCCATTACGGATAGCCCTCTGCACATACCTTTACATAAACCAAGTGCGTCCAGTACACCCATGGAAGCTATAGAAGAGGCCACGCTAGTGATCCCTCCGTCCAAAGAAGGTCAGTTACCGATAATTTTCGGTAGAACCCAACCACGGGGACCCATAACCGCAGATTCAAGCTCAGACTCAGATACTCCACAATTCTTCCATTACGCGTGACCAGCGCGCCATATTATGAAGAAAATGGGATATGACCTAAAGCATAGGGAAGGCCTGAATTTTGGAAAGGGAAGGCATAGTTTGCTGCGTAACTTTATGCCAAAAGGGAAGCCTGCAAATTACTATGATAGTACACGCAGGGGGTTGGGATACGTTACACCCACATCGTCAGCAACGGTTCAATTCACAGACGATAAACCAATTCCATCACATTCAGCCTCGTCCTCCGAGTGGGACTCAGATGTTAGTGTGGGAATGATGTTCGAAAACCTCACCGTTAATATGACTTCAAGCAGTCAATTGGAGCCTGCAGAAGCTACCGATAAGGAACCATGGGCCCAACAATTAGATCTCCAATAGGAAAAAAGATTCGAACTGCGCGAACCACCTACTGAAGACAAGGTGATGCAGGTCAACTTGGGTAGTCAAGACCACCCTAAGCCCATCTTTATAAGTGAAAGCTTATCACTTACAGAAAAGGAAGAATTGATAATACTCGTAAAAGAGTATATGGACGTCTTCGCTTGGAACTACGAAGACATGCCCGGACTCGATTCGCAAGTAGCCATGCACCGTCTGAATATCAAGCCCGACGCCAAGCCAGTCAAGCAGCAACAACGTCAGTTTCGCCCAAACATCATGGAAGCTATTGAAGCTGAAGTCCATAAGCTCATTGCATGTGGCTTCATACGGGAGGAACAACATCCAGATTGGGTTGCTAATATCGTCCCCGTCCTCAAGAAGAATGGGAAGATACGAATCTGCATCGACTACCGTGATCTCAATACGGCTTGTCCTAAAGACGAATTCTCACTGCCCATCACCGATGTCATGATTGACAATACTTGTGGATTCGAAAGAATGTCTTTTATGGACGGCTTTTCAGGGTACAATTAGATTAAGATGTACCCTGACGACGAAAAGCATACTTCGTTCCGAACACCCTTGGGGTATACTGCTACACCGTGATGCCCTTCGGGCTAAAGAATGCCGGAGCAACCTATCAGCGGGCAATGAGTACAATCTTCCGCGATCATCTCCGAAAAACGGTAGAATGCTATGTCGACGACATTGCTGTCAAAAGCCGCAACAAGGATGACCATCTTCGTGATTTGAGAATGATGTTCGACATAATGCGGGCTCATCAACTGAAAATGAATCCGACGAAATCCTTCTTGGGAGTGTCAAGTGGCAAGTTCCTTGGGTTTATTGTTACATCAAAAGGGATTCATCTTGATCCAGACAAAGTCAAAACCATTCAGAGCATGCATCCACCGAGGAATCTTAAAGAACTTAGAGGCTTGCAAGGTAGACTGGCTTATATTAGAAGATTCATTGCAAATCTCTCAGGCCGCTGTCAACCGTTCACCCGACTCATGAAAAAGGGTGCTTCCTTCTTATGGGATCAAGCTTGTCAGGAAGCTTATGAGGATATCAAGATATACCTCACAAAACCTCCGGTCTTAGTGGCCCCCACATCAGGGAAACCATTCTTGCTTTACGTGAAAGCTATGGACCATTCTCTTGGCGCCCTCCTTGGTCAAAAAGACGACAATGGTCACGAGCAGGCCATTTATTATCTGAGCAGAACTCTGATATGAGCAGAATCTCGCTACAATCCTATCGAGAAAGAGTGTTTAGCTCTTGTCTTTGCCGTTTAGAAGACACGACATTATTTGGTCGGCCAAACCATACATGTCATCTCCAGAGTAAATCCTTTGCGTCTTCTCATGACGAAGCCAGGATCATTGAATTCAAGATTAGCTAAATGGGCACTCCTTTTGTCTCAATACGACATGATCTTTATCCCTCAGAAGGCGGTTTAAAGGTCAGGCCCTCGCAGAGTTCTTGGCTGCTCATCCAGTTCTGAAACACTCAAAACTTCATGAAGATATTCCAGACGAAGTCTTCGAGTCTAATACAACCTCAGAGGAGGAAGTGTGGCAAATGTTCTTCGATGGAGCATCGCGAATAGGCCCTAAAGGCAAGATCATTGCCGGAGTGGGGGTTGTATTTATCTCCCCACAGAATCATGTTATTCCCAGAGCATTTTCTCTGACAGAATCATGCTCCAACAATGTAGCAGAATATAATGCCCTACTCATTGGTCTTCAGCTCGCCCACGGAATGGGGGTACGCTACCTTGAAGCTTACGGTGATTCAAAACTGATTATCAATCAGGTTAAAGGCGAATATGAGGTCCACCACGAAGATTTGGTGCCTTATTATCACACAGTTATCGAATTGGCTAATCTATTTAAAGGTTTCTACATCGGGCATGTGTCTCGATCTCAAAATACCCAGGCAGATGCTCTTGCTGCATTAGCAACAACATTAGCCTTGCCGGTCGACACCGAGTATCATCTTACAGTGGCAACTCGACACCTTGTATGCTCTAAGCACATGTTAAAAACCCGAGAAGCCTACAATGTCTCCACGGATTTGACCCGAGAGATTGGCAATTTCCTCTCATCGACTATGCTTTACATGGTCTGCTACCAGACGATCCTAAAGAGGCGGCATCTATCAGACTCCGTTTTTTACTACGATCCAACTTTGAAGACACTTTATCGTCATTCATATGACAGTGTCCTCCTCCATTGCCTTTATAATTCAGAGGCACAGGAAGTGCTTAAAGAAGCACACGATGGCATATGTGGAGCTCATCAGCCAGGTCCAAGGCTTAAAGACAGGTTGCATAGGCTTGGATATTATTGGCCAACCATGATAGCCGATGCTATCCAATACGCACTAAGGTGTAAAGCATGCCAGATTCATGCGGACTTCATACACCAGCCTTCGGAGTTGCTCCACCCGACTATCGCTTCATGGCCATTTGAAGCATGGGGGATCGATGTCGTAGGACCAATCAACCCCTCTTCAACAAGAGGCCACCGGTTTATCTTGGCAATAACCGATTACTTTTCTTAGTGGCAGAAGCTATACCACTGGTTGAAGTCAAAACCTTTAACATGATTAATTTCATCAAACACCATGTCATCCATCGATTTGGTGTCCCTAGGCGGATCATCCATGACAATGGTCCCCAATTCATAAGCCAGGCATTCTATCGGTTCTGCAATAAATACTGAATTCAAAATATGGCTTCGACTGCCTATAATCCTGCCGCTAATGGCTTGGCAGAAGCATTCAACAAAACGATCATCAAGCTACTCAAGAACTTCGTCTCCTCGAATAAGCGAGATTGAGATGAAAAGCTTGGTGAATGTCTTTGGGCCTACCGAACCACGGTTCGGACACCGACAGGCAATACGCCTTTTTCCCTGGTGTACGGGTGTGAGGCAGTCATCCCGTTGGAAATCCAGATGCCGTCGTTGCAAGTTGCTTCAATGACTACGATCACATCAGAGGACAATGATCGGTTGCGTCTCCAAGAGCTCGAAGCCCTAGATGAGAAGCGACTACAAGCTCAGCAACACATCGAGTTGTATCAAGCTCGAATCTCAAAAGCCTTCAATAAGAAGGTCAAGCAAAGAGTCTTCCACAAAGGGATTTGGTTTTAGCCATCAGACGACCGATGATTATAACGCATAAGACCAAAGGCAAATTTCAGCCTAAATTGGAAGGATCTTTTGTAATAGAAACAGTCTATTCAAACGGAGCATACCGTCTTATGACTTCAGACGACGACTTACTCATGATGCCGATCAATGACAAGTTCTTAAAGAAGTACTATCCTTGATTAAGGACCCTTCTTATGATCAAGTTAACACCATACCTTTGATCAAGACCTTCATATCCAAGGTACATGCAAAGAGAGCCTTTCTCTTCCTCCAAGCGAGATCATATAACCGTAAACCAGTGGGAACCTGGTCATACATTGGTTCTCCCAAAGGAGAATCAAGCTTACGCATGCGCTAACCAAATGATCCAATATCCTTAACGATTAAGGATAGAGGAAAATGTTGGCCTTTAAGCCCAACATAAGTTCTCGACAACTCATCATGCTGAGGGGAATAGCATGGCTAGCCTGACTCAAACGGTAGTTGGTAAAGGCATATCAAACCCGTTGACAGCTGAGGATTTGCTAAAAATCCTAAGGGACCTGTTCCCATTTGATTCCCTCTCTAAAATCACTTACCAATTCTCATCTATAGAATGGTAAAATCATATATATATGTTTCGCTGTCACATTAACATTAAACCTATGACAGTGATTTCCTCGTTCCTCCCTGTGAAAACGAGACCTTTTCCCAAATTCCATCAAAACCTTGAGCTTGGTGACGTCTCAATCGGTTATGTCATTGCGACCTCTGAACCGGCAGACAGCCAAGTCTCAATTTCGAGCTTGTTGACATTTACAAAAGACAAGTCTCAACCTTGAGCCTGTTGACATTTACAAAAGACAGGTCTCGATGCTTGTTGACATTTACAAAAGACAAGTATCACCAACTTTGAGCTTGGTGGTTTCTCAACCAGTTATGTCATCGCGACCTTTGAACTGGCAGATAGCCAAGTCTCAATTTTGAGCTTGTTGACATTTACAAAAGATAAGTCTCAACCTTGAGCCTGTTGACATTTACAAAAGACGGGTCTCGATACTTGTTGACATTTACAAAAGACAAGTATCACCAACCTTGAGCTTGGTGGCGTCTCAATCGGTTATGTCATTAGGACCTCTGAACTGGCAGACAGCCAAGTCTCAATTTCGAGTCGTTGATATTTACAAAAGATGGGTCTCGATACTTATTGACATTTACAAAAGACAAGTATCACCAACTTTAAGCTTGGTGGCTTCTCAACCAGTTATGTCATTGCGACCTCTGAACTGGCAGATAGCCAAGTCTCAATTTCGAGCTTGTTGACATTTACAAAAGACAAGTCTCAACCTTGAGCCTGTTGACATTTATAAAAGACAGGTCTCGATGCTTGTTGACATTTACAAAAGACAAGTATCACCTTTCAGTCCGTCAAGGACTACCTTGAGCTTGGTGGTTTCTCAACCAGTTATGCCATCGCGACCTCTGAACTGGCAGATAGCCAAGTCTCAATTTCGAGCTTGTTGACATTTACAAAAGACAGGTCTCGATACTTGTTGACATTTACAAAAGACAAGTATCACCAACCAACCTTGAGCTTGGTGGCGTCTCAATCGGTTATGTCATTGCGACCTCTGAACCAGCAGATAGCCAAGTCTCAATTTCAAGCCTGTTGACATTTACAAAAGACAGGTTTCACCCATATTTGTTGACATTTACAAAAGACAAGTATTACCCTTTTAGTCCCATAAGGGCTAATCTTGAGCTTGGTGGCTTCTCAACCGGTTATGTCATTGCGACCTCTGAACCGGCAGATAGCCAAGTCTCACCTTTCAGTCCGGCAAGGACTACTTTGAGCTTGGTAGCTTCTCAATCGGTTATGTCATTGCGACCTCTGAACCGGCAGATAGCCAAGTCTCACCTTTAAGTCCGGCAAGGACTACTTTGAGCTTGGTGGCTTCTCAATCGGTTATGTCATTGCGACCTCTGAACCAGCAGGTAGCCAAGTTTCATCATTCAGTACAGTAAGGACTATTTCCTCAGAAGGCTGCAATGCAACTTGAAAGCGACAATTCAAAGGATAAAACAAGTCAAAAATACGGCAGGGGAGTCAAAACAAAATTACTTTTATTGATTCCGGAAAGAAGTGATACATGGAGGCACATATATTACAAGCTATAGGGGTACGTCATAAGATTTGATCCGTCCCTCAAGAAAGGCCAGCCTTGCCTCCCTATCATCGGCAGCCCTAACAAGAGCCTGCGACCTTAGCTCAGCCTCACTAAAACTTGCCGTCTGGGCCAAGCGAGCTTCGACCTCGGCCAAGGTTGCCCTCTGAGCTAACTCCCGCCGCGAGAGTTCGTCATTCTGAGCCCTGAGCTGCTCAAGCCTGGCAGTCTCTTCAAGACGCACTGGTTCAGCCTTGGATAAAAGAAGATTTTCCTTCCTGATCATCTCCTTGGCCTTTTCAATTTTATCTTCAGCATCAAGAAGAGCACTGTTAGAAGCACCTATGGCATCCCCGAGCTCTACCTTCCTTGTTTCCAAGGACTTCAAGTCAGAAGAAATGGCCTTAGCAGCTTCCTGAGCGGCAAGATGGGCTTCATGCATTTGAGCGACAAGGTGCGTAAGCTGCTCATTAACCGAAGACTCCAGGTCTGAATGGCTGAGACGGCGCCATTCCTCTACATTCCTCTCAAGTTGGTCTACCAGAAGTTCCAATGCAGCGGCCTGGTTATCCTGATTGGTAGTAAAAAGTGCATTTTTATCATGATATTTACCATCACATTTTCATATTTATTCATATAATTCTGCACATTTACTAATATTTTATGATTTATTGTGTGTAGGCCTTGAGTTCTTATTTTAATAATAAATAAAGCCTAAAAGAAGCCCAAAAGCCCATATTCAAGCCCAATGTAAAAGTTACAAATATCAATTGTCAAAATTGCAAATACACAAGGGCCAAAGTTGCAAATACAAAGAAGAGGGAAGGATAGACTTCTATTCAACCCTAAAAACTTGCAGATGAGGATAAAAGCCAAAGAAGGAGAATTTAAGATCACAAATTCATGGATAAAAGATTTGGGATCTAGGTAACTTGATTCCCAAGTTATGTCCAAATCCAAAGATTAAGAGCCAGGATGCAGCTTCTAGAAGGAAACGACTAGATGGACGGACCAGGAGAAGCCACACGCAAAGCGCGTGGCCAGCCGCCACCATAAGGCCGCGGAAACGCGGCCCAAGCCGCGTTTCCGCGGCAATCCAGTCATATCCAGGAAATCGCCTTCGTGGACGACTTCGACTGGGACTCTACCTCCTTCTGCTCCTATAAATACCCCTGCAGTGCAACCGAGAAGAGCGTCCAGAGCCAGAGGGCCAAATCTAGGGTTTTAGGCTTTTTTCTTTGTAGTTTAGGTTTTCTTTGCTTTTTGTAATTTTTATGTAAGTGAGGGAGAGGGCTATGTTGAGAGTGACACCGATGTATGCTTCTCTTCTCTTCCATTGTATTAAGTAATAAAGGTAACTTTTCTTTTTATGTCATTGCTTTATTTTCCTTTTTGTTTTCTTCTCTTTTTCTATTTTTATCTCTGTTGGTTTATGATGAGCAAGCAAGTGATTTCCAAAGCACAAGTATAACAAATCTTGGTGGGTGCCAACGATATTTCATGGTGATGTTCTCCTCCTCAAGGTACGTATCACTTCATACTTGCCCAAGCTTGATGATATAATGCGAACAGGGGACTGAGATCGATCCTATGGTTTATGCGTTCAACGCCTCCAAAGCAAGGTAGAAAGTGTTAGGATTTCACGTTTTTCTTCAACCAAACTAAGGTTAGTGTTTATTTCTTTTCTTTTCTTTTCTTTTATTTTTGTAGATTAAATCACCATCTCCCAATTCTTTCTTTCTCATCTCATTATAAATACCACCTCTAATCCTCCATCTTCATAATCTACCGCCTTCTTCCTAACTTAACTTTAACTATTCTTTTTGTTAACTTAAAGAAAATAATTTTTAGAGATAACTTACAAACGCTTCTATCGCTAGTCCCTCCCTGAGGATCACGACCCGCATAGCCACTGCTACCGCGGATTCGAATTGAGCACTTGCACATTTTGTTCTAAATCTGAACTTCATTATTTTGTGTGCAGGTAAAATATCAATCAAAACATTGGCGCCGTTGCCGGGGAGGGACGGTAAGTTTTTCTCTAAAAATAAAAATTATTTTTAACTAATTCTTTTATTCTTTCTGTTTGCAGGTTTGGAGAACAGGGAAACTGACAGCAGAAGTGGACATATAGCAACTCTGTGCCTCTGCCCTCAAAGGCAGAGCACAAGAGCCTACTTCAGAGCCACGAAAACGCGGCAATTACCGCGAAACCGCGGCAATTGCCGTGAAACCGCGGCCTGAGTAGTTCCCTACTGATCCATCTTTTTGCAGGTTGCTGCAAATTACAATATCTGTCTACTGCTCTGTTAAACTTTGTTCTGTGATAACCCTGCTTACTGCTAATTAATTCAACAGTAAAATATTTATTGTAAAAGATAAAAATTGATTAGACGTTTGCATCCTAGGCACGTGTCTTTTCAATTCCTTTATTTTACTGTTGAAGAGTGCTGGAGCAAGGTACGTTCGCATTTCATGTAGAATAGGACTCATCTCTTGGTTGATTTTCAAGCTTTGAGTGAATCTTATTTACATATTTTGTACACTTGCACAAATTTATTCTAAGGGCATAACCCATTAACAAGATAAGGTGGGGATTTCATCACCCTTCCTTGGCCCAAAAATCAGATTCCAAGCACTCACTAACCCAAGCCTAATTAAAATTAAATAGACGTTGGCCCTAGGGACATCTTGGACTCAATTAGGAGATTATCCTAAGGGGAACAGTGCTGGAAGTTGACTCCTGCCAAATCAGTGTCTAGGAAGGAGATTGAGGGCCGAAAGCTCGAAGATTGGTGGTTATTTAATTAAGGAACATCTTTGACGGAAAACCTCCCACCAATCTTGCCCTGACCTGGCTGATTAACTTGTGGTCAAAGTCTGCACCCTACCTCCCGTGGACAGTCTAACCAGTTAGGAATCGTCTAGGTCATAAGTCTACCCTAACTTAGGATAGAATTTTTTTTTCTTTTTTCTTTGCTTATTTGTTCGTTTTCTTTTTCTTTGTTTGTGTTTGTGTGATATGGCCTATAACAACAATTTTTTCAACTTTAATGAGAATCCATATTACACACCAACCTCTTATTCGGATATTACCAACCTGGCATATCATAACTTTGACCAACCTAGTGTGCCAGATTAGTCTTATCCGAATCATTACATACCCCAGTCCCAATACTATGAACAAGATTGGAATAATCATCACTACTCTTCACAGAGTCAATGGGGATTCAATACCCCTGAGCCGTATGGTCAACCACCTGTTCAACCATTATCTTCATATACGTCTCTTCCCACATCACCAAGGTTTCAGTCCACCATTGATCTATTCGATGGGTTAGAAGAAAAAGTGGATCGGTTGCAAGATATAATGAATGATCAAAATTCTAGACTTTCCAACATTCTTGAGCAAGTTGATAGGAACCAAGAATCATTCTATCTAGAAGACCTTGATCAAAATTCAATTTCATCACATCAATATGAACTTGCTAAACCCCAATCCTTGGACAAATTGGCTAGTTTTAATTTCAATGAGATTGAATTAGATTGTGAATGTGAACCCGATCCCCAACTTTGCGATTCAGTTTCCATTTTCGAATCTATGTTGACTCCGGTATCCTTACCCAATTTGGACCAATTTTCTGAGCCAACATTTATTCCCGTACCCATAGATCATGAAATTGAATCACCCATTTTTGATGATCATCATATTGAACTTGACCAATTTCATACTTTTGAAAGTCCCATTGACAAATTGGCAAGTTCTCATTTTTATGAGATTGAACCTAATGAAATATGTGGCCTAGATTATCAAATCTATGATCAAGTTCAAATTCCCGAATCATTATTGACTCCTGTTTTGTTACCCGACTTAGGTAATATTTTAGAGTCAGTTTTGATTCCCACACCTATCATTCCTGAACTTGAATCACCAATATTGAGTCACATTCCATTGTGGGAAGATGATTGTGGACTTGAGTTTCAACTTCTTGACTTGGACACACTCCTTGAACCAAGCTCGACTCCTGAACCCTTACTTGATTTAAGTTTCTTTTCTGAGTCGGTATTCGTTCCTGAACCTATCATTCTTGAGTCCAAGTCAACCATCTACCAAGTCACATTCTTTTGTTGGACATAGGTATAGACCATGCCTCTGTGATGATTTTTCAGGACTGGTCATGTAAAGGGAGTAAGTTTCACGAGAGGATCTTCCATGATCCTATTCATTCTAGGGACTGTAAATATGTAAATAAAAAAGAGGTCAATAAAGGTAGGTCCCGTGAACTACCACATTATCTTAATTGGGCCGCCTTTCGTGGACCAATTAGACCACCACCGGAACCACCACCTTAAGGTAACTTCTGCTTTCCCTTGTTCTTTTTCATGCATATATGCATTCATTCATATATTGAGGACAATGCATGAGATAAGTGTGGGGGTAGGCTTTACTAACATACTAACATAGTTAAAAACTAACAAAAATTTTGCTAATAAAAAAAAAATTTGCTAAAAAAAAAATTTAGAAAAAAAAAGAGGACAATATTTTGACTTATCTTTTGAAAGAAATCTAAGTTAGTCTTAAGAATTAGGAAAATCATGATTAGGATTTCTAAAAACTTGGTCAAAATAAATAAATTGTTGAATTTTTAGGTATAGGAGGAGAAATTGAATAAGTAGTTAGTCTTAATTTTTACCTTAATGAAATGTGCATACCAAATGCATATCTAGGATTCTAAGACAAAGACCCTTGTGCCTCATAAAAAAAAAAATCAATCACCAATTAAGCTAGATACATGTGCCTCAAGAAGCATAAGTATTCACGCCTAAAGGTGAGTTCAAAATAAAGTCCTTAGTTTTGGGGCCTATTTCACTCGAATTTGAGTCCGCGGGGTGTTTTCTCACCTGGTGCCCTAAAGCCAACCGGTTTGGGAGTCATCGACTTTAAGTTCGTTACATGGGTGGATTAAAAAGCCTAATGAAATTAAGAAAAAATTACTTATATATGTACTAACACATCTAATAGTCAATTAGTTAGGTATGAGGGCCTCAAGAAGCCTTGATACTTACACGAAAGAAAATTAGATGAGTTATACATATCAAAAAAAAAGTATATATAAATAAATAAATAATAAAGGGGCATGAGAGTCCAAGTTAAGGAATTCCTAGTATAAATTCATAAGGATACATATGATTTTTGGTAACGAAAAAGACTATATTAGAAGTTCAATTTTGACCCTTACCTAAAATGGATAACAATTTACTTTATAAAGACTAAGTCTAAGAATGAATAAAAATGAGGATCCTAAAAACTTATAGATTACTTAGTCTTTTCAAAAGTATTTCAAATATTTCCTTTTTATGGATTTTGTGGGTGTAATCCGCTGAAAACCCTCACGAGACAACACTCGTCCTCTAGGGTAACCTAGGGGTTTAACGGCTTGTTGCACATGCTAAGTGCAACCGTGATTCCTATGAAAGTGAGTTAGGTTAGATTAAATTTTCTTTTCTTTTACTTTTTTCTTTGATTTTTACTCGAGGACGAGCAAAAAGATAAGTGTGGGGGTGTGATTGGTAGTGAAAAGTGCATTTTTATCATGACATTTACCATCACATTTTCATATTTATTCATATAATTCTGCACATTTACTAATATTTTATGATTTATTGTGTGCAGGCCTTGAGTTCTTATTTTAATAATAAATAAAGCCTAAAAGAAGCCCAAAAGCCCATATTCAAGCCCAATGTAAAAGTTGCAAATATTAATTGCCAAAATTGCAAATACACAAGGGCCAAAGTTGCAAATACAAAGAAGAGGAAGGATAGACTTCTATTCAATCCTAAAAACTTGCAGATGAGGATAAAAGTCAAAGAAGGAGAATTTAAGATCACAAATTCGTGGATAAAAGATTTGGGATCTAGGTAACTTGATTCCCAAGTTATATCCAAATCCAAAGATTAAGAGCCAGGATGCAGCTTCTAGAAGGAAACGACCAGATGGACGGACCAAGAGAAGCCACGCGCCAAAGCGCGTGGCCAGCCGCCACCATAAGGCCGCGAAAACGCGGCCCAAGCCGCGTTTCTGCGGCAATCCAGTCATATCCAGGAAACCGCCTTCGTGGATGTAACGCCCCGATTCCACCGATATGGGGACGTCACTGCGACGTATATACGTAGGTCAGAAAATGCCCCACACGTATATACGCTAAGCAAAAAGTACAGCAAGGATCAGAGTACACGACAAAGCGTGGTATCCATACATATGCCAACACAAGAAGTACACATACAATGTTATCACAGGATATTATAAAGTATTACACATTACATGTGTATTACATCATAACCAAGTCCAAAAGAAATATATACAAATATGTATACAAAAAGCTCACAAGTAGAAAGAAGATCTCGTGAGTCAAAAGGTAAGTCTGGCACGAGGGGACTGGAACTAGTCCGCCTGCTCACTAAGGTAAGCTTGGTCCTCTGTGGATGGCTCCACTTCGTTCCAAGCTTCGGAATCTGAATGTGCAAATCCAAGGAGTCAAGACATATAACAATAAACAAACTATAGCCAAGTGGCTAAGGGACATGAATAAAGAAGGATGAAACAGTTATAAGGAACATCAACTAACAAGTATGAAAAGCATGAAGAAATAAAATCCTAATACAATGAATCTACAGTTAACGTCTTATTATTATTACTTGTCTTACTGTGATATCTAACTATGTGACCCAGCGTCCCAGAGCACATAGATCCATATCCTAGTAAAGCAAGGTTGTTATTGGAAACAGCGGTTGTATCGACGAACTATGTTTACAGTGGGTCCCGTGCATGCCCGGGACCACGGTCCAGGGTGTTCCGTTGCTTGGTAACGGAACCAGCCGCAAGGCCTATCAGGAGGGACTTATGTATGTCCTTTGTCATGACAGTATTCAGGAAGAGGGAGCAAGCACTCCCCTCGGTCCCCTGGAGGCCCTCAGGTCAGACCGGAAATATGATTGTACAATATACCTAATGCCACTGTAAACACGAACCCATATCGATATCCGCATGTTTCCCCCGACCCATATGTAAGTTGGTCCATTTTATACAAAAGTCAAGTGTATCATGCTTGGTTTAAGAGATAGCATGATAAGGGTTGATATTCACAATTTAACAAGTTATAAAGCAAGAATATGTAATAACAAGTCATGGTGTAACAAGTGGTGAGATCCATCAAGTAACATGTCATGTAATATCAGTTATGAAGCATAAACAGGAATAATATGTTACACATGTATCAAAGATAAAATCCAAATTCAAATAGGAAATCAACTAAGTCAGACATTCAGAATTAGTCGACTAGGTGGAAGGATTAGTCGACTAATAGGGGTCTTAAGTCGACTAACAGTCTAGATGAGTCGACTAAAACTGGGTTCCAGAGAGTTGTTTTTCAGTTCCAGGAGAAGTTAGTCGACTAGGGTTGAAAGGGTAGTCGACTAATAGATACGTAAGTCGACTAACAGGGATTTGTAGTCGACTAATACTGTACAACAGAGAGTCGGGTATCCGTTTCAGGAAAAACTAGTCGACTAATAATTTGGTCTAGTCGACTAAAACTGTGAAAATCAGAAAAGGTTAAGTTTAGACTAAGGGTTTCTAGTCGACTAGCCCCTAGGTCAAGTCGACTAATCGTGGGAAAACAGGGAACAGAACAGATTTCTAGGGTTTTGTTTGATGGTCAATTAACATGATTTTGAAGACAAAAGTATACAAGATTTGAAAACACAAATAGACTAAGAATTAGACAAGTCTTGGTGAGTAAATATACTCACTAGGAAAGGTTTGATTGAAGCTTTACGAGTCCGGGAAGAGTGTGGTCGTCAAATGGCACCTATGTGATCCTTGGCGACGAAAAGAGCTACGATCCAAGCTCCAAATCAGTTGCTTGAGCTAGAGGTGAAGATCTTGTGGTGTTCTTGGAGTTAGGGTTGAGGTTGAGAAGGATGAGGAAGTTGGTGAGAGCTTCTCTTTTGTTGAAGTGGAGAAGAAGAGAAGTAAAATGTAAAGGAAGAGGTTAAATGTGATGGGGATTTTGTGAAGGAGGTGTAATAAGATAGAAGTGAAGGGTGTTTTTGCAAAAAGGAGGGGGTGAGGTGCCCCTCACCTGGCCACTTGGCCGGCCATGGGAGAGAGAGAGAGAGAGTGGCATTAATGAGGAAGTAGGTGGGAAATGAGGTGGAATTTGTGGAGAATTGCAATTATTGGAAAATTGGGAAATTAGGAGTTTGTGAAGGAAGTAAAGGGAAAAAAGAAAAGGAAAGGAAATAGAATTATAAAAGGAAGATATTTTCTTTGGCTTGAAAAATTAAAAATGTTGAAAAGACAAATTTCCAGGTTTAAGTCAAAGTTGCGGAAACATTCCGGAAAATGCCGAAATCGTCCGAAATTCAAGTATCTCGGAACGACCCGAAAGTTTTACCAAAAATCAACAATAATATTTGAAGACTCGTGGTGAAATTCGTTTGAAGAAATAATTTATAATTTTAAAACTAAAAATCCCGGAATCAGTTATCTACCGACTCCGTTGGAATTTTTATAAATTCATAAAATTCTCAGAAAAGTATTTAGATAGAAAACAGGATTCTAAGAAATAAAGCCTAAAGGACTTTCTAGAAATTCCTAACTGTTTGGAAAATAAAAATTCGGGAATCGATCAGTGACACCGGTCGACACCGGTTTTGAAGAAATTCATTTAAATTCAGGAAAAATCCAGAAAATCATATAAAATCTAATATATTGGAAAATGATATTTGAAATTGAAATCGGTCAAATACAGGAAGTATATCGAAAAATACGATCGAAAAGCTGAATACGCAACTAAGTACGTATTCTGGAAACGGGGTATTACAATCCATCCACCTTACAAAAATTTCGTCCTCGAAATTTCATAAGGTGAAAGGTAACAGGAAAAGTAACAGATAGAGAAGGATAAGATGGAAGATAACGGTAGAGAAGAATAGAAGGAAAGAGTCTTACCATTCAAGATGTGAAGAGTTGAGGATAGCGCTCTCGGATAACGTCCTCCCGTTCCCAAGTGGCCTCTCCTGGCGCATGCCTGTTCCAAGACACCAACACTAATGGTATAGCCTTGTTCTTTAGTGTCTTCACACTTCTGTCCAGGATGGCCATCGGCTGTTCCTGATATGATAAATCTGGCTGCAGTTCCAGTTCGGAATGATCCAAAATATGACTATCATCCTTGACATACTTCCGCAACTGAGATATGTGGAAACGTTGTGCACTCCGTCCAAAGATGGAGGTAAGGCCAATCTGTAAGACACATCTCCCACTCGCTCCAAAATCTCGAATGGGCCGATATATCTCGGACTCAGCTTTCCACGAAGACCGAACCGGATTACTCCCTTGGTAGGTGATATCTTCAAGAACACATGATCTCCTGCCTGGAACTCCAATGGCCTTCTCTGTGAATCTGCCCAACTCTTCTGCCTACTCTGTGCTGCTCCGAGATGGTCTCTGATGACTCTGACTTTCTCTGTTGTCTGAATCAGGATCTCTGGCCCCAATAGTCTCCTCTCACCGACTTCATCCCAACAAATCGGTGATCTGCACTTTCTTCCATACAGTGCCTCAAAAGGTGCCATCTTGATACTTGCCTGATAACTGTTATTATAAGAAAACTCCGCCAAGTGAAGATGATCTTCCCATGATCCCTTGAACTCAATCATGCAAGCCCTTAGCATATCTTCAAGAATCTGGATGGTCCTCTCTGATTGTCCGTCTGTCTGAGGATGATATGAAGTACTGAACTTCAGACGAGTTCCCAGACTCTCTTGGAGACTTTCCCAGAAATGAGATCTGAATCTGGTGTCTCTGTCTGAAACAATACTAACTGGAACTCCATGTAGAAGAACTATCTCCTTCATGTACTTGTCTGCCAAAACTTCTGTTGACTGACCCACCCTGAATGGTATGAAGTGGGCTGACTTGGTGAGGCGATCAATGATTACCCACACGGCATTATTACCCTTGGGACTGCGAGGCAATGCCGTGACAAAATCCATGGTGATGTGCTCCCACTTCCATTCGGGTATTGGTAAAGGATGTAGAAGTCCAGCTGACCTCTGATGCTCTATCTTGATCTGCTGGCAAATCAGGCACTTGGCGACAAACTGAGCTATCTCCCTCTTCATAGCATTCCACCAAAACTGCTTCTTCAAGTCCTGATACATCTTGGTTCCCCCTGGGTGTATAGAATAAGCTGAACTGTGTGCCTCTGCTAGAACCTTCTGTCTAATTTCTCCTTGGGGAACACAAATCCTGCTACCATAATACAAAGCACCATCTGGATGAATACAGATATCAGTCCTCAATCCAGCCTCTACCTGAGCTCAGAATTTCTGCAATCTGGGATCTTCCTTTTGAGCTTCCTTGATCTCATTTATCAATGTTGACTGAATCTGCAAAGTCATGAACTGTCCTGCCTTATCACCTCCTTGTACCAACATCAAGTCCAATCTGATGATGTCTTGAATCAACTCCTTCTGCTGAGTGATTTGGACAAGCACTCTATTCTCTGGCATCCTACTCAGTGCATCTGGAACTGTATTGACCTTGCCTGGATGATATTGCAAGTCAATATCATAGTCTGCCATCAGCTCCAGCCACCTCCTCTGCCTCATGTTCAACTCTTTCTGTGAGAAGATATACTTGAGGCTCTTGTGATCCGTGTATATCAACACTTTATCTCCCAGAAGATAATGCCTCCAGATCTTCAAAGCAAATATCACAGCTGCTAGCTCCAAGTCATGAGTTGGGTAATTCCGCTCATGAGTCTTCAGTTGCCTAGATGCATATGCTATAACATGATCATGTTGCATAAGTACACATCCCAGGCCTTTTCCTGATGCATCACTGAATATGACCATCCCTCCTCTTCCTGAGGGAGTCCTCAAGATTGGAGCTGAAATGAGCCTCTGCTTCAATTGCTCAAATGCTGCGGTACACTCCTCTGTCCATAAATACTTCTCTCCTTTCCTGGTGAGCTTGGTCAACGGGGCTGCAATCCTAGAGAAATCCTGGACAAAGCGTCTGTAATATCCGGCTAGTCCAAGAAAACTCTTAATCTCAGTCACCGTCCTTGGAATTGGCCAATCCCTCACTGCCTGGACTTTGCTGGGGTCAACTGAAATTCCTTCTGCTGAAACCATGTGTCCAAGGAAGGCTATGCTGTCCAACCAGAAATCACACTTGCTCCTCTTGGCATGGAGCTGCTCCTGCTGGAGAGTCTGCAACACAATCCTCAAGTGTTCTGCATGCTCCCTGCTGCTCTTTGAATAGATCAGGATGTCATCTATGAAAACAACAACGAACTGATCCAGATAGGGCGAGAACACTCGGTTCATCAAATCCATGAAAACTGCAGGGGCATTAGTGACTCCGAAAGGCATAACTAGAAACTCATAGTGGCCATAACGGGTCCTGAATGCAGTCTTCGGGATATCCTCTTTCTTCACCCTCAGCTGATGGTAACCCGATTGTAAATCCAATTTAGAGAATACACGGGCTCCATGAAGCTGATCAAACAGGTCATCAATCCTGGGTAAGGGATACTTGTTCTTGATGGTTACCTTGTTCAATTCCCTATAATCAATACAAAGTCTCTTACCACCATCCTTCTTGTTCGCCAATAGTACTGGAGCTCCCCATGGTGAAGTACTTGGCCTAATCAATCCTTTGTCTGAGTATTCCTGCAGTTGCTTCTTCAGAATCTCTAACTCCGTCGGTGCCATCCTGTACGGAGCCTTGGATATAGGAGCTGCTCCTGGAACTGTGTCAATGGAGAACTCGATCACCCTGTCAGGTGGCAGTCCTGAGATCTCAGCAAATACTCCTGGGAATTCATCCCACACCGGTACCTTCTGCTTCTGAACCTCCGAAGTAGTCATCCGAGTCTTTCCCTTGGTAGACTTCACTTCCCCACTAAATTGGAACTCCGGTTGATGAGGGATCCTAAAAATAATCTTCTTCTCCCTACAATCAATAACTGCATGGTACTGACTGAGCCAGGTCATGCCTAAGATTACGTCGTACCCTTTGGTGTCTAGTACGAGCATATCTATGGCCAAGGTCTTATCACAAAGTTCTACTGGACAATCAGTACAAACTCTAGAAGATACGACTACTCCATTCCCAGTATTAATATCCCATTTGTGGTCTAAAGATCTAACAGGTATAGAATGCAATGCCACAAAATGGTCTGAGATAAAACAATGGGAAGCACCGGAATCAAAGAGAGCGAGGACAGGTTTAGAATGAACTCTGATGGTACCTGTTATCACCTCCTCAGATGTCTCGGCCTCTGCTGCTGACAAATTGTAAGCCTGACCTCTACCACGCCCTGCTGCAGTCCTGGCTCCTCTCTGGACTGGGCGAACAACATGCTGTGGAGGAAGGGGAAGAGCTCTCCTCATCACCGGTCCCAGGTTCCTCTGCCCAAGTGGCCCTGGAATTACTCTCTGTCCATTGGGTCCCGGAAGTGCTGGCAAAGTCTGATTTGCAATCCCCATTCTCCTATGTGGACAGGCCTCTACAGAATGGTCTCGGGACCCACACACCAAACACAATCCATTTGCCCTCCGGCAATTCTGCTGAGAATGACCCGGTTTCTGGCAAAAGTTGCAGATAGGACCTGATTGAGCCATCTGGTAAGGAGCTGGTCTGAATGGTTGCCTGGCCTGAACCTTAGCTGCTCTGTATGGGCCTCCTCTTCCCATTGGTGCAAACGGCCTCTTCATGGCTTGGTTCCTCATCTGGTTGGCTCGCTTCTTCTCTAACCCACGCTCCACCTCTCGAGCTATGGTGAGAACTTCTGAATAAGTCTTTAGCTGCTGGGGCATCAAGAAGACCTGTATGTCCATATGCAGGCCCTGCTGGAATCTGCTTGCCCGCTTCTCCTCATCCGTCACCATGTACGGAGCAAAGCGGCTGAGTCTGAGAAATTCCGCGGCATACTCATCCACGGACTTGTTCCACTGCTGCAATCTGATGAACTGCTCCTCCATGTCCTTCTGAGCAGTAGCAGGGAAGAACCTGCTATAAAAGCTCTTGGAGAACGTGTCCCACGTGACAGGCTTCTCCAGTCTGGCCTCCTCAGCGAGCCACCAAGTTCTGGCTACATCTTTCAACTGAATCTTGGCGACCTCAACTTGGTTCTCCTTTGGTACTCTAGCTGCATTCAGCAGATCAGATGTATCCGTCAACCATTGCTCAGCATCCAGTGGTTTCTCTTCTCCCGTGAATATAGCTGGCTGCAGCCTCCGGAAGTCCGATATATTCCCCGGCCTCTGTTCCTTTGGAGCTGTCAACTCTTGCCGGAGAAGCTCAGTCTGCTGCTGCTGGTTCTCCATCATTGTCTGAATGACCCTTAGAATATCCACATTCTCTCCCGTGGGTCCATTCGACGCTTGCCCCGAGTGGTTACGGCCCGTCCTTCTCTCCATACCGAGTTGGGAAAAGATAACTGGAATTTGAAAACAATTGGAAGGAGTTTAGGATACAAGGGAATGAATCGAGGAAGGAATCAAGAAGGACTTAATAACTTTGTATATTGTAGTTGGCATTAGCAAATTTCAGTAATTTGCTGCTTGATTGTACTTTAGGTTTGAGAGCCTAAGCTCTGATACCAACCTGTAACGCCCCGATTCCACCGATACGGGGACGTCACTGCGACGTATATACGTAGGTCAGAAAATGCCCCACACGTATATACGCTAAGCAAAAAGTACAGCAAGGATCAGAGTACACGACAAAGCGTGGTATCCATACATATGCCAACACAAGAAGTACACATACAATGTTATCACAGGATATTATAAAGTATTACACATTACATGTGTATTACATCATAACCAAGTCCAAAAGAAATATATGCAAATATGTATACAAAAAGCTCACAAGTAGAAAGAAGATCTCGTGAGTCAAAAGGTAAGTCTGGCACGAGGGGACTGGAACTAGTCCGCCTGCTCACTAAGGTAAGCTTGGTCCTCTGTGGATGGCTCCACTTCGTTCCAAGCTTCGGAATCTGAATGTGCAAATCCAAGGAGTCAAGACATATAACAATAAACAAACTATAGCCAAGTGGCTAAGGGACATGAATAAAGAAGGATGAAACAGTTATAAGGAACATCAACTAACAAGTATGAAAAGCATGAAGAAATAAAATCCTAATACAATGAATCTACAGTTAACGTCTTATTATTATTACTTGTCTTACTGTGATATCTAACTATGTGACCCAGCGTCCCAGAGCACATAGATCCATATCCTAGTAAAGCAAGGTTGTTATTGGAAACAGCGGTTGTATCGACGAACTATGTTTACAGTGGGTCCCGTGCATGCCCGGGACCACGGTCCAGGGTGTTCCGTTGCTTGGTAACGGAACCAGCCGCAAGGCCTATCAGGAGGGACTTATGTATGCCCTTTGTCATGATAGTATTCAGGAAGAGGGAGCAAGCACTCCCCTCGGTCCCCTGGAGGCCCTCAGGTCAGACCGGAAATATGATTGTACAATATACCTAATGCTACTGTAAACACGAACCCATATCGATATCCGCATGTTTCCCCCGACCCATATGTAAGTTGGTCCATTTTATACAAAAGTCAAGTGTATCATGCTTGGTTTAAGAGATAGCATGATAAGGGTTGATATTCACAATTTAACAAGTTATAAAGCAAGAATATGTAATAACAAGTCATGGTGTAACAAGTGGTGAGATCCATCAAGTAACATGTCATGTAATATCAGTTATGAAGCATAAACAGGAATAATATGTTACACATGTATCAAAGATAAAATCCAAATTCAAATAGGAAATCAACTAAGTCAGACATTCAGAATTAGTCGACTAGGTGGAAGGATTAATCGACTAATAGGGGTCTTAAGTCGACTAACAGTCTAGATGAGTCGACTAAAACTGGGTTCCAGAGAGTTGTTTTTCAGTTCCAGGAGAAGTTAGTCGACTAGGGTTGAAAGGGTAGTCGACTAATAGATACGTAAGTCGACTAACAGGGATTTGTAGTCGACTAATACTGTACAACAGAGAGTCGGGTATCCGTTTCAGGAAAAACTAGTCGACTAATAATTTGGTCTAGTCGACTAAAACTGTGAAAATCAGAAAAGGTTAAGTTTAGACTAAGGGTTTCTAGTCGACTAGCCCCTAGGTCAAGTCGACTAATCGTGGGAAAACAGGGAACAGAACAGATTTCTAGGGTTTTGTTTGATGGTCAATTAACATGATTTTGAAGACAAAAGTATACAAGATTTGAAAACACAAATAGACTAAGAATTAGACAAGTCTTGGTGAGTAAATATACTCACTAGGAAAGGTTTGATTGAAGCTTTACGAGTCCGGGAAGAGTGTGGTCGTCAAATGGCACCTATGTGATCCTTGGCGACGAAAAGAGCTACGATCCAAGCTCCAAATCAGTTGCTTGAGCTAGAGGTGAAGATCTTGTGGTGTTCTTGGAGTTAGGGTTGAGGTTGAGAAGGATGAGGGAGTTGGTGAGAGCTTCTCTTTTGTTGAAGTGGAGAAGAAGAGAAGTAAAATGTAAAGGAAGAGGTTAAATGTGATGGGGATTTTGTGAAGGAGGTGTAATAAGATAGAAGTGAAGGGTGTTTTTGCAAAAAGGAGGGGGTGAGGTGCCCCTCACCTGGCCACTTGGCCGGCCATGGGAGAGAGAGAGAGAGTGGCATTAATGAGGAAGTAGGTGGGAAATGAGGTGGAATTTGTGGAGAATTGCAATTATTGGAAAATTGGGAAATTAGGAGTTTGTGAAGGAAGTAAAGGGAAAAAAGAAAAGGAAAGGAAATAGAATTATAAAAGGAAGATATTTTCTTTGGCTTGAAAAATTAAAAATGTTGAAAAGACAAATTTCCAGGTTTAAGTCAAAGTTGCGGAAACATTCCGGAAAATGCCGAAATCGTCCGAAATTCAAGTATCTCGGAACGACCCGAAAGTTTTACCAAAAATCAACAATAATATTTGAAGACTCGTGGTGAAATTCGTTTGAAGAAATAATTTATAATTTTAAAACTAAAAATCCCGGAATCAGTTATCTACCGACTCCGTTGGAATTTTTATAAATTCATAAAATTCTCAGAAAAGTATTTAGATAGAAAACAGGATTCTAAGAAATAAAGCCTAAAGGACTTTCTAGAAATTCCTAACTGTTTGGAAAATAAAAATTCGGGAATCGATCAGTGACACCGGTCGACACCGGTTTGAAGAAATTCATTTAAATTCAGGAAAAATCCAGAAAATCATATAAAATCTAATATATTGGAAAATGATATTTGAAATTGAAATCGGTCAAATACAGGAAGTATATCGAAAAATACGATCGAAAAGCTGAATACGCAACTAAGTACGTATTCTGGAAACGGGGTATTACAGTGGACGACTTCGACTGGGACTCTACCTCCTTCTGCTCCTATAAATACCCCCTGCAGTGCAACCGAGAAGAGCGTCCAGAGCCAGAGGGCCAAATCTAGGGTTTTAGGCTTTCTTCTTTGTAGTTTAGGTTTTCTTTGCTTTTTGTAATTTTTATGTAAGTGAGGGAGAGGGCTATGTTGAGAGTGACACCGATGTATGCTTCTCTTCTCTTCCATTGTATCAAGTAATAAAGGTAACTTTTCTTTTTATGTCATTGCTTTATTTTCCTTTTTGTTTTCTTCTCTTTTTCTATTTTTATCTCTGTTGGTTTATGATGAGCATGTAAGTGATTTCCAAAGCACAAGTATAACGAATCTTGGTGGGTGCCAATGATATTTCATGGTGATGTTCTCCTCCTCAAGGTACGTATCACTTCATACTTGCCCAAGCTTGATGATATAATGCGAACAGGGGACTGAGATCGATCCTATGGTTTATGCGTTCAACGCCTCCAAAGCAAGGTAGAAAGTGTTAGGATTTCACGTTTTTCTTCAACCAAACTAAGGTTAGTGTTTATTTCTTTTCTTTTCTTTTCTTTTTGTAGATTAAATCACCATCTCCCAATTCTTTCTTTCTCATCTCATTATAAATACCACCTCTAATCCTCCATCTTCATAATCTACCGCCTTCTTCCTAACTTAACTTTAACTATTCTTTTTGTTAACTTAAAGAAAATAATTTTTAGAGATAACTTACAAACGCTTCTATCGCTAGTCCCTCCCTGAGGATCACGACCCGCATAGCCACTGCTACCGCGGATTCGAATTGAGCACTTGCACATTTTGTTCTAAATCTAAACTTCATTATTTTGTGTGCAGGTAAAATATCAATCAAAACATATCCCCTCCAAAGTCATGGATATTCTTATTACTTAGGGAGAGGACTACCTTTAAAGCAGAGAATGAGGTAATCGAGCCTTTCAAAATCAAAGCGATGGATCGCTTCAAGCTCTTATAAAAGCTATCGACTAGCTCAGCTACAAATTCATTCTCGGCCTCAATCACTCATGGCAGACGGGAAGCCTTTGAAGATTCCACCAGCTTTATCGACACCACCGTGGAAGGAACGGTAGAAGCACTGGCAGCAGCAACATGAGAGGTCGTCGGTGATCTTGGCGGAGTCCTTATTGAAACCAGTACACTAGCCACAACCGAGGTAGGACTAGTGACCATTTCCTAGACAGCAGGCTCAACCACCAGCGTTGGGGAAGTAGGACTTGTAATCACCCTCAGCTCCGCACCTGGCAAAACTGATGGCACCTCACTCGTTGATATAATTGGGAGTGAAGTTGCCTCCGTGACTACCGTCCCTTCAACCTTTGTTCCTCTGGCTGGCTCAGGCCGATAAGGGGGCAGGTCACCATACAAAGCATCCAACACAGCAACATCCGCCGCGGTCGAAGTGCTCATGTCACCCCTGGACCCCTCGGGAAGATCGGTTGGCTCCCTTGAAGTTGACGCACCCAGAGGCGGAACACCTGCAATAAGACTGTGTTTAGGCAGGACACAACAAAATAGTAAAAGTCAAAAGATTGAAATAATACCAAAAGATGATGTCGCCTCAATCGTTCCGGCGGCCACATCAGTCTCTACGGGCTCTATCGGAAAATCTTTGGCGGAGTCAACACGGACAGCCGGCTCACCCTCTCTCGCCGAACCCTCAGTGGTCCACCCAAGGGAGCTAGAAGTCTCGGAACTTCCCTTCGAAGTCCCGGCACCCGAAGGACCAACGTCAGCTGCATTGCCTCCGGATTCGTCTGAGACGGCAAAATAGCCAGCCTCATCACCCTCTTTATAGGTGAATAGGGGATCATAATGTTCCCCATGTTCTTCGACGGCCTCACCTCTCGGGCTTGTCACCGCCCCAGTTCCTGCATCGCAAAACAAATAATGAGCTGTCTAGAACACATAAAAGGTGTATTACAGGGGCGAAGCTGATTTTACCCAGGTCCGGAGCAACTTCGCCAGTCGCCGGTTCAGCAACTGACGGTTCAACTACTAATGGGGCAAGAGGAGGAACCGCCACAGATGGTTCACCCTCTACAACAACCGTAGGAGCTTGACGACGGGGCTTCGTCACCAACTGCTTCCTACGAGACCCACCTGTCCGTTTGCGCTTGAGAGGAACGTCATGATCCTCCTCCTCCGCCTCTTCTACATGTCTTGAGGGAGCTATCCCCATCACACCAGAACCAGCTGCAGGAGTCTCGGCTCCTGTCTCCGCTTCGAAGCGAGGACTTTCCGCATCCGAGGCTTCGCTGTCATCGACAGCAACGAATTCTTCTATGCCCGGGACGCGAACCCTCTTACCTTCCCTTTTCTCAGAGACCTTCTGCTTTAGCCGCTGAGAAATTAACTTCATACCAGAATTGTTAACAGTGAATCCGAGGGGTGTGGAGTTGGAAGTTGCATACCACTGGCAGAAGCTCAGGGTCATTAGAAGGTTAGGAGCCCTCAACGGCATACGCAGCCGCGCCTCGGTACAGCGTGCAATGAAGAATCGCCAGGCACGGGCTCCATCAATGAGGCTCCCCATGAAAGCCAGATTGAGATTTGGGTTGCCCACGTACAGTTGGTCATATCCAAACTGTCGAGCAAACCGACTTGGAACATAAGGCTCCAAGTAGCAGGTATCCCCGCTTCGGTATAATAAATGTGAGGGCCGAATGCTGACCAGCCACTCAAAAATTGCCCGGCTCAGCGATTACTGCCCTTCCCCCGCGTCTTTGAACTCCTCATCATAGCCTGCATCCCGAATATGGGGGAAGCAGTGGAAAAGACTATAGACGTCATAGCGACGCACCAATTTGCGGGCCTCAGCCACGTAAGTCTTTTGCCAGGAATATCCTTCGAATCGGCAGAGAAGCGCCATTCGAACACCTTCAGGGGGGTCCTCTCCAGCTTCAATCAAAGAGGGACAGTGCAGGGCGAACCATGCCATTAAATAAGTGTACGACAGACCTATCCTGGGATTGGGTCCGTCGCGGGGCGAAATGGTCCCTTTCCACACTTCGTCGTTGGCTGCCTGCAAAAAGCCTCCATTAAGGCACGAAGGCCTCTCTGGATACAGCACATCATGGCCGGAAGAAGTCCCAGAGAACGACCATGGACTAGACGAACAGCAGGCAGCAGGACATTCAGATGAATGACGTCGCCCGAAGAAGACGGCACCACGCACCTCTTCAGCCAGACTATAAAAAAGCCAGCCAGCAGTGCCTTCCGGGACATCGGCCGACGAGCCTGGTGATGGAAACTCTGAAGAACATTGCCTTTTTCATAGGGACCGTCATCTTCTTTCACAACTAGATCCCTTTGGGAATGCTTTTGCATCCGGCTGAAGATGTCTTCGTCAGCAACTCCACGGTGAGCCGCTTCAGGAGTGTTCCCCATATCTGGGAGCAAATAATCTCCCCAGCTCTTCAAGCTGCATGAAGTTCCCTTACTGCCTCCATGCATGCTGAAGCAAATGTATAAATGGCACATTAACTCCCGGTAGGTCTCAAACAAGGCGGGCTCTTGCTTCTCCCGAAGTGCCAATTCCGCCTCACACGGGAAGTATTCTTCATATTGGAAAGATCCCAAGGGCAGAGCAGAGACTTCCCACATCTCGTGCAGAGCCATACCCAGTTCACCAACAGGGGTGAAGAAAGTTCCTATAACCGGGCAGTACAACTCAAAGATGGTATAGAAGCACGTTACGCTCATCTGAATGCCGTAGCAGGTCGCCCTGACGGCCTCACGAAGGTTCAGCCTCTCCAGATCCTTCTTGAAATGAGCAAGGACGTATACAGTGAAATCCCTCTACCATGCCTTTGGAGGGTGAATCCAGCCGGGAGTCCTGAAATCAGTGGCCGGATAGTTCCCATTAACTTTGAAGAATTGATTGCCAAGGTCAGTGCCACCGCAGGATTTTCTCCCACTGGGATCTCTCGCGATACGTTCCCAGGATGTAAACCCATAATGCAACGAGGAGGCCCTACTCTTGCGTAACCAGGAGACTGAAGCATCAATTTTCCTACATGGACGGAGTCGGTATTCCGGCTCACTTCCCATGACATCTTCCGAGCCTGCGTCACGCATTCGAAGAAAGACAAAGAAAAATGCCACTTGTTAGACGGAAGATAGAACTTCTCGCCATCCAACTGGAAAATCCATTGCCCCTCCCCGGCCAGCAGCTGGCGATCAGGGTCTGGCGCAGCATCCCCGAACATGAAGTCGGGCTTCCTATAGGTTCGACGGTCAAAATCTTCAAGGGGAGCCGTAGTCAGAATGCTCCTCGTGGTGCGTTGATCCTCACCATAAATAAGCGTGTCTCGAACGAGAGAGCTCCGCTCACTAAACAGAGAAGCCTGCCCTTTGAATTGCAGGCTGACATTGCCGTCCAATCCCCTGGTCATCCCAAATAGACTGTTCAAAAGACCAGGAGTGTAGTGCACTGCAGGAACAAAGAGAAACTATGATTAGTTCATCAGCCAAGCAGAGGCCTAAACAAAAACACAATTTTCGTCTAAGGCATAGCCTCGCTCTCCGAGCGAAGCTAGCATGACGATAGCTTCGTCCCGAAGTTTAGCCTCGCAGTTGCAGTTAATTCCGCACTTCGCAACAAAAGCCGGATACAAGGAAATATCCAAGTGTTAGCTTCGCTTTAGAAGCTTAAACAGAATACGATACAGCCCTGAGGACTAACTTCGTTTTAAGGGTATTAAGGTCCTTTTCAGTCACGTTTGAAAGGACAGCTTCGCATCCTGTTATTCAACAGGATGAAAATAGCCTAAGGATAGCTTCGCCTGGAAGCTTAAAGAAGAACTCTTCAGTCCTTCGGTTCCCGTTCAAGAAAGCAAGGGAAATTCAGGGAACTGAATTCCCTAAGAATAACAGACTGTAATTGATCATTTCTTGGGTTCATCCAAAGACATCCAGACATCGGCTTTAAGAGAGAGATGGCAGTCTCTAATCAAAAGGGAAAGTTCCCTACCGGCGATAGGTCGTTCGATGACCGGAGGAGGAGAAGGACCCTCCGCTGCAGAAGTTGCCGCTTCTTTTCCCGCTCGTCTCTTTGGAGCCATTGAAGAACAGTGGAAGTTCCTGAATTCTTGAACAAAGAAGAAGAAGAAGAAGAGAAGAGTCAAGTACTCTGGAAAATTCAAAGAGAAGTAATGTCTTCTCTCTCAGCCCGATGGGGCTTTTATAGGCTGATGATCGCTTGAAACGACGCCTCGATAAGAGCACAGGCTGTTATTTCAAATTAATTTGAAACGGCGCCTAAAGCGCCTTCCCGAGAAGCGCTGATTTAGCCCCACTAAGGGCTAACTTTGCCACAAGTCAAGTGTTGACTTCGCGCGACGTATCGTTAACTTCGCTGAAAAGCTTCCATAGCTCCGCCAAAAGCACAGTCCAAACTTCGCGGAAATGTTAGTCTCGCTGGAAGCTCGTTCCTGATTCAGAAAGGATTCTATCTTTAACTTCGCATGAAGTCTAGCTCCGCAGGACCAATTCAAGTGTTCTCAATTCAAAAGAGAAGGTATAGCAAATCAGATGAGCAGAAACTGAAAATTTATTGATTTAAAAGGAAAGGTACATTGATACTACTACATCAAGGTTGTGTTTCATACAACAGAATCATTTGCTCAAAAGGCATACAAGTGGTCTTATCTACTTTCAAGCGAAACCAACTGGACACGAAAGGCCTTCCTCCTGCACAAGGTCGTAATCCTTCGCACAAGAACAGATGGTGTCACCAGGACAGATTATGCCACCAGGAAGTTGAACCTTCCGTAATCAAAATTGGCAAGGGACTGATCGCCACCAGCAGGTTGGATCTTCTTTGATGAAAATTGGCAATGGAAGGATCCGCGACCTTACAGGTGACGTCCGCTTTCCCAAAGTGGATTATCTCGGATAAGCGACTACCAGCCTTGCCTCGAAGTGGATCATCTCGGATAAGCGACTGCCAACCTCTTCTGGAACGCACATCGGCTGCCCCAGTTTGTTCCTCCTGCTTAAGATTAAAGATTCAACTGGAAAAGCAAGAGGCAACTTTTTGATCTCTTTCATCAAGTCAAAAGATTGGCGAACATAGCTCACTACAATGCAAATTGAAACAAGTTAGTAGTAAGTCAAAGGAAATGCTAAGTCAAATTCTTTGGGGCGAAGCAATTTATATCCGATTCAGATGCAGAATGAATTTCAGATTCAGTTAAGCAGAGGATAGCCTTGCTTGCATAGAGATGATGGGCTAGCTCAGCATAAGCCAAGTCCTAGCCTCGCCGACATGGCTAAGCCAGACTGCTCCAGAGGGACGCAGTCTTGACCCCACCTATATGGCAAGGCTGGCTCAACCTTGAAGAGACTAAGTCCCAAGTTTTGCCTGTGTGGCGAACTTAACAAACATGCAATAATGGCTTCATTGGGAAGCTGGGCTGAAGCCCTTCTTTGCAAATCAGTCAGACGTAAGGGAAATTAATCCCCGAGGCAGCTGTTAAAGCTAAATTAAGGGAGTTAAACTCCCTAAAGGTGATCAGTCTATTGGCGAAGTCTCTGGATGACCGAGACTTACCGGTCCTTGGCCGGGTAATAACCAGAGTGGGCATCCCCACTAGTTCAGAGATCTGAGTATCTCTCTCAACCAAGGGAAGAGAAGAAGAGCAGATCACTTCTCTTCAGAGGACCTCAGGTGTCCTATTTATAGGCCTCTTGGCCTGAGCATTGCCGCCTCAAGCGTGGAAGCACGAGCGCATTTAAGGAATTTTTTGTGCCTTGAGAAAAGGGACGGTTTCCCTTGGAACCGTGCAAAGGAAAAAGCGTCTCCCTCATAAAGGCATTTATGGTGCCTTGAAAAAGGGAATATCCTCCCTCGGAAATGCACAAGGGGAGAATATCTCCCTCGATCAATGCGAGAGAAGGAGTAATCTTTCTCGTAACTGGCCCACAGCAGTTGGCCTCAGGAAAGAAACAGATGTTCCAGAGCGAACTTATTCCAGGAAGCCCAGACGCGAAGCTACCCAGACGCGAATCTACATGATTCTTCAGCGAACTTATCCCAAAGTAGGATTGAAAGTGAAGCTGAACTTAACCACCATGGTGACGTTCGTACTTCACATACCACCGATCAAAGCAATTCAAAGTATTTCGAAGTCTGAGCTATTGCAGACTTTCGAAAACTTTGAAGGGGGTCTTGTTGACACTTAAAAAAGACAAGATTCTTACTGGCCTGAACAATGTCTAAACTTGTTGACATTTACAAAAGACGAGTGACAGACAAGATGACGACCAGTTTTCACCCATCTCCGAGGGACAAGGAAGCAACTTGGACTCCACTGATCCAGTCAAGCAGACAGTGAGCCTGGATTGTCTCTGAACAGACCTCAGCAGGTCTAAGATGCTAGCACTTAGCATCACATGAGCCCAAAGGGATAGCCTCGCCTGAGAGGCTAAGATCATCCAACTTCGCCTTGAAGCCATTCAAAGCTCCGCTAGGAAGCTAACTTATAGCTTCGCCTGAACTGCTCCGCAGAGAGAGTTAGCTCCGCCTGAAGCCACACACAACTGCGCAGAAAGAGTATGCGGTAGCTTCGCCACAGATGACATCTAGCTCCGCCGAAGAGCTTTCTTCTGACTTTGCCAGATACTGTCTCCAACCCCGCTGTGAGTTCAAAGCGGGCAGCGCCGCTGCTGGTCTGCTATGGTCAACCTTTGACTAATCAAATCTCCAGATGAGATCAGATCTAATCGGGATAAGATCAAATCCAATCAAGATCAAATCTAATCAAGATCAAATCTGAGATCAAATTTGACAGTTGATTGCCACAATCTCTTTACTCTTCTAAAACGAGTAAGAGGATCAGTAGAGATCTTTCAATTATATGGAAAGAATCAAACGGATCAGGAGGATCAACCGACCTACCATCTAGCTTCGCAGAAGCTGATCCTAGCCTCGCAGCAAGGCTACTTTCCAGATTTAAACAGATTTGATTCAATATGTTTCTATACTTTCAAGGGACAATTATACCCTTGCTCTCCTTATAAATAGCCCACCAGGGGCACAAGGAGGACGGACCACGCACAGGCTCCAGAGAGACGGCATACTTCTCGAGAGGACGCACCGTGCACAAACAGAGATCTATTCTCTTGAATTCAGAGACCTTTTAGAGAATTGCTTCTCTAATCAAGGTATTGATACCCTAGTACCTTCTTCTCAAGGAATCCCCAGAACCAGGCGAGAAAGAATTCCTAAGTGAAGGCGGTTTTGAGGAGTAACGAGAGGGTTCTACCAACCTTCTGTTCTCTGATTCCCCGAACCAGGCGAGAAGGGAATCTCATCGCTCGCATCGTCAAAGGGACAAAGTGGTCGCGCACTGACCAGACTCCTATCGGCATACTTCTCCAGAATCTCAGAGGAGATCTACTTGTAATCTTTTTAGAATACTTGTAATTTAGCTCCTCGACCCTTTTTTTGTGTAAGTTTTCCCCTTTGCAAATCAATGGAAAACATTAGGTATACCCTATAAGACAGAGTTGAAGCTTAAAGTTGTTGGTGAAGTGAAAGAATCTGATAGAAAATTAGACAGGTAGGAAGATCAAGATGCTCCGGTATGGTCATGTTGAGGAGTACAGGGATTCTTTCCTGCAAGTTGACAAAAACAATAGTATTAAGACCTACTTCACAGATGGAAAAGAAGGTGTAGCCAGAGAGGTGAACCATGCCTTGCTGGAAAAGATTTGGTATTTATTGTCTAATGCATCGTTGGACAAATTGTTTTGGGCTGAAGCCAATGTGTATTCTAGTCATCTCTTGAATAGGTTACCGACGACTGCGATAGGAGGTAAGACTCCTTTGGAGATTTGGTCAGGTGAAGCTGCACGTGACCATAGTTTACTTAGAGTATTTGGTTGTCTGATCTATGTTGATGTCAAGAAAGACATGTTAGACTCTAAGGTGAACAATTTGGTGTTCTTGAGATACATGAAAAACTTGAAAGGTTACAAGTTATGGGATAAAAAAAAAAGGTTTGTCGCGAGCAGACATGTCACATTAGATGAGGCTTTGATGGTGAGGCCCACCATCTCCTAGCAGGAGGGGACAATGAAGACTAACTCAAAAGTATCGCAGTGGGTGGAAATTGATGCTACTCCACATTGTCAAGTTGGTTCAATATCGTCTGGGATTCCATCGGTAACGACACCGGGTGAAGATCGAGTAGCCGATATGGATACTGAGCATGTTGAAAAGATGGTTCAGATGCAGCTAGAGGAATTAAAGGGAATCGGCGAAGGTGTGTTGTAAAGAAGCATGGATCTCATATTGATGAGGTTCATATGACTCAGCCAAATGGGTTCATTGGTGCAAAGAAGAGAGTTGGTAGAGCTCGATTAAGCTCATTGCAATGAATTATGAGAGGCCTAATCTCTTGGGCATAGGGTATGTACGCAGTCGTGATGGTGCAGCTGTTTGGTGGTGCAATCCGTATGAAGCTATTTGGGTTATAATGTTCTCAAAAATTAGCAGCGAAAGCTAAAATTTAGACTTCACGTAGAAGTGAAGAGTTGGACTTCACGTAGAGGTAAAGTGTTGTGATCTTGATGAACAATTTATTTTTCTTGTGAGATGATAGTTGAGCTTGCATAAGGGGGCATGTATTCAGTTTGTTGAGTTGAAGTTGATTATTTAGTGTACTCTACTCAGATTTACTTGGACCATCTTGAAGACATTTAGATTGGAGTGTCAGTCAGTAGTTGAGTTATTGTTGGCACATGGTGGGTCCTTCTTGAGGTAATTTGGAATGGTGTTCCATTTAGTTGCTTAGTTGTAGGCATGTTCGTTGATTGGCTCATATGGTACTGATTCTCTTTGGTGGAGTGTTGGGAATGCATGTATAGTGCATTCCGTTTGGATGGTTGAGCTGAAATTTATAATCTTTACAATTGATATTAGAGTTTGGAGAGAGTTGCTTGAGGGGGCGACAAACTCAATTTGAATTCGGTGTGCTCATTTGAAATCAATTGTAAGTGTGTTGGCGATTCATTTGGAACCGGTTGGTCCGTTCAGCCAAGTTAAGATCGTATGTCTATTTAACTGAGATCGTGGGTCGATTTCGCCAGGAGCTCTCTATAGACTGTCTAAAAATTACTGAAGACAAGTTGTTAAAAAGCAGAATTCAAACTCCAGACGCAAGGCTAGTCATTGCCACTAGCGCAACACTAAGACGTAAGAGTTGAAACCCGCGTCTCAACATCACTACAAGGTCCAGGACACGGAGCGCGAAAGCCACATCTCAGCATTATTGCAGTACCAAACGCAGAGCTTGAAACCCGCGTCTCATGTGAAGCTTGATGCGAAACTGGAAACCCGCGTCTCTCAAGCATTACTTCAGTAGCAAGACACAAGGCTCAAAACCTACGTCTCGGTTATAACTGCCCTTATTACTGGGTCAATTACTGCCCACGTAATGAGGGAGTTAACCCCTATTATGGAGTGTTTTTAGGGGACACGTTTACCCCCTGAAACCTCTATAAAAAGCTTAGTTTGCTATGGAAGAAGGGTCGGAAAATTCTTAGTAAGAAGAACTTCGGTTGTAAGCTGTATAAGCACCAAGACCTCTGGCTGAAGAGAGCTCTACTCTTCGAACAACTTGCTGCGTACAAGTTCGTCTTTGCCTACAATCTCTTTGAGATCCTTGGTGGACAGAAACTGTGTTACTTCGTCTACTATCCAAAGAGAGGATTCCCAAAGGACCAAACGTTCACCCGGCTAACGGAAAATAAAATTCACTTTCCATCGCTACATCAAGAACCCGGCTTTAAACAAAGGAGAGATTTAAGCTTGAATATCTCCTCTCTCTTGTAAAAGGATTATTGATCCGCTATAATTTTCTTTACAATCAAATAAAGAAGTTACTCCTAGATCTTCAATTTTCCCCCACCAAATAAGAGATGGCGACTCCGCTGGGGACTACTTTCTCTACCAATGAGCAAAGTCGTGGCGCAAGGTGACGTCACCTACATAGGAAAAATTGTCGAATCACTTGTCGTGGAGTTCGATCAGACAAAGTATGAAGAGTTTCTCTCTTCTGGCTCCAAGAGCCCTAGGGCGCGGCAGTACCGCAAGGTCTCCTTGGGGGCTCACTCTCAAGTCCGCTCTGAGACCCTGACAGATGCGAGTGACAAGAAGAGTGTCACGACTGATCGTATCACACGTGACTCCCGCGTCAACGTCTCCCATGAGACCCGCAAGGTGGATGTTGTTGATGTTCAGCCCGTTCATGCCCGTCCCCTTCCTTAGCACCAAGTCACCGGGGGTTCCCAGCAACCTTTACGGCGTAACCGGAACGCTAAACATTGATAGAGACGACGCGCGCGATAATTGCAGGCGTAAGATGCTAAAACAATCATCTGTCCAGCAGAGACAGACACAAGGCTCAGGCTTGCATCTCTTCTAAATTGCGTCAGACGTACGGAGTCCGCGTATGGAGACCCAAACGCGAAGCCCAACGGGCTTGCCATTCTGAAGTTCCACCTCCCAAACGCGATGCTTAGCAGCGCGAGGTCCGTGCTTCTCATCCGAGATACGAGACCCGCGTCTCTACAGTTATACGCTGGACCCAGAAGGCCTGCGTTTCTCAAGTGTCGCTAGCCAGATGTGACAATCCGCAACGCGAGGTCCGCGTCTCTTCTCAGCAGAGGCGCGAGACCCACATTTCAGAGCCAAAATGCGAGAGCCGCGTCTATCTTACAAGACGTGAGCTCCGCGTCTCAGAACCCTGCGTCTCAGCTTTGCAACGCAAGGATAGCTCTCAGAAGCTGAAAAGCCCTTGACAACTCGAGGCTGATCTCTTCGATCCCCCTCCGATAGATCTAAAAGATTATTTTACAAAGGAAAGGAGTGCTAATCAGATCACTCCGTCTTGTTGCTGTGAACGGCTCATCACGACAATGCTCTCTGAATGCCGCTGTAGCTTATATGCAAGCAAACAGTTGGTGTTCAGACGATTATCCCAACCTCCTGATCAGCCAAAAAGTATCGCTCCCATAGGAGGAGAACCTTCTCTGACATGGAGTACCCTGAAGTCACTGCAAACATGTGTAACACCCCGCTCCCAGAAGACGTACTTAGTTGCGTATTCAGATTTTTCGATCGTATTTTTCGATTTACTTCCTATATTTATTTTGTATTTGAATTATTTATATGATCATTTTGTCTTGGATCCGGATTCACGGACTCGGAGTCAGCCCTAGTCTGAACCGACAACCCGATCCTAATGAATTGCTCGATTTGGTCTTTCTAGTATTTAGATTTGACCGATTTTAGTTTTAAATATCATTTTCCAATATTTTAGATTTTCTGTGATTTTCTGGAATTTTCCTGAATAAAAATGAAAATCTTCAAAACCGGTGTCGACCAGTGCCACTGACCGATTCCTGGATTTTTAATTTACAAATGGAGTCAAATTTTGAGAAACCGCTTTCCCATATTTGTTTAGAATAATATTTACTATCTTAATTCATTTTTTGGGAATTTTCAGAATTTATCAGATTTCTGCCAGATTTGGTGTCGACCGATATTGGCGGCCGATTCCAGGATTTTTAATTTAAAAACTATAAAGAACTTCTTGAAATGGATTTCACCATGATTCTTAGAATTATATTCTTGATTTTTGAGAATTTTTGCGGGTCGTTCCGAGATACTTGATTTTCGGACGATTTCGGTATTTTTCCGAAAGTTTTCCGCATTCGCAACTGAATCCCGGGAATCCGCCACTCTAATCATTTTTCACTTTTTATTCTAAGAAAATATCTTCCTTTTTTCATTTTCTTTCCTTTTTCCTATTTTCTTTCCTTCCATTTCTTTCCACCAAATTCTACAAACTTCTCCATTCTTCCACCAAAAATATCTTCTTCAAAATATCTCCTCCACCACAAATATCTTCTCCAAAATATCCCAAACCACTCAAACTCCTCTCCCATCACCATGGCCGGCCAAGAGAAAGAGAGAGACACCTCACCTCTCCATTTTACAAATAACCCCCTCTCTTTTACATTTTTACATCACCTTCACAATTCCAAAATCCTATATATACCTTTCCTTCTCCTTTCCACTTCATTTTTCTCTTCACCAAAACTTTAACCACCACCAACTCCTCCTTTATCTCCACCATAACAACAACCACTACAACTTCTCCAACTCCTTACCTTCATCTTCTTCCTCCTCCATCTCCATGTAAACCACCACAAACTTCAAACAACTCCACCAAAACCTCCACCTTCTCCTTTACCTTTTCCAAAACATACCACCACTAAAATCCTTCACCAAAACCATCACCCCACCACCTACTTCAAGGGCTGGCCACCTCCTTTGGATTGGGGCCGAGCTCTTCTTCGTCGGCAACATCTCGATGATTATTCCGGTAATCGTTCGCGATTATTCCGGTAATCATTTCGGGTAACGCCTCCGATGATTATTCCGGTAATCGTTCGCGATTATTCCGGTAATCATTTCGGGTAACGCCTCCGATGATTATTCCGGTAATCGTTTACGATTATTCCGGTAATCATTTCGGGCAACGTCTCCGATGATTATTCCGGTAATCGTTCACGATTATTCCGCTAATCTTTCCAGTGATAATTGCAACGACAAACACTAACATCACTACCACCATCTTTTTCTTAAACTTTCATCATCACCTTCTTCATCTTCATCAAGTAATACCACCACCCCGAAATCACCTTTCCCTTCCTCTCTTCCTCTCTGTTGATTGCTGACGCGGATCTCCACCCCGCGTCTAGGCAATTCCTTAACGCAATCCGCGCGTTCCTGTATTGATACGACGCGGAGCCCATGCCCGCGTCGGTGTTCTTCTTGTGTTAACGCGACGCAGAACCCACGTCCGTGTCCGCATTCTCCTCGCGTCCTGACTTGAACGCAGACCTCGCGTTTGTGGCATCTATGCGACGCGAACCCCGCGTCTGCTACTCCGCGTCTGCTACTTTCGCGTCTGCTACTCCCGCATCTGCTACTTTCGCGTCTGCAACCCTCGCGTCTGCAACCCTCGCGTCTCATTCTCAAAACCCGCGTCTCCCTGTACACTCTCTCTTCCCATATACTTCTCTCTCTAGATTTCCCTCTCTCTCTAACTCTTTCTCTCTCCTCTTCACTTTCTCTCTCTAAATATTTATATCATATTTTACGGCGCGTGCGCGAGTTCCATGGATTTCGGACTTTTCGACATTCCGGTGATTTAGGTGAGTGTTCTCGCCTCCATTTGGATTCCCTGCTTCGTCGGGTCGACATGTATTTTAATTTTATGTTTATATGTATTTTGTATTGGGCTGAGTACCTGTATTTGTGTATGGCCGAGTGCCAATAGCTGGACATGTATTGCTCTGTGACGAATGCTTGTAATAGGATAGAACAACTCGTCCGGGCCATTCAGCCTCCGGTCTATCACTATCTCGAAAGGGAAGTGATTGGGACCGTCAGGTCTCTCCATCCTCCAGCCTCCGGTCTCTCACTATCTCGAAAGGGAAGTGATTGGGACCGTCAGGTCTCTCAGCCCTTCAGCCTCCGGTCTCTCACTATCTCGAAAGGGAAGTGATTGGGACCGTCAGGTCTCTCAGCCCCGCTTGGTTATCATGATCAGCGTTCAGCGCTTTATCACTAGATTCGTTTAGGCAAGATGCTGCCAGAATTCCTACTCGCACCTTAAGCCGAGTTGTCCCGGTAACCTTGCCAGACGCTCCAGTGTTAAATACTGTTTGCTATCTGTATACTCCAGCTTGCTCAGCTCCGCTTGATTGTGCTCAACTACTATTCTATCACATGCCATGTATTTACCTGATATGTTAACACTTGACATGCCATGCCATTACTTCATAACTGTCATTTACTTGCTACTAATTAACACCTGTTTGTATCACCTGACAAATGATGTGTTAACATCTGATACCCGTCATGTTACTACTTGACACTGACTCATGTTATACCACCAGTTCCCGGCGGATCCTGAATGGAACTAAGTGCCACACGGAGCAAAGTGCCACACCACACGATTGGTGGGGGCCACCTCTTGAATCTGTGGGGGCCACCTCTAGAATCCATTCCCATCAGAACAAAGTGCCACATGGAACAAAGTGCCACACCACATACGTGGTGGGGGCCACCTCTTGAATCTGTGGGGGCCACCTCTTGAATCTGTAGGGCCATCTCCTGCCTGTACCTGATCTCTTGTTATGAACTCCTGTCATGACCAGATAATTAAGCCATAAAAAGGATAACTTGCACGGGGAATGGGAGGAAGTGATGGATGCCGGTATGATGCCTTGCTTATAGTAGTGGAATACCAGAACTGACGATTCGTGTTAGGGGGATTTCAGGCCCCCAGAAGATGCGTGTTAGGGGGATTTAAGGCCCCCAATGGCTGTGTCCCGGGCGGTCGGGAACTACTATAAGAGGAGCTATCAGTTCTTCATCAGCTTCCAGTAACAACCCTCGGCTTGCTTATATATGGATGTATGTGTGTTGGGATGTACACCAGGACACATACCTAGATATATGGGTCAGACGAGTAATAATAATAAAAGATGCCTGTTATGTACTCCTGTTATGCCTGTTATCTACTCCTGTTATGCCTGTTATGAACTCCCGTTATGCTTGTTATGATTCCTGTTATGCCTGTTATGTACTCCTGTTATGACCGTTGTATGATTTGCCACGAATGCTTTTATCGGATTTTACATCGGATTTCCGGTTTTATGATTATTAACATATTAGCTACTCATACCCTGTTTTATTACCCATGTTCCATCCCTTCAGTCTTCTGCTCCTATCTTATCATACCATGAGTACCTCCTGCTTGATATCACTTGTTATATATCTACCTTGCTTACATGCTTCTGCTCACGACACAGTTTTCAATGCATGATTATGATTCAGTTTTATCGATACACATGTGCTTATCGTTGCACGCCATCTGGCTTTTGCCTCACCACTCGCCTGGGGAGTTCTATCTGACTCCCCTGGATCCTCATGTCCAGGTCATGGAGCTTGGAGCGTGTGGATTCTCCCAGTTGCTGATCAGAGTGGCGCAGCTGAAGCGTGGATCTCCAGTAGACCATCTGAAGCTCTATCCTTCCAGGCCCCCTGTACGCCTCTCGAGTTTTCCTTTTGTAAACTCTGAAAATCACCTAGAGGGGGGTGAATAGGTGATAATGCTAATCAATGGACAAATTAAAAATTAAGATGTAACAAACATCACACTAGATTCACAAGATGAATGAAAGCAAGTAAATATAGCAATGATGATGATAAGCAAGTAATAAGTGCAAGAATGTAAACCAATCGCAAACACAAGGATATGTTATCGAGGTTCGAGCACCCAGCTCTACTCCCCGCCTTCCCCAGAAGGATTCTAGCTACTTCCACTATCTCAAAGAAATCACAATTACACCGGAGTACCCAACTCCACAATCTCAATTACAAGCAATTTCTGAGTAGTTAAAAGATCACAAACTCTCTCTTTCAAATGTCTCTTCCCTTACAAAAGGTCCTTAGAGAACAATGAGTAGGAATGAAGCTCTTGTTGTAAGTAAAGAAAGAAAATTAAATCAGAGAGTATTTCAAAAACCACTTCAGAAAATGAGAGAGAATTTCAGCACAAAAATCAAGAAACAAATCTCTTTGAAAGCCTTAAACTTTTGAATTTTTCTTGCAAAAATTGTTGTAAACAAACTCTCCCCAAACACCCCTATTTATAAGAGAGGGCTAGGGTTTAGGGATAATACAAACTTAAGGTTAATTAAGACATATTAGATTTGAAATATATCCCTAAATCAAATTTTAAACACAAGAAGACAAAATAAAACAGCTTATTAAAAACTGCCCGTTACTGTTCAACGGATAGTTCGGTCGACTGGCCGGTCGACCGCACGTTCAAATTATGACCGTTGCAGGCCAGCGGTCGACCGCCCGGTCGACCCAATCTATCCGAGAGCAGACTGAGTTACAGTCGGTCGACCGTGCGGTCGACCGCAAAAACGTGCACACTGATACATGTACACCCAGAACTACAGTCGACTGGGCCGGTTGACCGGCCAAACCTGTCATAGGTCCGGTCGACTGTCCGGTCGACTGGTTCAGGTCAAAAACTTGGTTTTGGACAGAAAAATAAAAGGGATTTTGATTTTGACAAAAATACTTTTGAACAGGGATTAGCATAAAACATAAATATATGTCTGTAGGCAAAATCTTGTATGCAAAATATTTTTGTATAAATTATAAGAAATTATTTTGGATTAAGTATGTGCGCAAAAACGTGTGTGATAGAGCTTCAAACCTATCCACTATTCTGTAACAAACTATAAATCTAAAAACAAAAGAATTAAAGACTTCTTGAGCAATCTTCAAGTCTTTGAGCCATGCTATCCTTGCTAGAGCCTTCTTCTTCTATGATCCTTCCTTGATGTGCAATATGCCTTCATAGCTTTATGAACCTAGAAGTTGTTGCAATAGCAAGCAATGCCCTCCAAACATGGTACTTATCCTGAAACTTATCTTAAGCAAATTCATTAGTACCAAATAGCTCTTATTTGGTTTGTCATCATCAAAACATAAAACAATTGGAGAGTGTAACCTCTTGGGCCAACAAACTCGTGAGTACCTTTTATACTGTTCACTCTTGTACATCTCTTTGTATTCTCGCAATTGCGCATATCAGTGATGTAATATTCATGTAATATTGGATCACCTCTGGTGATAACTTTGTAATTGTACTCATGTGTTGGAATGTATAATGCACCACTTGCTTCCGTACTCTGATTCTTGCCTGTACTGATGCTTAGCATATATACGTGAGGGTATTTCTGACCTGCGTATATACGTTGCAGTAACGTCTCCGTACCTGCCGGATCGGGGCGTTATAGGATGGTATCAGAGCCTAGGCTCTAGCATCCTCAGTACGTCCAGACGGCAAATTAATGGTAAAGAAATTTGCAACTGGAATGCATGAGTCCTGGTTATACAATCCAACTACAAGTACAGAGTTATCTATTCTTGATCATCTTTCCTTTAATTTCTAATCCCTTCCATCCTTCCCCTGTTTTGGTTTTTCGAAGCCTTTATACCAACTTAAGATATGGATATACTAGAGAGGTAGTGGCTGGTTCTGAATAAAGCTATTACATGATCTCTTCGGCTGACTCTATAAAGCTCGGTATTCTCAGGATTGATCCTAATCGGGTTATTTTTCAGAAGTCAGTAGTCGGAATTCTCTACGGATATTCTATATTCTCGGCTATATCTTTTGGAGTGATTGATGCCTAGTATTCAGAATTCTCAATTATCGGTCTTCTTTATTATGCTCATGACTATCAGGGTTTCCTATATCTTCAGTATTCTGGCTTCTTCTCGGAGGGCTATCAAGTATCCAACTCTATTGCAAAGTAACGACATCAGATCAGTATTATTTGGTACCGTTCAAAACCTTATACAGCCAGAAGTGCAGAGGATGTTTATATTCTGATCATTGTTCGGTCAACTTGAGAGCCCTACCTATAGTGCTTCATATCTTAATTGATATAATTCCGCCCTTGTCCTCCTTGTGTTCAATTTACCCCTTATCGAAATTGCAAGGACGCAATTTTTGTAAGGTGGATGGATTGTAACACCCCGCTCCCAGAATACGTACTTAGTTGCGTATTCAGATTTTTTGATCGTATTTTTCGATTTACTTCCTATATTTATTTTGTATTTGAATTATTTATATGATCATTTTGTCTTGGATCCGGATTCACGGACTCGGAGTCAGCCCTAGTCTGAACCGAGAACCCGATCCTAATGAATTGCTCGATTTGGTCTTTCTAGTATTTAGATTTGATCGATTTTAGTTTTAAATATCATTTTCCAATATTTAGATTTTCTGTGATTTTCTGGAATTTTTCTGAATTAAAATGAAAATCTTCAAAACCGGTGTCGACCAGTGCCACTGACCGATTCCTAGATTTTTAATTTACAAATGGAGTCAAATTTTGAGAAACTGCTTTCTCATATTTGCTTAGAATAATATTTACTATCTTAATTCATTTTTTGAAAATTTTCAAAATTTATCAGATTTCTGCCAGATTTGGTGTCGACCGATATTGGCGGCCGATTCTAGGATTTTTAATTTAAAAACTATAAAGAATTTATTAAAATGGATTTCACCATGATTCTTAGAATTATATTCTTGATTTTTGAGAATTTTTGCGGGTCGTTCCGAGATACTTGATTTTCGGACGATTTCGGTATTTTTCCGAAAGTTTTCCGCATCCGCAACTGAATCCCGGGAATCCGCCACTCTAATCATTTTCACTTTTTATTCCAAGAAAATATCTTCCTTTTTCAATTTTCTTTCCTTTTTCCTATTTTCTTTCCTTCCTTTTCTTTCCACCAAATTCTACAAACTTCTCCATTCTTCCACCAAAAATATCTTCTTCAAAATATCTCCTCCACCACAAATATCTTCTCCAAAATATCCCAAACCACTCAAACTCCTCTCCCATCACCATGGCCGGCCAAGAGAAAGAGAGAGACACCTCACCTCTCCATTTTACAAATAACCCCCTCTCTTTTACATTTTTACATCACCTTCACAATTCCAAAATCCTATATATACCTTTCCTTCTCCTTTCCACTTCATTTTTCTCTTCACCAAAACTTTAACCACCACCAACTCCTCCTTTATCTCCACCACAACAACAACCACTACAACTTCTCCAACTCTTACCTTCATCTTCTTCCTCCTCCATCTCCATGTAAACCACCACAAACTTCAAACAACTCCACCAAAACCTCCACCTTCTCCTTTACCTTTTCCAAAACATACCACCACTAAAATCCTTCACCAAAACCATCACCCCACCACCAACTTCAAGGGCCGGCCACCTCCTTTGGATTGGGGCCGAGCTCTTCTTCGTCAGCAACGTCTCCGATGATTATTCCGGTAATCGTTCGCGATTATTCCGGTAATCATTTCGGGTAACGCCTCCGATGATTATTCCGGTAATCGTTCGCGATTATTCCGGTAATCATTTCGGGTAACGCCTCCGATGATTATTCCGGTAATCGTTTACGATTATTCCGGTAATCATTTCGGGCAACGTCTCCGATGATTATTCCGGTAATCGTTCACGATTATTCCGGTAATCTTTCCGGTGATAATTGCAACGACAAACACTAACATCACCACCACCATCTTTTTCTTAAACTTTCATCATCACCTTCTTCATCTTCATCAAGTAATACCACCACCCCGAAATCACCTTTCCCTTCCTCTCTTCCTCTCTGTTGATTGCTGACGCGGATCTCCACCCCGCGTCTAGGCAATTCCTTAACGCAATCCGCGCGTTCCTGTATTGATACGACGCGGAGCCCATGCCCGCGTCGGTGTTCTTCTTGTGTTAACACGACGCAGAACCCACGTCCGCGTCCGCATTCTCCTCGCGTCCTGACTTGAACGCAGACCTCGCGTTTGTGGCATCTATGCGACGCGAACCCCGCGTCTGCTACTCCCGCGTCTGCTACTTTCGCGTCTGCTACTTTCGAGTCAGCAACCCTCGCGTCTGCAACCCTCGCATCTCACTCTCAAAACCCGCGTCTCCCTGTACACTCTCTCTTCCCATATACTTCTCTCTCTAGATTTCCCTCTCTCTAACTCTTTCTCTCTCCTCTTCACTTTCTCTCTCTAAATATTTATATCATATTTTACGGCGCGTGCGCGAGTTCCATGGATTTCGGACTTTTCGACATTCCGGTGATTTAGGCGAGTGTTCTCGCCTCCATTTTGATTCCCCGCTTCGTCGGGTCGACATGTATTTTAATTCCATGTTTATATGTATTTTGTATTGGGCTGAGTCCCTGTATTTGTGTATGGCCGAGTGCCAATAGCTGGACATGTATTGCTCTGTGACGAATGCTTGTAATAGGATAGAACAACTCGTCCGGACCATTCAGCCTCCGGTCTCTCACTATCTCGAAAGGGAAGTGATTGGGACCGTCAGGTCTCTCCATCCTCCAGCCTCCGGTCTCTCACTATCTCGAAAGGAAAGTGATTGGGACCGTCAGGTCTCTCAGCCCTTCAGCCTCCGGTCTCTCACTATCTCGAAAGGGAAGTGATTGGGTTCATCAGGTCTCTCAGCCCCGCCTGGTTATCATGATCAGCGTTCAGCGCTTTATCACTAGATTCGTTTAGGCAAGATGCTGCCGAAATTTCTACTCGCACCTTAAGCCGAGTTGTCCCGGTAACCTTGCCAGACGCTCTAGTGTTAAATACTGTTTGCTGTCTGTACACTCCAGCTTGCTCAGCTCTGCTTGATTGTGCTCAACTACTATTCTATCACATGCCATGTATTTACCTGATATGTTAACACTTGACATGCCATGCCATTACTTCATAACTGTCATTTACATGCTACTAATTAACACCTGTTTGTATCATCTGACAAATGATGTGTTAACATCTGATACCCGTCATGTTACTACTTGACACTGACTCATGTTATACCACCAGTTCCCGGCGGATCCTGAATGGAACTAAGTGCCACACGGAGCAAAGTGCCACACCACACGATTGGTGGGGGCCACCTCTTGAATCTGTGGGGGCCACCTCTAGAATCCATTCCCATCAGAACAAAGTGCCACATGGAACAAAGTGCCACACCACATACGTGGTGGGGGCCACCTCTTGAATCTGTGGGGGCCACCTCTTGAATCTGTAGGGCCATCTCCTGCCTGTACCTGATCTCTTGTTATGAACTCCTGTCATGACCAGATAATTAAGCCATAAAAAGGATAACTTGCACGGGGAATGGGAGGAAGTGATGGATGCCGGTATGATGCCTTGCTTATAGTAGTGGAATACCAGAACTGATGATTCGTGTTAGGGGGATTTCAGGCCCCCAGAAGATGCGTGTTAGGGGGATTTAAGGCCCCAAATGGCTGTGTCCCGGGCGGTCGGGAACTACTATAAGAGGAGCTATCAGTTCTTCATCAGCTTCCAGTAACAACCCTCGGCTTGCTTATATATGAATGTATGTGTGTTGGGATGTACACCAGGACACATACCTAGATATATGGGTCAGACGAGTAATAATAATAAAAGATGCCTGTTATGTACTCCTGTTATGCCTGTTATGTACTCCTGTTATGCCTGTTATGAACTCCCGTTATGCTTGTTATGATTCCTGTTATGCCTGTTATGTACTCCTGTTATGACCGTTGTATGATTTGCCACGAATGCTTTCATCGGATTTTACATCGGATTTCCGGTTTTATGATTATTAACATATTAGCTACTCATACCCTGTTTTATTACCCATGTTCCATCCCTTCAGTCTTCTGCTCCTATCTTATCATACCATGAGTACCTCCTGCTTGATATCACTTGTTATATATCTACCTTGCTTACATGCTTCTGCTCACGACACAGTTTTCAATGCATGATTATGATTCGGTTTTATCGATACACATGTGCTTATCGTTGCACGCCATCTGGCTTTTGCCTCACCACTCGCCTGGGGAGTTCTATCTGACTCCCCTGGATCCTCATGTCCAGGTCATGGAGCTTGGAGCGTGTGGATTCTCCCAGTTGCTGATCAGAGTGGCGCAGCTGAAGCGTGGATCTCCAGTAGACCATCTGAAGTTCTATCCTTCCAGGCCCCCTGTGCGCCTCTCGAGTTTTCTTTTGTAAACTCGTGAGTACCTTTTATACTGTTCACTCTTGTACATCTCTTTGTATTCTCGCAATTGCGCATATCAGTGATGTATATTCATGTAATATTGGATCACCTCTGGTGATAACTTTGTAATTGTACTAATGTGTTGGAATGTATAATGCACCACTTGCTTTCGTACTCTGATTCTTGCCTGTACTGATGCTTAGCGTATATACGTGAGGGTATTTCTGACCTGCGTATATACGTTGCAGTAACGTCTCCGTGCCCACCGGATCGGGGCGTTACAACATGGCAAGCAGAAGTAGGGAAAACAACTAGCAGTCAGCTCTGACGAGTCTGACACCGAACCAGAAGGAGTGTATCGGCATACTCGCACTCGGACTGGTGCGATTACCCCGATCAACTATAGTGCCCTACCTCGGGGCATTGAAGTAAATGAATCACATTCCGCCATTATAGAATTGCAGGCTTTGAACTCTTCCATAGAGAAGAAAGCCTTCGCGTACATGACAAATACTCCTGAGGAGATGGCCAGGTGCTTTGAATAACAAGCCCAGGTCCAGAGGGAACAATTCGAGATGATTCGTGCTCAACAAGAATCCATCGATTCCCTCAAACAGATGCTGACACAATTGCTTGAGGATAAGAGGAAGTCAACCGCCAAAACTTCTTCTAAAAAGTCCAAAGACAAACGGAAAGAGGGAGAAAACTCATCTTCTGTACATATCGAGGAGAAGGAGCAATCTGATTCTGAGTCATCTAAATCCTCGTCTAAGGAGGAAGGCAACCCGGACCATGGGAATATTCATTCTAAAAGAATGAGTCCATTGGAGCACCGTCTGGAAGCCCTTACCAACCGGAAAGGCCTCCAAGAAGTAGGAGTGATCCGGCCATATCCGGTCGAGTGGGACCTTGTTCCATACCCTCCCAAGTTCAAAGCTCCAATCCTACAGGCTTTTGACGGCAAAGGGTCACCGAACGAACATATCTACTACTTCAAGTCTCAAACAGGAAATGTGATAGATAACGATGCCATCCTGGCACGTTTGTTCATCAGCACTCTAAAGGGGCTTGCCTTTGAATGGTTCATAAAACTCCCAGAAGGCTCCATTAAAAATTGGAGTGATCTGGAGAAGCTCTTCCTGACACACTTCTTCGAAGATGACTCGGAGATCACAATGCTTACTCTCTTGGCCACGAAGCAGCGAAAGGGGGAGTCAGTCAAAACTTTTGAGGAAAGATTTCGGAACATGGCACTCCGATGTCCTAGCGGTATGACCCAGGCCACCCTGGTAGAAACATGCCGCCACAATCTACAAACTTTATTCCTAACCCAAATAGGAGCTGCTGAGAGCTGCACCTGGAAGCGACTAGTCCAGCAAGGTGAACAGGCTGAAGAAATTGTCGCCATGGTTAAGGCAGAAGAAAACAAATTCAGACCCGAGAAGTCGACAAGGCATATGCCAGAAACATCTTTTCAATCAAAGAGAAAAGATAATTTGGTGACAGAGACAAAATCCCCCGTTAAATCTCAGCCGGTCAGGAGAAGTGGCCCTTCAAGTCAGCCACGGGCCAACAAGCAGTACTCCTTCAAAGACAAACATGTTGATTCGTTGTTCAAGTTACTCAACAAGAGTAATAGATTGAAGCTTCCTGAAGCTAGACGTCCTAAAGAAGTCAGTAAAACTGATAATCCTAACTACTGCCTGTATCATAGGATACTAGGGCACCCCACCAAGAGCTGCTACGTCTTCAAAGACATCCGTCAAACTTTGATTGATGCAGAAGTGTTAAAGCTCCGTCCAGAGCAGAAGAAAGTGACGGCTAATATGACATCATTTCTTCAGTTTGGAAAACAGCCTCCAACACCGTCTGGAGTAGTTCCCATCCCGAAAGGGGAACTAAGAATGATTAATACGGACCCATATCACCAACAAGAGAAGGGTCTTGTACCCATCCCCATACCTCAGAGGGACATTTTGTGGTTTCATCCCGATCTTGTGGACAGCCAGCAATGAACTACTGTTACTAACAGAAGGTCCAAAGGCAAGGAGAAAGCTTCGTCCTTTAATGTGGTGTGCGCTTTTTCCTGAGAAGCAGAATTCGATGTTCCCTCACTAACTGATTCAGAAGAGGAAATAATCGTTCTTGCTGCAGAACTTAATAAATCCCTCGTAGCAGAAACTCATTCGGGTCAGTCATATTTAAAAAAGTATGACAAGATGGTGGCAAGTCCTCCTAAACCCACTATAGAGTCAGCAAGCCCTCCACGAAGCAACTAGTAGAGAAGCAGAAAGAGCTTCAATTTTCTAAGGCTCTCCCAAAGGACAACGCGGAAGGATCTACAACACCTTACCGCTTTGACGTCCTGGCTCAATTGGCCAATATTCCGATCAGAATCATCCTTTACGAACTCCTGAGACTATCAAAGTCAACAAGAGAAGCTCTAAGGGAAGCCTTTGCTAATGCTGAGGTCTTCATGGCCTAGATTCCATCCGGAATATAGGAGAAGGATGTAAAAGACTGCCTCCATGCCTCCCAAAATGCTCCCTGCATCACCTTCACGACAGATGATATGCAGGTTAAGGGAAAACATGATCGGCCCCTGTACTTCACAGGGTATATTGGATCGTCTGAAGTAAGCCGCATTCAGGTAGATCCAGGATCCGCATTGAGCATCATGCCTCGTCGGGTCATGCAGCACTTAGGGATCCCTACCTACCGATTGAGTGCTACCCAGACCACCATCTATGGTTTCAACGCCAATAGTACGCGCCCAATGGGGAAGATCAAGCTCAAATGTCAAATCGGGGATCTAAAGTCTGAAGTGACATGCTATGTGATCGACGCCAACACTTCATACAATTTGTTGCTAGGACGACTGTGGATTCATCGTAATTCCATCGTCCCCTCCACTCTCCACCAAGTCATGAAGTACATTGACGAAAGTGAGAAAGTTCGAACGTTGATTGCCAAAAGACATCCGTTCAAGGGGGTAGAGAATTATTTCACAGACTTCGTCCTATACCAAGACTCTCTAAAAACAAATGAGGACCTACAACCAGAGGAACCAGACTCTGGTAACGAAGCTGACACTGAGCCAGAGGTGGAAGAAGAGTGCATGTGAGAATTAGATCCACTTGTAACGAGCATTAATAAGCTCGATGTTAATAACACCGCCGATGATGTAGGCGGGTGGTATATTAATGAAGAGTTAAATTTGGCTTACTTTTCTGTGTTCACTTCTGATTCAGTGCCATCAGACACTAGTACCAAAATGGATAATGACTCCTGGTCGGCAATGGATGCTCTGACATCATTGCATGTACCAATGAAGTCATCCTTCGAAACGTACCAAGATGTCGGTGATGCGCACGAATCAGTATTCATGGTCCCAGCAAGACGCAAACCCCAAAAACCAATCCTTTTCGAACAAATCAAGTCCGAACTGATGTCTCGTGAAGAGTCAAAAAGCGAGAATGAATTTCCCCAGTTCACTCATTATGAGCCAGATATACTCAGAATGATGAAAAGTATGGGATATGATCTGACAAATGGTCCTGGGTTGAACTTCAGCAAAGGAAGAAGAACACTACTTCGATCTTTCGTTCTGAAAGAGAAAACCCCTGATTATTACCATCGAACTCGTAGGGGTTTGGGTTATGTGTCAACCCCAATTCCATCAGCCTCTAAGTCTGAAGAGTTACCATACCATAACTACTTATTTGGCACGTCATCATGGGAATCAGACATTAGTATCAGCAACATCTTTGGAGAACTTTTAGTAAACATAGTTTCAATAGGCTACCTGGAAGACAGAGATGAAGAAATGGTCCACTGTGATACAGATCCTTGGATCAAACACCTAAACACTCTCTAGGATATTCGCTTTGAATAACGTGAACCACCCACAGAAGATAAGGTCATCCAGATTAATCTGGGAGATGAGGCTAATCCTAAGCCCATCTTTATAAGCGAAAGCCTGTCATCCTCCGAGAAAGAAGATTTAATATCTCTTGTATGAGAGTATATAGATGTTTTCACTTGGAATTATGAGAACATGCCTGGGCTTGACCCTCGAGTAGCTATGCATCGCCTTAACATTAATTCAGACATGAAGACTTAATATCCTATTACAACGCAACTATCTCTATGGCCAAGAGGTTCGAAAACTTTTACATCGACCATGTACCACGCTAGCAAAATCGCATGCAGATGCACTGGCATCTCTCGCTGCCTCATTAGCCTTTCCAGCCGGAGTGGTAGAGAAAATACTTGTCTACAGCCACGACTTGTATTGTCCAAGCGTCACCTTTGAAGATCACCAAAAGCCGACAGGAGACTGTCAAGCCAAAGAAGCTCTTGAAACTTCGGCCGGTCTAGAGCCTAGGGATTGGCGATTCTCGTACATCGACTATGCCTTGTATGGCATCCTGCCTGATGATCCCAATGAAGCAGTTGCCATTAGAAAGAAAGCCCCCAAATTCTATTATAATGCGATTAGGTGAACACTGTATCGCCGATCGCGTGACGAGATCCTCCTCCGCTGCCTATCACAAAAGGAGACGCAGGAATACTCCAAGAAGCGCATGATGGAATGTGTGGAGCTCATCAGCCTGGTCCAAAGCTTGGGGATCGACTCCAAAGACTGGGATATTATTGGCCTAAGATGATCACGGATGCCATCACTTATGCCAAATGATGTCACGCCTGTCAAGTCCATGGTGATTTTATCCATCAAGCACTAGGATATTTTTACTCTACAACCTCTACCTGGCCATTTGAGATGTGGGGGATAGACGTGATCGGCCCTATCAGCCCACCATCATCCAAAGGACATCGGTTCATCTTAGCTGTAACCGATTACTTCTCTAAGTGGGCCGAAGCTATTCCTTTGAGGGAGGTAAAGACATCTGATGTGATCAAATTCCTGAAGTATCACATCATCTACCGTTTTGGTGTGCTACGATGAATTGTCCATGACAACGGGCCCCAATTCGTCAGTCAGGCTTTTCAGAGGTTCTACAATAAGTTTAGAATCCAGAGTGTGTCCTCAACGGCATACTACCCAGCTGCTAACGGTCTCGAAGAAGCTTTCAACAAGACTATTGAAAAATTTCTCAAGAAATTTGTCTCGAAAAGCCAACGTGACTGGGACGACAGGTTAGGTGAATGCTTATGGGCCTATCATACAACGGTCCGAACCCTAACGAAAGCTACACCATTCTCTTTGCTATATGGGTGTGAAGCAGTACTCCCGCTAGAAATCCAAATCCCATCTCTACGCGTCACCTTGACAGCAGAGATGACAAATGAGGAGAAGCATCGACTGCGACTCCAAGAGCTGGAGGCTTTAGATGATAACGTCTGCAAGCTCAACAGCAAATCGAGCTCTACCAAGCTCGAATTACCAGAGCCTTCAACAAGAAAGTCAAGGAGCGAACTTTCAAAAAAGATGACATTGTCTTAGCTGTCAGAAGACCTATGGTGATAACACACAAGACAAAAGGGAAATTTCAACCTAAATGGGAAGGACCATTTGTAGTAGAGTCAGTCTACTCAAATGGAGTGTATCTCCTCATAACCTCAGATGGTGATACGCTTATGATGCCAATCAACGGCAAATTTTTGAAGAAATACTATCCTTGATAGTACTCTCCCCCCGATCAAGTTAATACTGCACCTCTGATCAAAACTCCAGATCTAAGAAGAGCTTCTTTCCTTTACTAGATCACATCACGGTAGATCAGTGTCAAGCTAATCGAGCATCGGCTGCATCATGATGCATGATGTAAATACTTAGAAAGAAACAAAATGCGAAACTTTGGTTTTAACTTAGTTAATCTTCTGACTGACATCCGACGCCTCCGACGGCTAAGGATAGAGGAAAATATTAGCTTTTAAACCTAACATAAGTCTTTGACAACTCATCATGCTGAGGGGAATAGCATGGCTAACCTAACTCAAACGGTAGTTGGTAAAGGTACGCCAAATCCGTTGATAGCTGAGGGTTTGCTAAAAATCTGGTGGACTTGGTCCCGCTCATACCTCAAAAATCTCTTATCAATTCTCATCCATAGAATGGTAGGACCACAAAAATACTGGTGTTCCTCTCTCTAATGAAATGAACTGGATTATGTCAAGTTAATATTAAACATCTGACAAATCAGATTTTTCAATCCCTAGTGGATTCTGTCATGTTAATATTAAACCTCTGACAACAAAATTCTTTAAAAATCCTCGCTATTATGTTAATACTACACCTCTAACGGCGAATTTCCCATATCCCCAGGAAATCAACAGTTGTCACGTTAATATTAAACCTCTGACAGTTCGGTTTACTTTCCACCAAAAGCCTCTACCAATTCTCTTCCATAGAGTGGTAGGTCCACAAATGCAATCATTGCTATGTTAATGATTGTAAAAATCAAAGAGTTAAGAGATTTACTGATTGAAGCTTAAACCTGCACATAAAATATAAAACTTTAGAACTTCAACATGGAGATGTTCAAGTGCTCAATTCTTACCGCTATAGCAAGTGGCTATGCGGGTCGTGATCCACAAGGAGGGTTACCGATAGAAGCGTTCAAGGTTTTTTTATTAAAATCTTTATGAAGAAAAACGAAGGTTCTTCTTTGTTTTAAGAAATGAAAGTGAAAAAGAGTAGAGTTAGGTGAAAGTTAAAAGAAAGCGATAGATGGAGAAGACGGAGAAAAATGGAATGATTATTTACAAGGAAATGGAAAAGGAGTGATGAAAGAAATTGTGTTGGAGATCTAGACTAAGAAATAAAAGAAAAGAAAGAAGATTAAAGAAGTACTTACCCAGTTTGGTTGATGACTTAGCCGGAACCCTTGTATGTTCTACCTTGCTTCGGAGGCGTTCAACGCATAAGTCATAGGATCGTGCTCAGTCCCCGTTCGCATTATATCATCAAGCCGAGTAAGAATGAAGTGATACGGATCTTGAGGAGGAGAACATTTTCATGAAGTATCGTTGGCACTCACAAAAACGTTGTTATACTTATGCTTCTGGATTCACTTGCATTCTCATCAAAACCAAAAGAGGTGAAGTAGAAACAGCAGAAGGAAAAAGAAAACAAAAGTAAAGAGATGAACATAAAAAAGGTATTTACCTTATTGCTTGCAGAAACAATGGAAGAAAGGAGGAGGGTACATCGGTGTCACTCTCAACATAAGCCTCTCTCTCTTACTTACATGAATCTTCATCTAACCTAAGCTTACATACAAATTAAAATTACATAAAAAGAAAAAAAAACCTAAACTACAAAGAATAAAACTTAGCTAAATCCTATCTCTGCATGGTCGTCCCCTTTTTCGCAGCTCAAACCAGTATTTATAAGGAAAAACCACAAGGGGGAATCCCGGGAAGATTGGGGGACCAAATGCTCCCCCTAACTCCCTAACCAAGCCGCAGAAACGCGACTTTGGTCGCGTTTCCGCGGCCAGGGTGTGGCCAGGTGGCCACACCCTGTTGGTGGGTCTCCCCGGTTTCACGTTCTGACTTTATCTTCAGTTGGTTTTCTCGTTTAGGTCCGGGATTGTGACGAAATAGCCTTTTTCCTTGGCTTCAACCGATCGATTCTGGGAGGATTCTACTCAACCGGTTTTCAACCTCTTGATTTTTCCCTGATTCACTGAGTTCGAATTAATTCTGATTTAATTCAGAATTTGGTGGGCTTTTGGGCTCATTTCTCTTCACTCTCCTTAAGGAATGGGCCTGCAAATAAATTAAACATTTAATTAGGACAATGCAGATTTTATTCTATAATAAGTATGGAAATATGATACTAAATGTGCAACATTAGCGACCAATCACACCCGCATACCTATCTTTTGCTCGTCCTCGAGCAAAACAATTAAACTATACTAAGGATTATTAGACCACTTTCGCAGGTTACGCGATTGCACTGAGCATGTGCAACAAGCCGTTAAACCTCTAGGTTTCCCCTAGAGGACGAGTTTTGTCTCGTGAGGGTTTTCAACAGATTGCACCCACAAAATCCATAAAGAAAGAGAAATAAAGAGTTAGCATTTTCGAAAAGCATTTTGAAAGAGAAAAATATTTGAAATATAATTGTAAGATTTAAGCAATCTATAAGTTATAGGAAGACTGAATTTTTCATTCCTAAACTTAGTCTCTATTCAAAAATTTGTTATCAATCAAAGTAAGGGGTCAAATTATACTTCTCATCTAGTCTATTACTTTACCCTGAGTCATATGCACCTTGTGATTGTGAAAATTTTGACTAAGGGTTCATTAACTCTAACTCTTATGCCTTATTTATTTATATATATATATATATTCTTTTTTTTTGTGGTATTATTCCTTAATTCTATTAGGCTTTCTAATCTGCCCATGTAACGAGCCTCTAATCGATGACTCTCAAACCAAACGGTCGTAGGGCACCAGGTGAGAAAACACCCCAAGGACTTAAGGACTCGAGCAAACAAGGCCACAAAACTAAGGATTTTATTATATGAACCCCTTTAGGTGTGAATACTTATGCTTTACTAGGCACAAATACCCAGCTTAATCAGAGGATTTTTATATATATTTTTTCTCAAACTTATCTAATCATCTTTTGCATAAATACTAAGGCTTGCTTAAGCCAAAGCACCTAGCTAATCAATAATTAAATTTGTTCATTATTTTTTTCTTTTTCTTTTTTTCTTTTTTATTTTTTATAAGGCATAAGATCTTTGTTTTTGAACCCTAAGTGTGTAAGTGTATGAAGTGTGCATATTTCATCACGGTAAAGATTAAGACTAAATTACTTTGACAAATTTTCTTCCTAACCCTAAAAATCAAACAAATAATCTTATTTTGACCAAGTATAAGAAATCCTAATTTGGATTTTCTTATTCCTTAAAATTGACTCAATTTCTTACAAAAAATATGTCAAAATATTGTTTCTATTTTCAAAAAGTTTTTAGAAGTAAAGAATTTTTTTTATAAAAAGAAAAAACTTAAAGAATTTTTTTTTATAAAAAGAAAAAAAAACCTAAGTTATGTTAGACCCTTCCCACACCTATCTCATGCATTGTCCTCAATGTATGAATTAATGCATAGATGCATGAAAAAGAAGAAAGGGAAGGAAAATGTTACCTTAAGGTGGTGGTTCGGTGGTGGTCTGATTGGTCCACGAAATGCGACCCAATCGACTTTTCGTGGGGTTCGGAGGAACCCACCAGAAATTTCTCTAATATAACCCACTAAAATGATCAATCTATAAAGGATTTTTATTAAATATTTGACCCCATCTAATTTTCAAATTTCATAACTAATTTCGGAGTCAAATTTGTCAACCACCTCGTCCCAGAATGGAGTGTGAAAAGATAGAATGATTGACTTGGACTCAAGAAGTACAGGAACTAACACAGACTCAGGATGGTGACTTAAGTCAAGTAAAGGTTCAGGAGTCGAAATTGGTTCAGGAAGTGAGTCCAAGTCAAGAAGTTGAAACTCAAGTCCACATTTATTTTCCAACAATGGAATGTGACTTAATATTGTTAATTCAAGTTCAAGAATGATAGGCATGGGAATCAAAACTGACTCTAAAATATTACTCAAGTCGGGTAACAAAACAGGAGTCAATATTAATTCGGGAGTTTGAACTGGATCACAGATTTGAGAATCTAGGTCACATTTCTCATTGAGTTCAATGTCATAAAAATGAGAACTTGCCAATTTGTCAATAGGACTTTCAAAAGTATAAAATTGGTCAAGTTCAATATGATCATCAAAGATGGGTGATTCAATTTCATGATGAATAGGTACAGGATCCAATGTTGACTCGGGAAAAAGATTGAAATCAGGTGAAGACACCGGAGTCATTATTGATTCAGGAAGTAAAATTGAATCACTAAGTTGAGGTTCATGATCATATTCATTTTCAAGTTCGATTTTAGGAAAAGGATAACTTGCCAAACTGTCAATATTCTTTTCAAAATTTGAAGTTTGGGCAAGTTCAAATGATTGTTCTGAAATGGAACCTTGATTTCCAAAACAACATGACTCTTCGGCTCGAACAGAATGGTTAGTGACATCAGAACTGGTCAAACGGTGAGAACGTAGAGTTTGGACCATCATATCTATGTCACGATTATGAGCGTTTTGAGCCTGAGTCATGGCTTCAAGCATCTTTTCATAGTTGATGGGTTCATCGTCTTGTTGAAAAGATGAAGTGTTGTTTTGGAATTGGTGGTGAAATTGTGAGTCCATCAGATTTTGGGATTTTTGTTTGGACTCACGCATACTCATTTTCAAAATTGATAGTTTCCTATTTTGGACTGGTGGAACTGAGTATGAATCTTGAAAATATTGTGGAATAGGTGGAGAAGGAGGACAAGTTGGTTGAAAATTAGACTCGGGGGAGGTGAATCCCCTCTGACTCTGTGAAGAGTTGAAATTATTTTGAAAATTATGGTTATAAGATGGGGGGTATGGGTTATATTGATTCGGATAAGACCAATCCGGCACACTAGGTTGGTTAAAGTTATGATATGCCGGGTTGGTAATATCCGAAAATGAAGTCGGTGTGTAATATGGATTACTATTAAAATTGAAATAATTGTTATTATAAGCCATATCACACAATAGAACACAAACAAAAACAAACAAATAAGCAAACAAAAAAGAAAAAAATTCTAACCTAAGTTAGGGTAGACCTATGACCTAGACGACTCCTAACTGATTAGACTGTCCAAGGGAGGTCTAATGCAGACTTTGACCACAAGCTAATCAGCCAGGTCAGGGCAAGATTGGTGGGAGGTTTTCCGTCAAAGACGTTCCTTAATTAAATAACCACCAATCTTCGGGCTTTCGGCCCTTAATCCCCTTTCTAGACATTGATTTGGCAGGAGTCAAATTCCAACACCTTTCCCCATAGGATAATCTCCTAATTGAGTCCGAGATGTCCCTAGGGCCAACGTCTACTCATTTTTAGTTAGGCTCGGGTTAGTCAGTGCTTGGAATCTGATTTTTGGGCCAAGGAAGGGTGATTAAATCCCCACCTTATCTTGTTATGAGGCTGTGCCCTTAAGATCAGTTTGTGCAAGTGTACAAGATATGTAAACAAGATTCACTCAAAGTGATGTAAATTAACCAAGAGATAAGTCCTATTCTAAATGCAATGCGAACGTACCTTGCTCCAGCACTCTTCAACAGTAAAGTAAATGAATTGAAAAGACACGTGCCTAAAATGCAAACGTCTAATCAAATTTTTTTTAACTTTTTCAACAAATATTTTACTGTTGGTTTATTAGCAGGCTTATGTGATGGCATATAAGAAATAAAGTTTGCAGAAAACTAGAATTTTGCCAAGCAAGCAGCCCTACAAAAAGCCAGTTAGTAGTGAACTCTTCCTTGTCGCGGAAACGCGGCGAAAGCCGAGCAAACGCGGCTAAAGCCGAGAAAACGCGGTAATTCAGAGGGTACTTGGTCTCTGTTTTCTAGAACAGAGGCCCAAGACCACTTATATGTCACTGCAATCTTTCTTTCCTACTTTTCGTGCCCTATAACCTGCAACAGAGAAGAAAAATTCGTTTTACTTCTAAAAATTCAATAAAAACCAGATTTCAATAAAAACCATTACCCTCCCCGGCAACGGCGCCAAAATTGATTGAAGCTTAAACCTGCACATAAAATACAAAACTTTAGAACTTCAACATGGAGATGTGCAAGTGCTCAATTCTTACCGCTATAGCAAGTGACTATGCGGGTCATGATCCACAAGGAGGGTTAGCGATAGAAGCGTTCAAGGTTTTTTTATTGAAATCTTTATGAAGAAAAATGAAGGTTCTTCTTTGTTTTAAGAAATGAAAGTGAAAAAGAGTAGAGTTAGGTGAAAGTTAAAAAGAAAACGATAGATGGAGAAGATGGAGAAAAATGGAATGATTATTTACAAGGAAATGGAAAAGAAGTGATGAAAGAAATTGTGTTGGAGATCTAGACTAAGAAATAAAAGAAAAGAAAGAAGATTAAAGAAGTACTTACCCAGTTTGGTTGATGACTTACCTGAAACCCTTGCATATTCTACCTTGCTTCGGAGGCGTTCAACGCATAAGTCATAGGATCGAGCTCAGTCCCCGTTCGTATTATATCATCAAGCCAGTAAGAATGAAGTGATACGGATCTTGAGGAGGAGAACATCTTCATGAAGTATCGTTGGCACTCACAAAAACGTTGTTATACTTATGCTTCTGGATTCACTTGCATTCTCATCAAAACCAAAAGAGGTGAAGTAGAAACAGTAGAAGGAAAAAGAAAACAAAAGTAAAGAGACGAACATAAAAAAAGTATTTACCTTTATTGCTTGCAGAAACAATGAAAGAAAGGAGGAGGGTACATCGGTGTCACTCTCAACATAAGCCTCTCTCTCTTACTTACATGAATCTTCATCTAACCTAAGCTTACATACAAATTAAAATTACATAAAAAGAAAAGAAAAACCTAAACTACAAAGAATGAAAACTTGGCTAAATCCTATCTCTGCATGGTCGTCCCCTTTTTCGCAGCTCAAACCAGTATTTATAAGGAAAAACCACAAGGGGGAATCCCGGGAAGATTGGGGGAGCAAATGCTCCCCCTAACTCCCTAACCAAGCCGCAGAAACGCAGTTTTGGCCGCGTTTCCGCGGCCAGGGTGTGGCCAAGTGGCCACACCCTATTGGTGGGTCTCCCCGGTTTCACGTTCTGACTTTATCTTCAGTTGATTTTCTCGTTTAGGTCCGGGATTGTGACGAAATGGCCTTTTTCCTTGGCTTCAACCGATCGATTCTGGGAGGATTCTTCTCAACCGGTTTTCAACCTCTTGATTTTTCCCTGATTCACTGAGTTCGAATTAATTCTGATTTAATTCAGAATTTGGTGGGCTTTTGGGCTCATTTATCTTCACTCTCCTTAAGGAATGGGCCTGCAAATAAATTAAACATTTAATTAGGACAATGCAGATTTTATTCTATAATAAGCATGGAAATATGATACTAATTATGCAACATTAGCGACCAATCATTTACCGTGTAGCTTGTGGCTAACGGGTCGTGTCCACGAGGAGGAATGCGATGAAAGCTTTTCGGTGTTCCATTTTATAACAAAGAATTATGCTTGTTTTTTTTATTGAAAAGAGAATGGAATGAAGGAGATGATTAAAAGAGAAATTGCAACTTTGGAGAAGGCTTTGGAAAAGGTGAATTTTGTATAAAGTTTAAAAAGTGATTTGTTATTTTTTAATGAAGAAGAAAATCTGGGCTCACTATCTCACTACTCAACCGTTTATTCTTCTATTGAAATATTTAGTGCCTCAACTTGATCATAGGTAAAACTTAAGGTTGACTTTAGAAAGTTTGAAGTAAAGCATATAAGATGGTTGGAAAAGTTAACTCTTTTCTTTAAGAAACCGTTTTGAATCGAATGTTAAATCATCAACCGCGAAGAAGCAAGTATGAAAAAAAAAACAGTTCAAGAAACGTTCTTAAAAGAAGTAGGAGTTTAAAAATCCAAACCCATCCTCATGTACCTTCAAGGACACTTTCAAGAAGAAAGGCTTTAAGTTAGGCATGCAAATGATTCATTGGGTCTTTTTCATGAAAATCAGAAAAGAAGAAGAATTGGAGAGAGGTTCAATAGTGAGCCCAGAAAATTGATTTAGTTACTCATGGGAAACAAGAAACAATGGAAATAATTAAAGTAAAATATACCGTAAAATAAGTAGAAGAAAATGTAGCTCGACTCTTATATTGATGTCACTTCAATCTTCAAGTTACAAGCACTCAATTCCTCTCTCTCACAAGTATTTGTACTGAACTACAAATTGTAAAACAAAATACAACTTTTACACTATCTAACAAAGAGCCTAAATCCTTAAAGAATAAATAAAATTCTAATCCTAGTCTTCACTGATTTTTCAGTACAAAATCCAACTTTTATAGGCAAAAACCCAGAGGGCAGGGAGTGAGGAGATAAGGGGAGCAAACGCTCCCCTTATCTCCACCAACAAGCCGCGGATTCGCGGCTTGGGCCGCGGATCCGCGGCCTGGATGTGGCCAATTGGCCACATCCAGGTGGAGGAATAGTTGGCGTGGCTTTGGGCCTCCTTTTGTCTTGTTAGATTTGCGGTTGCAGTTCCCAGATTTGACGAAATGATCTTTGATTTGTTGGCTTCAACCGCTTGATTTGGGAGGATTCATTTCAACCAGTTTTTAACCTCTCTGATATGCTAAGATTTGCCCTGATTCCCTGATTTTGAATTTATTCTGAATTAAGTGGGCTTTTGGGCTCGTTTCTCTGGCCTATCCTTTAGCAATGGGCCTGCATTTTATAAAGAATAATAGGACTTATTAATATGATTTATTTAGATATCAAGCGTGAAAATGTGACAATATGTATGTAATATATGTGACCGATCACACCCCCACACTTATCTTTTACTCGTCCTCGAGCAAAATATCAAAACTAATCTTAATCAATTATTAGACCACTTTCGTAGGTCACTCGATTGCACTGAGCATGTGCAACAAGCCGTTAAACCTCTAGGTTACCCCTAGAGGACGAGTTTTGTCTCGTGAGGATTTTCAGTGGATTGCACCCACAAAATCTATAAAGAGAAAAAAGTTAATATTTTCGAAAAGCATTTGAAAAGAGAAAATATTTGAAGTATATTTGTGAGAGTTTAAGTAATCTATAAGTTATAGGAATATCAAATTTTTCATTCCTAAACTTAGTCTCCATTCAAAAACATGTCATCAATCAGAGTAAGGAGTTAAATTGTCTTTCTCATCTAGTCTATTACTTTGCCCCGAGTCATATGCACCATCGTAACTGTGAAGTTTGACTAAGCGTTCTTTAACATTAACTCCTATGCCTTATTTATATTTATTTTTGGTGGAATTTATTCCTCAATTTCATTAGGCTTTCTAATCTGCCCATGTAACGAGCCTTTAGTCGGTGACACCCAAACCGGACAGTTTTAGGGTACCAGGTGAGAAAACACCCCTAAGGACTTAAACACTCGAGCAGACAAGGCCACAAAACCAAGGGTTTTATTTATAAAATGTACCCTTTTAGGCGTGAATACTTATGCTTCATGAGGCACAAATACCCAGCTTAATCAGAGGATTCATATATATATATATATATATATATATATATATATATATATATATATATATATATATATATATATATATATATATATATATATATATAATATATATATATATATATATATTTTCAAACTTATCTAATAATCTTTTGCATAAATACCAGACTTGCTTAGGCCAAAGCACCTAGTTAATCAATAATTACATTTGTTTATTATTTTTTTCTTTTCTTTTATTTTATTTTTTTTACATATATACTCTTTTTTTTTTAATAAGGCATAAGAGTCTTTGTTTTTAAACCCTAAGTGTGTGAGTATATTTAGTGTACATATTTCATCAAGGTAAATATCAAGACTAAATTACTTTCACAAATTTTCTTCCTAACCCTAAAAATCAAACAAATCGTTTTATTTTGACCAAGTGTAAGAAATCCTAATTATGATTTTCCTATTCCTTAAAATTGACTTAATTTCTTACAAAAATATATCAAAATATTGTTCTTACCTTTCAAATTTTTTTTTTTATATTAGTCATGTTAGAGCCCTCCCCCACACTTATCTCATGCATTGTCCCCAATGTATGAAAGAAATATATACATGCATGAAATGAAATGTAAAAGAGGTGCATCTATTATACAAGAATATATACAACATCAAGTTTCTCCCACACCTAGATCTTTTTCGGTCTTATCCCTCTAGCTCTCTTCCCATCATTCTAATGGGTCCTCTTTATAGGGCATAGTGGGGAGAGTAATTTTTCTGTCATTTTAGCTCTCTTCCTCCCCAGTCTCAACTTCTCTAGGTTTTTCTTCCTCATATTTCTACATTCATTATTCAAAAATTGACCACCATCACACCTCTCAGTTGGAACTTCCTCACTATGAATGCTTAAGAATTCTAACTCTGTTCCATATATCTCCTCAAAGTTTAGGTCAACACTTTCCTCTAGAGATGTGTAATTAACCAAAAGATCCCTAGTTGGTTCATCCAAACACATGAGTTCTTCTTCAAAGAGGTTTTCAAAGAGTATGTCAATCGGAGGTTCTTAAATTATATTATCATGTGATACATTATTGGTTAGCTCATCGAAAGTGAAGATATTCAAATCGAATTTTTCCTTTTTAAAGGGTACTTTAACATTAGGATCTCTGACATATGCCTTCTCATCAAGATAATCACTTTCATTCTTAAATAATTCATTAAGAAATAGCGACTCATCTTCTATATTTTCACTCTCTTCATCACAATTATTTTCAACAAAGTTTACCTCAAATGTTTGATCTCTTATCTTACGAGGTTGTTTTTCTAGGTTGAAGACATTGACTTCTCTAGTCATGTCCCCAAAAGTTAACCTCATGGACCCATTCCTACAATTGATGATGGCATTGGCAATAGCAAGGAATGGTCGCCCTAGGATAACAGGAGTTTGAGCCCTATGATTAGAGTTAGACACAAGTTGTGTCTTTAGAACTATGAAATCAACAGGGTAAATAAACTCCCCAACCCATATAAGGACATCATTAATCTCCCCTTTTGAAACTTTCACTGAACGGTCAGCCAGTTGGATAGTGACTCGAGTTGGACTAAGATCGCCCAACCTGAGTTGTTGATAAACTGAGAATGGAAGCAAGTTGATACTTGCCCCCAAGTCAAGAGGTGCACGACTAATCTCGGCTTGTCCTATTGTGCAGGCAATGGTTGGACTACCTGGATCCTTGTACTTAACAGGGATCAGACCCGATAATAGCTCACTAATGTTAGTGGCTAAGAAGACCTTTTTAGGTACATTAGTCTTTCTCTTCTTGGTGCACATGTCCTTAAGAAACTTAGCATAAGATGGGACTTCTTGGATAGCAGCAAGAAGTGACACATTTATCTTTACTTGATTAAAGATCTCAATTATCTTATCCTGTAGATTTTGCTTGTTTTTCAGCCTATTAGGAAATGATGCTATAGGCTGGTGCATATGATGGTTGACTTATCTTTTTCAGATTCATCAAATTTAGGAGGAGTGGGATTAGATGAGGTGGATGCTGAAGTGTGATTGTGCTGACTAGGATTAGGTGGTGTTGACACTTGGTTATCAACTTTCTTTCCCGATCTCAATGTATGAACAGCATTACATTGATTCAGTGATTGATCCTCAACCAAATGAGCTTGTTGTGAATTCCTAGGATTCATAATTGGTTGACTGGGCAAGGTACCCTTTTGCCTCTCATGTTATGGGTTGGCTAACTGGCTCATTTGACCCTCTAGCCTCTGTATTGTTTGCATAAGGGAATCTTGGTTTTTCATGTACCTTTCCATGTTTCTCTCAAAATCTGTCATTCTCCTTTCGAGTTGAGGATTCTGGAAGGAAGATGGTGGAGCTTGGTTGGAAAAATTTTGTTGATAATTTGAAAAATTGTTGGGAGAATTGTGAGGGTGATTGGAAAAGTTAAGTTGATGATTTGAAGAATTGTTGGAATGATGGAAGTGGCTTGCATGATTTGACTGTGGGTGGTCATTATTTTGTTGGCTCCATGAGAAATTTGGATGATTTCTCCAGCTAGGATTGTACATTGGAGCGTAAGGATCATTGTTCGGCCTTGAAAAGGCCGTATTCATTGGTTCAGAAAAGTGTTGGTGAGCTTGAAATATAGGACACTCCTCAAACACATAATTCATGGCCTGACAGTACGTACAACCTGGAGTTGGAAATTGGTTTGGGCTGACTTGATTGACTGAACTTGGTTCCTTAGTTTCTAAAGCTTCCAGTCTTCTCGCTAGGTTAGCTAACTTAGCCTCATTAGCTATGTATGATTCAATCGAATGGAGACCTCCTTTTGAAGAGATAGAGTTTGGATTTCTAGAGCTTTCACTAGTAGGTTCCCATTGGATGTTTTTTTAGCTAGATTCTCATATAAATCCCATCCTTCATGCTCATCCTTCTGCAAGAATCCCCCTTGGCACATGCTTTCTAAGAGGGTCTTGGTCGAGTAGTCTAAACTATCATAAAGAATTTGACATTGTCGCCATTTTTCTATTCCATGATGAGGACATTGGACAAGGAGATCTTTGAAGTGTTCAAGGTACCTCCAAAACGGTTTACTAGGTTCTTACTTGAACTGCATGATATTTTTCCTAACGAGGGCGGTCTTGTGGATTGGATAGAATTTCTTCAAGAAGACCTTGATGAAACCATCCCAGAATGTGATAGAGCCGGCCGCTAAGTTATAGAGCCATTTCTTGGTTAAGTCCTTAAGAGCAAATGGGACAAATCTCAACCTAATAGCATCATCTGTAAGGTGTGGGATTTTCATCATTAAGCATACTTCTTCAAATTCTCTTATGAAGAAATAAGCATCTTCGGACTCTAAGCCATGGAATTTAGGGATGTATTGATGAACTGTGGCTTAAGCTCAAAGTTGTGTTCACCAACCGATGGAAGTTGGATGCAGGATGGAAGTGATGTTCTAATGGGATAGAACCTATCCTGCAAAGATGTCGGTTGATCCATAACCGAATCTGGTCTTGTTTCGAACTTGGGTGGTGATGTGTTTCTAGTTAACCTAGATGAATTAGGGTCTCTTGACCATACTTGCATACACAAACACAATCACAAACAAGCTCACCAATAGTCAAGAAGAGAAAAACAACCAAGCCTAGTCTAAGGTAACCTTGACCTAGGCAACTCCAAACTGGTTGATTGTCCACTGGAGGTATAATGCAGACTTTGACCACAAGCTAATCAGCCAGGTCAGGGCAAGATTGGTGGGAGGTTATCCGTCAAAGACGTTCCTTAATTAAGTAACCACCAACCTTCGGGCTTTCGGCCTTAATCCCCTTCCTAGACACTGATTTGGCAGGAGTCAAATTCCAACACCTTCCCCCTTAGGATAATCTCCTAATGAGTTCGAGATGTCCCTAAGGCCAACGTCTATCAGATTTTACTTAGGCTTAGGTTGTGCGTGATTGGAGATGGTTTGTGGGCTAAGGAAGGGTAATGGCTTTCCCACCTTATCTTGACTTCGGTTTTGCCCTTAGAATTGATTTGTACAAAGTGTGCAAGATATAGAAAAGTAGCATTCAAAAGCAAATATCACCCAAGAATGTTTCCTAAACTATATGCTATGCATACATACCTTGTCTCCAGCTATCTTCAACAGTAATTGTAAAATAAACGTAATTAGACAAATGCTTAGAATGCAAGTCTAAACGTTTTTTAAGCAATTAACAATCACTCAAATTATTGTTGGATTAAAACAGGGTTGGTGGATAGCAGATATAGCAAGAATAAAACGTATAAAAACTTAATTTTTTGCGAGCAATTATGTCCTGCAAAAAAGAGTTTTAGTAGTCCAATGAAATTTTCAAATTTTGCAACGCAATTTCTTGAAATTCTGTTTCCTACTTTCGAGAGTAGGGGCACAGAATTTGCAAGTCTTCTCTTACAAAGCTTGAATGCTAGATCTGAATCTTGAAGTCCCTGAAACAACACACCAAACTTGTTAAAAAACAAATACACCGTTCCCTCCCCAGCAACGGCACTAAAAATTGATTGTAAAAATCAAAGAGTTAAGAGATTTACCGTGTAGCTTGTGGCTAATGGGTCGTGTCCACGAGGAGGAATGTGATGAAAGCTTTTCGGTGTTCCGTTTTATAACAAAGAATTGTGCTTGTTTTTTTTATTGAAAAGAGAATGGAATGAAGGAGATGATTAAAAGAGAAATTGCAACTTTGGAGAAGGCTTTGGAAAAGGTGAATTTTGTATAAAGTTTAAAAAGTGATTTGTTGTTTTTTAATGAAGAAGAAAATCTGGGCTCACTATCTCACTACTCAACTGTTTATTCTTCTATTGAAACCCTTCGTGCCTCAACTTGATCATTGGCAAAACTTAAGGTTTACTTTAGAAAGTTTGAAGTAAAGTATATAAGATGGTTGAAAAAGTTTAACTCTTTTCTTTAATAAACCGTTTTGAATCGAATGTTAAAGCGCGAAGAAGCAAGTATGGAATAAAAATAGTTCAAGAAACGTTCTTAAAAGAAGTAGGAGTTTAAAAATCCAAACCCATCCTTATGTGCCTTCAAGAACACTTTCAAGAAGAAAGGTTTTAAGTTAGGCATGCACATGATTCATTTGGTCTTTTTCATGAAAATCAGAAAAGAAGAAGAATTGGAGAGAGGTACAATAGTGAGCCCAGAAAATCGATTTAGCTACTAATGAGAAACAAGAAACAATGCAAGTAATTAAAGTAAAACATACCGTAAAATGAGTAGAAGAAAATGTAGCTCGACTCTTGTATTGATGTCACTTCAATCTTCAAGTTACAAGCACTCAATTCCTCTCTCTCACAAGTATTTGTACTGAACTACAAATTGTAAAACAAAATACAACTTTTACACTATCTAACAAAGAGCCTAAATCCTTAAAGAATAAACAAAAATTCTAATCCTAGTCTTCGCTGATTTTTCAGTACAAAACCCAAGCTTTTATAGGCAAAAAACCAAAGGGCAAGGAGTGAGGAAACGCTCCCCTTATCTCCACCAACAAGCCGCGGATCCACGGCTTGGGCCGCGGATCCGCGGCCTGGATGTGGCCAATTGGCCACATCTAGGTGGAGGAATAGTTGGCGTGGCTTTAGGCTTCCTTTTGTCTTGTTGGATTTGTTGTTGCAGCTCCCAGATTTGACGAAACGATCTTTGATTTGTTGGCTTCAACCGCTTGATTTGGGAGGATTCATTTCAACCAGTTTTTAACCTCTCTGATATGCCAAGATTTGCCCTGATTCCCTGATTTCAAATTTATTCTGAATTAAGTGGGCTTTTGGGCTCGTTTCTTTGGCCTATCCTTTAGCAATGGGCCTGCATTTTATAAAGAACAATAGGACTTATTAATATGATTTATTTAGATATCAAGCATGAAAATGTGACAATATGTATGTAATATATGTGACCGATCAGTTAACACTATACCTCTGACAATGAAAATTTTCAATACTCTCTAGCGAGTATGAACTTCACTTGTCTCTCCTCTATATGGAATAGCAAGTCTTCAAATTTGTTAAGTTAACATTACACCTCTGACATTCCAAACTTCACTTATCAATTCTCATCAATAAAATGACAAATCCTCAAAATTGCTTATATCGCAAATTGATTATTGTCAAGTTAACATTATAGCTCTGACAAATTACTGTTAAGTTTAACACTACACCTCTAACAGTGATTAACTTGCTGCCAAGTTTAATATTAAATCTCTCATAGTTACTTTTCCTCAGGCTTCCATATCGAAGCCGAGATGAGCGACGCTACGTTTAACATCACACCTCTAGCGTTCGGTTCATTGCTAAGTTCAACATTACACCTATGGTATGACTTTCCCTCGAACTTCCTTGTCGAAGTCGAGATGACTAATGCCAAGTTCAAAATTACACCTCTAGCATTACCTTCACTACCAAGTTTAACATTACACCTATGACAGTGATGCTTTCAGTCTTCTCAAATGAAGCTGAAACTCTCATTGAGTCAATAATATCACACCTCTGACTCACATCCTTATCAAGTTAACATCATATTCATGACAAGATTTAATCCAACCCGTTAAGTTAATATCACACCTCTAACGGTAAAAGTTCTCCTAGATCCCCCGCGAGTCTAGTTTCCCTTGTTATTCTTGTTAACAGAATAACAAATCTACTTAAAAAATATTGTTAGGTTAACATTACACCTCTAGCAGTGTTTCCATCAAATCCCTAGCTGAGTCCTAGTCAAGTTAATACTAAACCTCTGATGAATACTCATTTGTAATCCTCCGTAAGGGTGGAAACTTCACTTGTCATTCTCATTCATAAATTGGCAAGTTCACGGAAACTATTCTACTCTTGTCAAGTTAATATCGCACCTCTGACAGCATTCTTAAATTCCTAAAACGGAATTTTTCCCAACTTTGACTTGTTGAGATAATTATCACATTTTTAGTAAGTCAAGAGTTCCTACTTCTATGTGTCTGATTTTTGATGCGAAAAAGGAATTCAAGACATATAAGGAGACAAGAAAAAGTGTCATTTTTTATTGATATTCAAATATATGAAAGTGATACAAAGTGCTCTCTTATACAATAAGATTGATTGTTACAATAAAGGAGTACAAAGACGTCTCTCTTTCTCAGCGAAAGGTTGCACTCACTCCTCAAGACATCTTCACTGCTCCAAATATAAGATGTTTGGAAGAGCGCCAAAGAAAGGCTAATCAGTGTTGAGACGATCGGATGCTGATTACACCATGATGCATGATGTAAACATTGAAGAAGCTTATCGCTAACCAAGAACAATGGTATTTCTTGAGGTCAAAATGTAGAAGAACATTCTGATTCCACCTGACCAACTGGCGTGGGCTGTAATCCTTCGTTGATGAACATCTTCACCACCAGAAAGTCATTTAATGAGCATGAATTTTTCCTCGATGTCTCTTCTGGGGATAAGATTGGTGAAGAGAGGATCTGAGACCTTACAGGTGACGTCCTCTTTCCCGTGACCTGCAAGAGGACCATACTCACCACCATACCCACTGTGACCATGACAAACCCGGGGGCATTGCTGGTGCGTCACGTCCAATAAGGCCTTGACGGATGTTATTAACTGCGCGAATCCTCCTCGCCCATGAACATGAGCTTTGATTCCCCGAGTGCTCGCCAATCGAACAAGCTCGCTGGTTGAAATATTCTCCAAAGAACCCAGCGAAGATGCAAAAGGCTGACTGAGATTGCCAGAATCTACAAGAAACAAAAGCCAGAAGGTTAAATTTCTATTAAGACAGAAACAGAAAAGCAGAAGGGCAAACGCGGTTGAAGTTGTAAACTTCAGATGCGGGGATGACCAGTGCAGAAGGCCTAAAATTCTATTAAGGAAGAAACAGAAAAGTTTAGGGGCAGACGCGGTTGAAGTCGTGAACTTCAGACGCAGATTTAACCAGTGCAGATCTGAACGCGGTTCGGTTTTAGACCCGCGTCCAAGATACGAGACGCGAGGTAGATCAGACGCAGAAATCGCCACACCCACGTTTGAGAAACGGGAGTTGCCACATCCAAGTCCAAGGGCCTCAAAAGAATTAAAATTCTTTAAATCAAGAACCTCAAACGCGGGCTTTGTGTACAAAGCTCGCGTCTCAAGATCTAAGTACAAAGTTCATCACACTCGCATTCAAAGGATTTTGAGTTAAAATCCAAGGTCAATCGACTCGCGCTTCATCAAGAAGTCTAAAAGACGCGACTTCCAAATAACAGGCGCATCAGTCAGACTTCAAGAGAAGATCAAGAGATTGAATCTCTTTGAGGGGCAAGAAAACAGAAACTCAGCGGGACTGAGTATTTCATGGCGACAAGCGATTCCTACCCGCGGAAGAACCCTCTAGAGGTTGAACTTTATGAATCAAGACGCAACCGTAAAAGATACTTAAAGCGATGCTTTTTATCTTGAAATCACTTGACAGTGATAATCTCTGAAAAAGATTAAAGGAAAGCATGAAAGCTTTAAGTTCTTGCTGTTCATTGGAACACATCCCTTTGAAGGGAAGAAGGATAAATCAAAACGAAGACCCTCAGAGCGCATGTTCTTAAAGAGAAACAGTCCGAATAATACACTATTAGGGATGAGGCCTATTTATAGGCAAGCCATAAGGCTTACAATTAATGGCATAAAAATTAAAGCCATCAGCTTTAATTCCCGCATGAACGTGAAAGCCCAATAAGGAGATGACGTGTGGATTGCCACTCCAGGAAGCATTAAAGGACACAAGTCCCCAATCGTCAACGCCGACTTGGCATTTAAAGATCTAACAAGATTTTTAAGACGGGCTGCATGTGACGCTTAGGAGGCTGCGTCAGGCGCAGACTCAAAGGTCGCGTCCTGAAACCCGCGTCCTTTCATGAACCCAAGGCTGTGTTCCTTTCATTCCTACTAAAGGGGCCACAACCGCGTCTTCTGAAGTGGTCCAAAGTCATATCTCCTCAACAAGCTGGGTCCACCGAATTGCATCTTGAGTTCACACCAATTCACAAGACTTAAAAGCTGCGTCTTGAAGTTTGCGTCCTGAACAACCAGCGAAGACCCGTGAGTAATTCTCAAGGAGCCCAGAACTGCGCCTCCATTGCATGATGAAAGACACATCTCTATCATAAACTCAATACAGCCTGAGTTTGCCCGCTATCAAGGGACCAGAACCGCGTCTCTATTGAGCTAGTGCCACGTCCCCATCAACTAGCCGAGATCCATACGTCAGTCTTGAGGAGCCTATGATTGCGTCTCCACTGCATCCTAAATTCTGCATCCTGACAGAATCAAGGGCCGCGTCTATGGATCCGCTTCCTTCCGTAAGTATGAAGGCCGCGTTCCCTTTACTAAAGAACACAAATTCATGTCTCAGAATAACGCCTTTTTGTCTTTGAGCCAGAGCCGCGTCCTTATCAAAAAGAAAATTTCGCGTATCGAAGGAAAGATGTCCCCTCAACTCTACTGGACATGTGGCAACGCGCCCAAAATGGGGACTCGCGTTTAACATAAACTGTGTCCCTCCAAAGATCGCGCCTCTTCAGCAGGGCCAAAGCCGCGCCCAATCAGCAGAGTAAGAGCTGCGTTTCACTTCAAAGATCGCACCCCTCCAGGAGCTGCGTTTCTTGAGCAAACTAATAGAGGCATCCCCACTCCAAGTGAGGATTGCGTCTCTAGAATAATATGACTCCTGCGTCTACAAGACTTACATTCAGTCTTTTCTTCTGTAAATCAGTTCAACAGTACACTGGCACAAGAAGCGACTGTTCATCCCTAGTTGAAAGTACACCAACAACTAGCTCAGAGCATTGAGGAGGTCTGGACTGCGTATCTAGACACTCACCACGATCATCCCTGGTGGCTTCAAAGTGTTCTACAGTATACTCACGAAGACCATACTCCAGATAAGATCAAGCTCAGAGTATCTCAAATGATTATCAGTCCAATCATGAGAAGTATGAATTCAACCAGAGTCCAAAGTATTTCAAAATCCGTCCCAGTCAACCGCGGAATATTGAAAACTTTGGAGGGGATTCTGTAGACTGTCTAAAAATCACTAAAGATAAGTTGTTAAAAAGCAGAATCCAAACTCCAGATACAAGGTTAGTCATCGCCACTAGCGCAGCATTAAGACGCGAGGGTTGAAACTCGCGTCTCAACATCACTGCAAGGTCCAAGACGCGGAGCACAAAAGCCACATCTCAGCATTATTGCCAGTACCAAGACGCAGAGCTTGAAACCCGCGTCTCATGTGAAGCTTGACGCGGAACTGAAAACCCGCGTCTCTCAAGCATTACTTCAGTAGCAAGACGCAAGGCTCAAAACCTGCGTCTCGGTTATAACTACCCTCATTACTGGGTCAATTACTGCCCACGTAATGAGGGAGTTAACCCCCATTATGGAGTGATTTTATGGGACACGTTTACCCCCTAAAACCTCTATAAATAGCCTTGTTTGCTATGGAAGAGGGGCCAGAAAATTCTTGGTAAGAAGAACTTCAGTTGTAAGCCGTAGAAGCACCAAGACCTCCAGCTGAAAAGAAAGAGAGAGAGAGCTCTACTCTTTGAACAACTTGTTCCGTATAAGTTCATCTTTGCCTACAATCTCTTTGAGATCCTTGGTGGACAGAAGCTGTGTTACTTCGTCTACTATCCAAAGAGAGGATTCCCAAAGGACCTGACGTTCAGCCGGTCAACGGAAAATAAGATTCACTTTCCATCGCCACATCAAGAACCCAGTTTTAAACAAAGAGAAGATTTAAGCTTGAATATCTCCTCTCTCTTGTAAGAGGATTATTGATCCACTGTAATTTTCTTTACAATCAAATAAAGAAGTTACTCCTCGATCTTCAAATTTCCCCACCAAACACTCTCAAGTCGAGATTGTGTGTCGATTTCACCGAGATCATGTGTCAATTTCGCCAGGAGTTCATTGGAGTTCGGCTCTGATTTGAAAAATATTCACCGAGGTGGAGAATGTTGAGAGAAAGGGCATAAACAAAAGAGGATAGAGTTTTTAACTTTATTCCAGAGGTTCAGTTGATCGTGCGGTTGACCTACAGGCACAAGAATTGAAATCGATCACCTGAGTGGTTGACCGACGTTGCACGAGGAAGAAGACCCCATTTGGTCGGTCGACTCGACCGACATTTTCAGTAAGTCCTGCAGTTTGCGTGATCAACCGGGCGGTCAACTGCATACTTGCGGTCGACCGACAGTCGGGTCAGAGCAGTTTTGGACCGATCTGGAGCTGATTTTGAGGGGTGTTTTGTTTTCTTTATAAAAGAGGACTTGAACCCATTTCTAGGATTTTGATTTTTGAGTGAGTTCTTGAGAAAACTAATTGTAATCCTCTTGTAATGTTTTGTAAATCATTAATATATCTCTCTCGTCTGCCTCAAGAATGTAGGCATCCTGCCAAACCTCATAAATCTCTGTCTCCCTCTCTTTGTATAGTGTTTGTGATCTAGGGTTATGTTTTTTGGCTGGTTCTCAGGTCTCAACAGAAAGTTTCTCGTTCAAAAGATAAGAAGGAGAGAAGAGAGGTGGAAGAGAAGGAGCCAAGAAATAGAAGTGAGACTACTGTCAAGGCACAGATATTAGAACAAAAAAATTGATTAAGGGACACATCAATTAATTACAAGAGTGTCATTATTATTTTTTGACACTTTATCCCCAATGAATACCTGCTCCTCCTTCGACGATATGAAAGTTGATGGAAATACCATGGATTATTGCTTGCCATTAACAATATGTTTACCCTCTTTTCTAGATTAAGATTGTGATCTCGACATATATATACTCTTTTTCTTTGCTCGGTGTATGCTTTCATGTCTTGAGAAGTACCTGCTTGATGAGATCAAGGCAGAGATATCACTTGATCTCTCTCCTAAGGCCTTCTGGCAAGTCTTTGATTATCTCAATTTCATCCTCCCCTCTTATCGCAGCCCACCTCTGGCGTTCATGCCGGCGGACTCTCTGCCTTAATCGTGAAGGAAGTTGTCTCCCCTTCATCCACCACTCCATGTCTTGACACCTCAGTTGCATCTTTCTCTTTCTCGCCATCACCGCATGCAAGAACACCTACACAGCATCAAAGTCATGTTGTTGAGGCACAAAATTTCTTGTCATAATCATGTGATTGTGTGTTGATTGAAATAAGTACCTGAATGTTACCAATCAACAAAGTGAACAACATCAGCCAACTCAGTACAATGATTATACTGAATATCACTACAAGCCAGTTACTTGTGGGCTCAAGATCATTACTGAAAGTTGCAGGAAGGGGTGGGCTCAAGATCATTAACGAAAGTTTTGTTTGGGTTATTTAGGGAATATTAAAAAAGATTTATTCTCATATATACCCCTCAAATCTTTCATATTTTTGAAATTACCCCTCAATTCTTCATATTTCTAAAATTCCCTCCCAATTCTTTAACTTGATCAGAATTGCTCCCACCATCAGTTGGAAAGCATATTAAATAAATATTCTCATTTTATTTGTTAAAATTTATGAAATTCCAACTGCACCCCTACACGGTATGTGGACTACCAACGGTCTTCTCTGCCGCCTTTAAATCCCTCTCTTGTTCTCGTCTTCTCCACTAAAGCCCTCTCCCTCCCCTTCTCGTCAAATACCTCTCCTGCTACTCTCTTTTCATCTACTACCTCCTCCACTCCTCTTGTCCTCTATTATTTCACACCTCTGATGACTCCGCTGACCTTTTTTACCGCCACAAGCTTTCACTTCTCCACCGCCGATGCCCCCTTCCGCCGCCATCAGCTTTCCTCCGCTGCATCTGACGCCCCCTATGCATCAGTGAGCAGGCATGGTTAAATTTACTGCTTAAAATTTGATTTAATTGCATAGCAATGATAGAAGTGCTATTGCTTAATTAGCTATGCATTTCATTAGATAAAATTATAGATATGATAGATTTATTATTACTTAATTCGCTATGCTCAAAACTATATGTCTGTGTTGCTACCTACAGGTTCAAAATGAGTTCTGCCTCTGTGAGCACGCATCATCCTAGGTGCCGATGTAGTTTGGATGCTAAAGATTTTACCTGCTATAAAGGGAATAACAAAGGCAGGAAATTTTATGGGTGTGCAAACTTCATTTCAAAGGAGATGACAGATGTGGCTTCTTCAGTGGTTTCCAAAAGATAAAGGGTTGAAACTCACAAAACAGATGGTAGACAATCTCTTCATGAGAGTTGAAAAGCTAGATAGATCAATTGATGTTCTGAAGAAGATTAACAAAGTTTAAGCTTGTATGGAAGATGTACTGAAAGCTTTGAAATATATTTTGTGGGTAGTTGTGGTATTGGGATTCTAAAACTTTTATCATTGTAATTGTTGTAATTATGATTGTAAAACTTTCATCATGTATTGACATTAATCAGTCCAACAATACAAATACAAAGTTTCATCATTTTAACATAAGAGCAAGTTGGAATCAAACATAATAACAATCCATTACAAATGCAAAGTTCCAATACATCATTACAAATATAAAGTTCCAGCACATCAGAAAATTAGAACAAGTTGGGATTAAACATAAGAACAATGCAGTACATTAAAACTAAGATGATTAACAAGTTTCAATATCATAAATACAGAATTTCAACATGAAGAACAAGATTAAACATTACAAAGCTCAAAATATAGAAGTACTAACATATCACCAAGTCCATACATCATCAGAAAAACAATAGAAAACTGTCTCTTCCTTGTTACTATAGTGTTGTGTGCTTGCCTCTAATGGCATTATACTCCTTGCTGAGGTTACTATTGGGAAATGGCATTACCCTTGCTCTCCTCAGATTGCTAATATTGTTGCTCACTTGCTGCATTTATTCTCTTGGTTTTTCTCTTATAATTATCTAGAGCTCAAGCCCATGTGACTTAAGCACAGTCGACCGACTTGTCGAACGCAGTAGAGATCGGCCGACCGACCAGTCAACCGACTGAGTTTGTAGAGCTCTTAGGTTTTGTCGGTCGACCGGGCGCCCGACCGTTCTGCTGATCTGCTCGACACTCTTATAGTTTTCTGATGATAACATTTTATTTTTATATTCAATAAATATGATTTAAATTGCATTTCAAAGATAACCTTTAGGGCTACATTTATTATTCAATAATCAGTTTTTAATTCAAATGTTAAAGATGTCAAATCTTGGCTGAAGTTTGTTCTTATTCTAAAAATAATTTACAGTTTCTGGTTTGACACCTTTTTGTATTTTGTTAATAACTTTCTAATCTGAAATGATATTGATTTAATTTAAGTTGCATTAGAAAGAAGATGTCAAGATCTACAAATTCATCCTATATACTTGTTTTTCAAATTCTAATGTTTTAGGCAACAAAACTGTGCTCAAAATCGACCTATTGCACATACTAGGTCTGTGGTCGGTCGACCGCCCGGTCGACTGCCAGACTCCAACAGTCAGAAATTTGACCGTTGGTTGTTTGATTGGGCAGTCGATCGACAGGCCATTCTGGTTAGATTTTGAGCCATAATGACTAGTTTTTGATCCCTTATAAATAAGGGATCGTTTGGCCTCTTTTAGGTAAGATTTTTGGAGAGTTTTCAAGAGCCATTTTCTCATCTCCAACAGAAGTTTTTCAATAAGTTTTTGGGCTAAAGTTCCATATCAAAAGAGTGTTTATCAAGAGTGTTTTTCTTGAGTTTTCAAAAGAGATTTCTTGAGTTTTTCACCACAACATCTATCTAATTTTTCTCATAAAAGCTTGAGCTTTTTATTGTTATACTCATCCTCTAGGATCCTTGTTGTGAGAGAGTTTATTTTTGTAATCAAGAGAAGTGATCACAAGTGTTTCACCCCTTGTATTTGAAGAGTTGTAAAGGTTGCGGCCTCGGCGAGCTTAAGGGTTCGCGTGTGTTGCTCTTGCGGGAACAAGTGAGGGACTTGCGGGTCCAAAAATTCTTGAGGGAGCTCGTTGTAGGTGTTGCGGCACCGAGTGATCTTGCGGGATCGATTTTAGTGAAAATCCTTCATAGTGTTGAAGGCGGGGACATAGAGCAAGTGTGCTCGAACCTCGAAATAATTCTTCTGTATTTGCAATTGCTCATCTCTCTCTTTCACTTGTGTTTTTATATCTTACGTGCTTATATTGTTCATATATTTATATGCTTGATATACTTGTGCTTAATTGTTATATGCTTGAGATTGTTTGCTCACACTTGTATTCAACCAAGAAAGCCATAGTGGTACCTCAACTCTTAATCTAGAGGAATCTTGAGGAGATAAACAGAGCCCGTCACTGGGAATTCGGCTACACTCTTATGTTATATTTTGTGTGTTTGTATAATAGCTTTAGTTTGCATAATTAGTTTTAATTTCACATTTGTTTTGCATTAGATTAGCTAGTCACCTATTCACCCCCTTCTAGGTGATCTACAATTGGTATAAAAGCTTGGTGCTCTTGATTTGGGTCTAACAATTTTGAGTTAAAAATTCTCTTTTAGTTAATCACAATATTTTGTTTTACACACACATGGACTTCATGATACCTCCCATGTTTGATATCCTTAACCTTCAAACTTGGAAAGTTAAGATGCCAATGTACCTCAAAGCTCTAATAATTCATGTTAATCTTACTACAATTAAAGATTCATATTTTGTTAATGACAATCATCTAGAGGCTAATGCAAAAGCCATCCATGCTCTTAAGTTAACCCTAAATGATGATTATTTATCTAGAATTTCTAACATTTATTCATCTTTTGTAATATGGAACACTATTTGCTCTCTTAGAAAACAACACCAAATGAAAAAGAGAGTGGCTCGGATGATGGAAGTGATGCTTTCAACATGTGCTACATGATCCAAGGGAATGACCCCCTTGAGGTAACCTCCGAGCTTGATTGAGATATTGACATGCCATATGATGAGCTTGCTTTATTTTGTCAACAACTTCTAAAAAAGTATAAATTGTTAAAAATAAAAATAAAAGTTTGAAAAATGAAAATGATTTTGTTTTAAAGGAAAGAGATTCTTTAAAAATAAATTTGAAATTATTTCAAAAGAAAATAATTTTTTGAAAAAGGAGAATGTTTTCTTGTCTTCAAAATTAAATGATATTTGTGAAGAAACTAATTCTTTGAAAAAGAAAATTACTTTAGTGGAAAAAGAAAAGGAGATTGTTTTGAATGAAAATAACTCTTTGAAAAGAAAAATGTTTTGAAAGAAAAGAAAATATTTCTAAAAAGAAAATGAATTTTGTTTCTCATGTTTCTTCTTCCAAGATTGAAAAAGATATTATTTATTGAAGAAGAACATTGATTGTTTGGGCTCCACATTGAGCCAATGTGCATTTAAACACAATAGATTGGAATTCATATTTTCCAAGAAGCAAATTCTACATATTCATGCACACACCCCACGGCATACACCTCATGTACATCATGCTCATACACATCATTTACATATGTATGCTAGAGTGTATAAATGTACACATTGCGGCCGCAAAGGCCATTTAGAAAAATTTTATTTTAATAGAATAAATCATTTAAATTTTGCAAATAAAAGTGTTTGGGTTCCTTATGATGATAACCCCCGTGGAACCAAAAAGAAAATATGGGTACCAAAATTCTCACCTCTTGTGTTTGATATAGGTCTGTGGTCTCATAAAACGTGAGAGGTTTGGTACCTTGGTGGTGGATGCATTTGGAGCTTGAAGGAGACACGTATTTGATGAATCACTATCAGGAAAATTTGGTGGAAGAACCACCATGTTTTAGAGACCTAGAGATTGAGTCATTATTTTTGGTAACTATCTCTAAACTCCTGTTTTAGTTTACATGCTTTTACAATAATATTTTTTTAGCATGTTTTGATTTTAATGCTCATTATGTTAAATACAATGTTATTAGACAAATGATATACATACATAATCTTTGAGATTAGGGGTGAAAATTGGGTCGGGTCGGGTCGAGCCGACCGAATTACTGCTCGACCCATATAATAATCAGGTCGGGTCGACCCGATTATTATATGGGTCAAAAATTCAGATTCAGACCCAACCCGACCTGTTTGACCCGATTATTAAGCTTTAAATACAATTTCTTTAAACTATAATACTAAATTGTTTGGTGATATGGTTGGTCATCACACTAAACTCATACACTAGAGGTCATAGGTTCAAAATTGGGCTCACGCATATTTTTTGATAACTTAATGTAAGTGAAGGGGAGGAGGTGGCGGCGATGGAGAAGGTTAAGGAGGAGAGAGAATTATTGGGTCAGGCGGGTCAAACGAGTCTGGCGGGTTCGGGTCGACCCGACTATGATCCAAACCCAATTAGCCCAAACCCAGACCCATTAACTCCGAGTCGGGTCGGGTCCGGTCTGGCAGGTCGCGACTCGTTTGCCACCCCTATTTGAGATAGACCAATGTTCATATGAACTCATATTTTGTGTTCTCACTATTGTTTAACTACAATGTATATGCTAGTTTTAAAACACGTGCATTTAGCCTGATGATCATGTTTGTTTTGTACTCCATGTGGTGATTACTTGTTTAGATGTAGTTTTCATGAAACTTGTGTTTATACTTGTACAAGTAGTGAGCTACACTTGATTATTATGTGTTTGTACTTCATTACTCATTTGTACTCATTACATGTACATGTATAATCTAGTTTTGATGATTCTTTTATTTATACTTATTTTTCCTATTTTTATACATGTTTAGCTTCATGAATATGTTATTTTTATCTAAAATTAATAGATATACATGTAAATTCTTGAGTCACTTGCTTTCATGCAAAATTTCATTATGGACTCATTTGTGTTTGGGGATATGTATGTATACTTTTAGTTTCGATAAAACATACATATATCTTGATGCTTGTTTAGTTTTGATGAAAATTTTAGTTTTGATGATTTCATTGATAAAAGAATTTTATTTTTGTTTTGAGCTTTATTGATTATTTTCATGAATATGCTATTTACATGACTCTTGTACACTCACATTACTTTTGTTTACTCATGATTTTATTTTCATAAGCTAATTTATGCGCCTTATAGATCTTGAGTGACAATTCTTGTATACTTAACATGCTTCATGGGATATATGATTTGGTTTCATGTTTTAAAGGATCTTTAACTAGTTTTTTAAAAATTATTTTAAACTAGTTTCTTGATTCTTAAATTGGTAGAGTTTTCAAACCATACTCAAATTAGTCTCAAATCTTAATATTTAAAACTCCTACCTTCTAAGGGTGGTTGGTTGGGTGACCATGCCTTATGTGCCTTAATAACTATCTTTTCTCATGTGCATGAAAGGGTGGATGATATGAGTTATACACATGATTTTCAGGTTATTTCATTCCTTGTATACTCATATTTATTTTCTTATATATGTATGCTTCAAATTTCAAGTGATAATTTTATTTTCATACATACATATATAGATTTAGATTGTGCTTATTATAAATGCCATATATTTTTTTTAAAAAGCACAATTGTTTATGCTAAGCTTGACTTAATTCTAAATATTTATTAGTATCTTTACAAGCTTATGCATTGATTTTATTAGTATTTCAAAAAGAGTAGGAAAATTCTTTCCTTTCGAAAAAATATTTTATTTAGAAAATGATTTTATTTTCTGTTGGTATCAAAATTTGTTTTGTCAATTGGTATCAAAATCTACAATTGATATCTTAATAATTTTATTTATCTACAAGTGGTACTAACATTTATTTTATCAAATACTATTTGATTTCAATTGATATCAAAATTTATTTTGCTAACTTTAAGCAATTTTAAATTGTTTTAAGTGGTTTCAAAATTTTCTTCTAAAATTTATTGACATGTATTGCCTATATGCAAGGTGAGCTTAGCATCTCCTCTATATATAAGCTCATGTTATTGAGGAGTTTGACCTCTCTTCTTTATGTGGTACAACTGTGTAAGAGGAGTTTAACATCTCCGTCTATACATTGTATATTATGTTTTATGTGGGTTAGGGTCTAGTCATCCCTTCTCCATTGAATGCATGTATGAAGGGGGAGCTAGCTTAACATCTCTCCTCTTCATGAATGTATACGCATATAGATCTTTATTATTTGCTTGTCTTCACCCGTTTGTTGATGAATTAACAAAAGGGGGGGAAGAATTTAAAGTTTATATGCATGTTAAATATTTGTTGTTTATGCAGATGTATTTGTTTAGTTTATGAGCTTTTATTGAATATCCTTATTGTTTATGCTATGCATGAGTTAAGAGGGAACTTCTATAAGGCTTATCTTTAATCCATGCATATATAACTCCATGAGTATTGTCATCTCAAAAAGGGGGAGATTGTTGGCCCAAAGGTCCATCCCCCTAGTTTGAGGATGATTAGCTCATGTAGTTATAATACTAATGATTTTGTGCATATTTAATTTCAGATATTTGATCAAGATCTTAGTCGGTGTTTAGCTTCAACGAAATTTTTGAAGTCAAGTTTTGAAGCTAGCACGTATTGATTTAAGAGCTCGCGCTTCAAGATCACATCAAGTACTCAAAGAGGAGTCTAGCTCGTGGATCAAGTTTGGACCAAGTCAAGATGGAGAAGAAGTTTTTCAAGAGAAGATTTTCAAGATTTGTGCCATCTTTGTAAGTGTTAAGATTTTTTTTTTAGATAAATATAAAGGATAGATTAGTTGTGGAATGCTCAAGTTTATACACACATACAAAAGTTTAGTTTTCGAAAAATACGATTTTTGTTTTAAGCTTTAAATCTATGCCTAAAAAAGAGTTCATATGTTTGTAATATGTGTCGATTTTTGATCACACATATTTGTACTTCAAAAAATTTCAATGAACTTCTTTTTGTGGATTTTACGGAGATTTATGGAATTTAAGATGTATTTTAAAAAGTTGTTAAAACTATTTTTGGGCTGCTTGCGGTCGACCGACTGTCGACCGAAGGCTGAGCTGGTCGACTGACGTGTACAAGACTTGCACAAGTCCATGTGACTTGAGTTAGGTCGACCGGTCGACTGCAGTAGAGATCAGCCAGCCGACCGATCGACCGACTGAGTTTGTAGAGCTCTCGGGTTTTCTCGGCCGACCGGGCGACCGATCGTTCTACTGATCTGTTCGACACCCTTACAGTTTTCTGACCATAAATTTTTATTTTTATTTAATAAGCATGATTTCAATTTCATTTCAAAGATAACTTTTAGGCCTACATTTCATATTCAACAATAAGTTTTTGATTCAAATGTTAAAGATGTCAAATATTGAGTTGAAGTCTATTCTTGTTGTGAAAATAGTTTACAGTTTTTGGTTTGATATATTTTAATAATTTGTTAATAACTTCCTAATCCGAAATGATATGATTTGATTTAAGTTGCATTGGAAAGAAGACATCAAGAACTACAAATCTATCTTATATACTTATTTTTCAAATTCTAATGTTTTAGGCCAAAAAACGGTGCTCAAAGTTGACCTATCGCACAGACTGGGTTTGAGGTCGGTCGACTGCACGGTCGACCGCCAGACTCCAACTGTCAGAAATTTGATTGTTGGTCGGTCGACCGGATAGTCGGCCGACAGGCCATTCTGGCCAGATTTTGAGCCATAATGGCTAGTTTTTGATCCCTATAAATAAGGGATCTTTTGGCGTGTTTTAGGCAAGATATTTGGAGAGCTTTCAAGAGCCATTTTCCTATCTCCAACAGAAGTTTTTCAACAAGTTTTTGGGCTAAAGTTCCATATCAAAAGAGTTTATCAAGAGTGTTTTTCTTGAGTTTTCAAAAGAGATTTTTTGAGTTTTCAACCACAACATCTATCTAGTTTTTCTCACACAAGCTTGAGATTTTTCATTGCTATATTCATCCTCTAGGATCTTTGTTGTGAGAGAGTTTGTTTTTGTGATCAAAAGAAGTGATCACAAGTGTTCCACCTCTTGTATTTGAGGAGTTGTAGATGTTGCGGCCTCGGCTAGCTTGCGGATTCGCGTGTGTTGTTCTTGTGGGAACAAGTAAGAGACTTGCTGGTCCAAGAGTCCTTGAGGGAGCTCGTTGTAGGTGTTGTAGCACTGAGTGATCTTGTGGGATCGATTTTAGTGAAAATCCTTCATAGTGTTGAAGGCGGGGAACCTCAAAACAATTCTTTCGTGTTTGCGATTACTCATCTCTCTCTCACTTGTGCTTTTATATCTTATATGCTTATATTGTTCATATCTTTATATGCTTGATATACTTGTACTTAATTGTTTTATGCTTGAGATTGTTTGCTCACACTTTTATTCAACCAAGAGAGTCATAGTGGCACTTCAACTCTTAATCTAGAGGAATCTTGAGGAGATAGTCCATAGCCCGTCATTGGGAATTCGGCGACACTCTTGTGTTATACTTTGTGTGTTTGCATAATAGCTTTAGTTTGCATAATTAGTTTTAAGTCCGCATTTGTTTTGTATTAGATTAGCTAGTCACCTATTCACCCCCTTTAGGTGATCTACACTGTGTACTATCCACATTACTGTTTATTTACTTTATTCATATCATTTCTTATTCCAGTATATATATATATATATATATATATATATATTCTTTATCTGCTCACATGTTATATGCACATATACTTTATAGTTTATTCTTACACATTCACTAGGAGTTCTGACTCCCTGAATTTGCATATTCAGATATGTGACTATTTATTACTGATCAGGTATTAGGAGAAGATCACGGGCATCTTGAGGAGCCGGAGTTCTCTCTTACTCGATCATCTTTTCTTGGTATTTTCTGTCTCTTCTTTATTCAATTGCTTTCATGATTCTATACATTGGACTCATGCGCTTGTTCTATTCATTTATTTATTTGTTATCACCTGTGGATGTTTATATCTGACATTGCAGTGATGTTGATTTACCATAGTGATTATATAGCTTATTCAGGTTATATTAGGCTTAGTGTATGTTCGTGGGATATTTTTCTCACGCATATACATCGCTGACTCTCGTCGCAACTCCTTTTTCACGTATTTCGGGAAGCGGGGCGTAACAGTCGTGGAATAAAGATGTCATTTGATGATGGGTAAAAAAGTTCGGAATCACTTGATTTTTTATTAGTTTCCTAATTAGAGTATGTAGATTAAGATGAACGGTTTGAATCATCAACATAATCGCTCTTATATGATTTTCTCACAAAGCTTATTTTCAGAAAGTTTCTTATTTGAAAATTTTCCTACACACACGGACTCATGCATGAAATTTTTGTCTTGTTTCATTGTCAAGCCCTCTTGTCTATGCTTGTAATCGTAGGAGAAGGCCATGATGGTGGGGCCGTGGGGCGGGAACGGAGGCTACCGGTGGGACATGCGAGAGATTGGCCCCTCGACCAGTCTGATAAATATCGCAATCCGTCATGTAGTAGCAATTGATTCCATTGCCTTCAGCCACGAAAGCAATGGGAACCAACAATGGTCTCCCTATGAGGGAGGACCAGGAGGTGGAGGAGGAGGGTAATTTGACAAAAAAAAAAAAAAAAAAAAAACAATCTTTTTTATTGGTCTAAACGGTGGATGAATCATTTTCTACGTAAAAAATGAGAATAAATACAACACATAAAAGTATAAAGAGACTTAGAGTCAGGGGGAATCATAATTGTTTAAACATCCATAGATTTTCTTCTTCTCTTTTTCTTTTGCTAGTTCTTAAACAACCCTTGCCAAATGCGCACCGGAGAGATGAAAATTCGACCATTGGAACCTCGCACAATGGTAAGCGGTGGAAACATTCGCAGACAATTGAGAAATTAGTTAATTGTAGGGTCCATCTAAAGGTCCAAACCCCAAGCAATTTATGATTTACTTAAGGGATCAGAATAGAATAAGTTATAGAATTCGGATTCATGTTTCAAATTTTCCAGATATAATATTGAAGAGAAACTAGAATATATAATAAAGTTGTATAATCTCTTAACATATGTTGAGATGGCCGAGTTGGTCTAAGGCGCCAGATTAAGGTTTTGGTCCGAAAGGGCGTGGGTTCAAATCCCACTCTCAACAATTTATTACTTTTTTATTTTCTTTTACAGCTTTTTCTTAGCTTCTCCTTCTTCATTAACTTTTTTATTATTTTCTATCCTAGAACAACTTTTTTCTTAACTTTTCCTCCTCATGTTTTCTTTCCAATAAAACTACATTCCTTTCCATTACACATCAATATATCTTGATATAAACCCAATGTTGAGAACAAACCAAGCTACACCAAGCTAAAGTTGCAAGGGAATTCAAAACAAAAGACCTTCAAAATCAAAACCAAACAAAATATAAAAACACTGTGCACTTGCAGAATTCTTCATCTTTCCAATACCATCACAATTGCAGGGTTTACATGTTGGAAATAAAATAGATTTAATGCGAAATAATAGCCATGGATCAAGAATCATATACATCTCAAGGGAATTAAATTCATGTAAATAACTTAATACATGATACATACCTGAAGCCATTGATTGAGGAGAAGGTTGAAGATCCTTGTGATGAATGGAAGAAAAAGACCTTGATTTGATCCTGCAAACCCTAATGCAAATAGACCGCTTTTCTCTGTCTCCTTATCCTTTCACAAAACCCTTCTTTTTTCTTTTCTGATGGAGAGACAAAAATATGAGCGTGTGTTTTGTTTCTTTACAGGAGGAGAAAAGTGGGTCGCACATTTGCACATAAGTCCCTTGAAATAAACCTTTCCATCATGGTACCCTTTATATTTCAAGAGACCATATAACTATATAATGTGACTATAATATGGGCATCTTTAATATCAGTTAACTTTAATAGGAATCCAATGCAAATAATCAAGGTTAAGTGGGCCACCTTTATATGAGATTAACATTCTCCCACTTGGACCACTAACCGATTAGGTTAAAACTTTAGAAAACAAATAAAGAAAAGACTCATTTGAAAATCATTTTGACTCCATTGGATTCCATACTGAAAACTTGACACGTGATCACGAATTTAAAAAACAACAACTGATAAGCCCAAATATGAAATACCGTAATACTGCAATTAGTTTGGACTACCAATGCGAGTCATAGCGGTTATACAACATCCACGTCATACTCCCTTCTATGTACCACAATATTGATAACCCTTACTAATTGAGTCCATAACCAAAATGACCCCTGTAATTGTCTTGTAAAGACATTTCCTGTTTAACAAACATCCATACATAATATGTGCACACATATTGGATAACAGGAAACACAGAAACAGAACTTTTATTTGTACAATAATGTCAATTACATAAGTACCAAAATACACATTTACAGATTGCCCAAAAGACCCATTCTTACAACATGTTCCTTGAATGTCTTTGGAGGCAATCCCTTTGTCATTGGATCAGCAACCATTAAAGTGGTACTTAAACTTACAATTGACACTTTCTGTTTCTCTACTCTTTCTCTAACCACCAAGTACTTAAGTTCTATATGTCTAGAACCATTAGAGTACTTACCATTCTTAGAGAAAAATACGGCTGCTGTATTGTCACAATATATCGTCAGCGGCCTGGCAATAGAGTCAACTACACTAAGTGCTGAGATAAAATCCTTAGCCATAATGCATGATTTGTGGCCTCAAAACAAGCTATGAACTCAGCCTCCATCGTGGATGAAGCAATAATGGACTGCTTCACACTCTTCCACGAGATTGCCCCACCTGCTAGCAAGAAAATAAATCCTGAGGTAGACTTCCTGCTATCTGGGCAACCACCAAAATCTGAGTCTGAATAGCCGATCACCTCCAACTGATCTGATCTCCTGTATGTGAGCATATAGTCCTTTATCCCTTGAAGATACCGCATAACCTTCTTAGCCAACTTCCAGTGCTCCATTCCTGGATTGCTTTGGTATCTTCTCAACATCCCAACAGCAAAGCTGATATCTGGCCTGGTACATGTGCTTGCATACATCAAGCTCCCAACAGCTGATGCATACGGAACTTTCTGCATTTGACCCTTTTCTAAGTCATTTCTGGGACACTGGCTACCACTTAATCTGTCACCCTTCTGAATGGGTGCAGGACTGACTGAACACATTTCCATATGAAATCTTTCCAAGACTCGATTGATATACCCTTTCTGAGACAATCCTAGCAATCCTTGAGATCTATCCCTGAAGATCTCTATGCCAATAACATAATTTGCCTCACCCATATCAACCATCTGAAAATTCTTGGTAAGATAGCTTTAGTTTCATACAGCAAACCAAGATCACTACTGGCTAACAAGATGTCATCTACATACAGAACCAGAAAAATAAACTTGCTCCCACTGATCTTTAGATATATACACTGATCAACAGTGTTTTCTGTAAATCCAAAAGAAGTAATGGTATCATTAAACTTTATATACCATTGCCTGGAAGCTTGTTTAAGTCCATATATAGATTTCTTTAATTTGCAAGCCAAGTGTTCTTGTTCTTTAATTGCGAACCCTTCAGGTTGCTCCATGTAGATATCCTCATCCAAATTTCCATTTAGAAAAGCAGTTTTCACATCCATTTGATGTAACTCCAAATCATAATGAGCTACAAGTGCCATAATGATTCTAAGAGAATCCTTCTTTGATACTGGAGAGAAGGTCTCTGTATAGTCAATGCCTTCTTTCTGAGTGAAACCTTTGGCCACAAGTCTAGCCTTATATCGTTCGATATTGCCTTTAGAGTCGCGCTTGGTCTTAAAGACCCATTTACACCCGACTTTCTTACAGTTATAAGGCAATTCAACGAGATCCCAGACTTGGTTTTGGTCCATAGATTTCAACTCATCTTTCATAGCATCAACCCATTTACTAGAATCATTGCATTCTATGGCTTGTGAAAATGAAACTGGATCTTTATTAATCCCAATATCATAGTCAGATTCCTGTAGATATACCACATAATCATCTGAAATGGCAGATCTTCTTTCCCTTTGAGATCTTCTCAAAGCTGCCGGTTGTGGTGGTTCTACAATATTTTCAATGGGAATATCCTCATGGAGTGGTGAACCAACATTAACTTGTTGTTCTGGTATCTCAACTTGATGATCAAGCTGAGGGACAACAATTTCTCTTGAAGGAAAGGGTATTGGGATATTTACCCTTACCACTTCAAGATCTACCTTTCTTGGTTCAGCACTCCCACTAATTTCACCATTTTCCAGGAATCTGGCATTACCAGTTTCAACTATTCTTGTACTATGGTTAGGACAATAAAATTTGTATCCCTTAGACTTATCTGGATAACCAATGAAATACCCAGATATTGTTTTTAAGTCTAATTTCTTTTCTTATGGATTATATATTCTAGCCTCTGCTGGACAACCCCAAACATGTAAATGTCTTAAACTGGGTTTCCTACCAGTCCACAACTCAAAGGAGTTGTTGGGACAGCCTTACTAGGAACCCTATTTAAGATATACATAGCAGTCTTTAAGGCTTCATTCCACAATGAATTGGGTACATTAGAGAAGCTCATCATGCTCCTAACCATATCCATAAGTGTTCGGTTCCGCCTTTCAGCAACACCGTTCTGCTGAGGCGTACCTGGCATTGTGTATTGAGCACAAATGCCATGCTTTTCTAGAAATTTGGCAAATGGGCCAGGATGTTGTCCTGACTCATCATATCTACCATAAAATTCACCACCTTGATCTGATCTTATGATTTTAACCTTTCTATCTAATTGTCTCTCGACTTCTGTAATAAACACCTCTAGGATGTCAACAGCCTGAGACTTTTCATTAATTAGATACACATAACCATAACGTGACAGATCATCTATAAAGGTAATGAAATATCTCTCTCCAGTAAAACATGGAATGGAGAGTGGTCCGCAAATATCTGTATGAATTATTTCCAGGAGTTCTTTACTTCTTGTGGCACCTTTCTTAGTGTGTTTGGTTTGCTTTCCTTTTATGCAATCCACACACACAACAAAATCAGTGAAGTCTAGGTTATCCAAAATCCCAGTCTTCACTAATCTTATAATTCTATCCCTAGAGATATGCCCCAGTCGCCTATGCCACAAGATTGAGGATTTTTCATTTATTAAGCCACGTTTTATACCAACATTCGAATGCAGAGATAATAAAGATTGTGCAAACTCATCATTCAATGAAATTTTATATAAACCATCACATAAAATTCCATGTCCAACCGGAATTGAATTATACATTAAAGAGAGTTTTCCACAACTAAACAAAACAGAATATCCAAAAACATCTAATTGGATAATGACATTAAGTTTCTTGAAATCGAAGGTACATAAAAAGTATCCTCAAGATCCATCTGATGACCCGTCTCCAAGAGTAGTCGATAAACACCAACATATTCGACCTCCACTTTGAGACGGTCCCCATAAAGACGAATCTCTCACTTTCCTTCGGTTTCCTGGTTGTAAGGAATTCCTGCATTGAATTAGTTATATGAGTTGTGGCTCCAGAGTCTATCCACCAAGTATTAGAAGGAACTTCAGCAAGATTTGATTCATAACATACAAAAGAAAGATTTGTACCTTTCTTTTCGAACAAGCTTTCCTCTTGTTGCAGTCCTTCTTCACATGTCCTTTTCTGCCACAGAAGTAGCATTTGACAGTGAAAGCTTTTCTATGACCTTGGCTACTTTCCCCATGGTCATTTCCTTTCTTTGATGGAAATCTCTTACCTCTTCCATATTTACTTTCTTATGGATACCTCCTGAAGTTCTGCCAACACTGAGTGCTGTCCTTCTTGCCTCAGTCTCACTTCCTCTTGAACACACATACCAGTTAGCTCATTCAAGTTCCACTTATCCTTATGAGTATTGTAGTGGATCTTGAATGGCCCAAACTGAGAAGGAAGCGAGTTGAGGATGAACTGTACCAAGAAGGACTCATCCACTTTCATTCCCAGTGATCCTAGCTTAGCAGCCTTATCAGACATATTTAGAATGTGTTGTTGAACTCCTCTATTACCATCATATTTCATGGTGGTAAGTTCAGCCATGAGGGTGCCAGCTAATGACTTATCTGCAGACTTAAATCGGTCTTTAACCGCACTTAATAGTTCAGATGCATTAGTTGTAGGAGGGAGTGAAGTCTTGATGTTATTAGCTATGGTCATCTTTATGAACATAAGACTGAGCCTATTAGACCTTTCCCAAGCTTTGGCATGGCTGACCTGTTCTGCTGTACTCTCAGCAGTCACTTCATCAGGTTTGTCAACTGTTAGAGCCATGTCTAGATCTAAAACACCCAGTGTAAACTGTACATGTTCAAACCACTCTGAAAAGTTGGTACCATCCAAGGCTGGAATGCTAGTGGCATGAGTGTGAAGGGAAGTAGGGACGTTCACTGAAACATAATAGGACATTGCTCACATTAGGGCCACTAATCAATACATCAACTTTAAATTAATTAAGATGAACTATTGATATCACTTTGATTTCTCCTTTGGGCGAAACCTAAGCATATCTAGTGTTCACTCTTTAGGTGAGAACTTTTATCACCTATGTAGGTCTAATATAATTTATGTCACTTAGTTAGTAAGTCATGTTACCTTTGGGTATCCAATTCCACACCACTAAGTTACATAAATTACACTATCCTACCCCGGTTCATAATTATTTGAAAGAGACTTTCCTTTGGGCCAGTCCCAATCTCCTAACTAGAACCGCCATCGAGAATATTATTGTCTTTTATGTCTTCCTCATTGACAAGTCTTTTATGTAGTTATATATTCATAAGGTTTACTAACATATGTCACTTTGGCAACTACTAAATCAATAAGCCTTATGAATACAAAACTAACCAATAATATTCTCTAATCTTATATTTGAGTAAAGCCATAATACCTCAATACATTACTTGACCAAGCATCAATCATTACTAACAAAATAACTTAAATGTGTAATATACATTAATGATGAACATTAACAAGTATTAGTCGACTACAAGGAAAGATTAGTCGACTTGGGTCAAGTCAAGTCGACTACACATTAGGTCTAGTCGACTAGTGCAAAAGAAAATTAGTCGACTATACCCATATTATTAGTCGACTACAAACTTTATTAGTCGACTTCACATTTAATTAGTCGACTCCTGAATCCAACAGAAAGTTCTCAACTTTCGGGTCACCGAATTAGTCGACTTGAAAATATGATTAGTCGACTATACCCTAATTAGTCGACTAGTCATAAAATCAACTAAAAATCAAGTCGACTCCTGCAGCAACAGAGACTTTAAAACTTTCTGGAAAAGGGCATTAGTCGACTATACGATGGGATTAGTCGACTAATAGTCGACGAAGCAGTTGTCAAAGGCAATTCTGCTTAGTCGATTTTAATCCCAAAATTATCAAAAATTAGGGTTTTCAATTCCTTTGATTTTGATCCCATTTAATTGCATAATTAGAGGAATATGAACATGATATTAGGGCTATTAAATCCTCTACACAAATCTACAATTAAAAGATCAAAAAAATTCGATTTTATGAATTGTTAATCAAAAACCCTAACTTTCCATAATTCCTAAATTCAAGATGTATTGATTCTTTAAACACGGCTCTGATACCAAATGTTGGAAATAAAATAGATTTAATGCGGAATAATAGCCATGGATCAAGAATCATATACATCTCAAGGGAATTAAATTCATGTAAATAACTTAATACATGATACATACCTGAAGCCATTGATTGAGGAGAAGTTGAAGATCCTTGTGATGAATGGAAGAAAAAGACCTTGATTTGATCCTGCAAACCTAATGCAAATAGACCGCTTTTCTCTGTCTCCTTGTCCTTTCACAAAACCCTTCTTTTTTCTTTTCTGATGGAGAGACTCAAAAATATGAGCGTGTGTTTGTTTTCTTTACAGGAGGAGAAAAGTGGGTCGCACATTTGCACATAAGTCCCTTGAAATAAACCTTTCCATCATGGTACCCTTTATATTTCAAGAGACCATATAACTATATAAATGTGACTATAAATGGGCATCTTTAATATCAGTTAACTTTATAGGAATCCAATGCAAATAATCAAGGTTAAGTGGGCCACCTTTATATGAGATTAACATTACAAACAAGGTCAGGGATGAGATCGCCGAGAAATCAGAAAGTCACCGTGAGCATTGCATCAACAAATTCAGCTACGGGTCTGTTTGGTTGTCGTAACTGGCCGTAATTCGTAGTTATAATTGGTAAAGTCTTTACAATTGTAAATGAGTTACATGTATGTAACTTTTACGCTGTTTGGTTGGTAATATAAAATTGTAAAGTGGGAAAGTGTATTGTACTTTACGGTATTTGGTTGTCGTAATGTATAAGTCATAAGTGAAAAAATTGATCATAAAATTAACTATTTGGTGATTTTAAAAGTTTTAATACTGCAAATAAATATTAAAAAAGTTAAATATTAAAATTTTTTAATATTAATATAAAAAAAATTACAAATTTGTATGACCACAAAATTAACTGTAACTGGGCTGTAAGTGAGTGGTAACTGGGTTGCAAGTGAGTGTTAGTTGAGTTACGTAAGTCTTTTACGAATTACGGTCCAAACAAACGTCGTAGTTGTAACTGGACAGTAAGTCATTTACGAATTACGGAGTTTTACGTGAAACAAACGGCCCCTACATTACATTTTCCAGTGGATCTGCTACAGTAAAGAGGCTTAAATGTGTGCAGTGTGTGCAAGCTCAGCAGTCACAACAGAATTTTACGGCCTCAGATGGGTGGGTGTATCATAAGATACATTGATCCATCCCACATACATCGATTTGATCGGTAACTCCCCATCACCCAGCATGCGCACTGTACCCTCTGCAAGCCTTGCAGCTCCAGTGTTGCGCATTCTCCCTGCCTTCGCCCAAGCACCAGCCTTCCGGGACTATGTTGCTGCGGCCACCATTGTTGAAATCTTCGAGATTCAGCGTGCCTTGTGTGCCCCACTTTACACAGTGAAGGTGATCGTTTGTTATGGTCTGGTTGAATTCAGGAGAGTTACATGGGAGAGTTTGGAAGTAGGTTGTGTGTGTGTGATGTGAAGGTGTGTTTGCAGAATACATCAAAAGAATTCCTGGCAAGTTATCTGTACCCAGGATGCAATGTTCTATGAATTTCGGGCTGAGAATAACGTGAGGGAACCTGCAGAAGAAAAGGGTCATGATTTGTTCGATCTTCTTCAATAGCTCAGCATAGCTCACTGATAAACACACACATACTGGCATAGATAAGAAACAGTAGACATAGAGCAGTGCTCAATGATGAAAAACACATGGTTTACAAGAGCAGTATATCTAGTAAAATCCCATACATATTGCAAGAACCTTCAGCGGACATAGAGCATTGACAATGCAATAGCCTTCTAAGGACTTGGGGTATATGTTTGCTTTGAAGGAATTGGGGCTGAAAAACACTATTCCGGTGAGCCCTGGGCTTTTCAGCATTGAGCTGTTTGGTTTGCAAAAAAATTGGTGGGAAAAAGTAGTTGAGCTCAGTGAAACGTCACCGACATAGAAAATTTGATTTCACTGCAAAATCACTAAAAATGTGCTGAAAATCTGCTGCCTGGAGCCCACCATCAAATTTTCTCAAAAAAAAAACAAAAAATTTTTGTGAGCCCGAGTGGTAGATTTCTCAAATTCGTTTCCCAAAACCATAAGCCCTAGCACGAACTCTTTGGACTTCTTTGATAGAGTTTTTTTCAATTGTCAAGCCGCAGACAGCATACTTCATTTTGAAGGACAAGTCCTTAGGCCAATGTGCCATGATAATTATGCCAACAATGATTACAAATTTGTTTTTATTGTCTGCCTTAAAACGGTTACTAAGTGAAACTAAGCCTATTTGCTACCGCATAGCCCTCATGGCGAGCCATAAATCAAGATCCCGACAAAATAGAGAGAGTTTCACCTATAAGTTATGGCGGGACGTATCAAGCATCTCAGCTTGCAATTATGGTGGATAAAAACTGGCTTACCGTGGATCGCACCCATCATAAGTGATTTGAGCGCTCCACGGATGATACCTGTTAGAACACACAGAAAAAACACATTTCAAGTTAGGAGTACTAGTGTGGTGCCGGTTTAAGACCCTCGGGCCTGAAAATCAATATGTTGAATGAAAAGAAAAACCAGCACCGAATAACTGCCCGGGTAATGGATGGAGGTGCCGTGCAGAAGACAACTGTGGGCATGGTAGGAAGGGCCAGTAGAGGATAACTACTTGTGTGTTGGGAGGAAGCAAGTAGTTGGGAGGAGGACCGCAGTGGACAATTGCGGGTGTGTTGATGCATTAGCAGAGGAGAACTATCTGTGTGGTGTGTGTACTCTGAGGATTAGGAAAATGATCCCCTTCCCTTAAGGGAAGAAGGATCATATATACACCTGACGTGGATGTTGGAGTGTAGGCGAAATTGTGGACCGTTGTTACTGCATGATCTACACATGCTGGATCTGTAATAATGATTGTGATTATTGATACTGGTCGGTTAGGATTGCATTTCGAGAAATCTGTCACTGTGCAAAACTGCCCGTGCTGAAAAGAGCGTTGCACGTTATGAACGTGGGGAAGATGGCACCACGTAATGGCAGGCGGAGATCTCGGTAGACTTTGAAACTTCTGTCTTGGAGTTGGAGACTTCGGAATGTAGAAGGCTCTGATTCAAATAAAGAGTACCTGTGTAGCTTAGGGCTAACGAGTTGTGTCCACGAGGAGAGATGCAATGAAAGTGTTTCGATGTTTTTGCTTAAAACAGGTTTAATGTTGCTTGTTTTTTTTAAGGAAAAGAATATGGAGTGGTTTTGAGATGTGTTCAAAGAAAAAGTAAAATTCAGAGTAGATTTTGAAGATGTTTTAGGAAGAAGTTGAGTGAGGTTTGGCTGTGTTTTTAATTATGGAAAGAATCTAGGCTTACTAATATTCTACTCAACTACTTACTTTTCTCGAGAAAGTTTTAGTGTCTCACTTAACCATAGGCAAAACATAATATTTTCTTTGAGTATTCAAGTAAAACAAATGAGATTGTTTTTATTTTAAAATTTTATAATTTTTTTCTCAACACAATGTTTGAAAATAGAATGTTAAACCATCAACCGAGGAGTAACTATGGAATAAAAACAATTTTGAAATAGTTTTATTTTGAAACAAATATTTAAAGTTCAAGACCCATCCTCATGTGCCTTTAGGAACAAACCTTGACTTAGACATTCTTATGATTCAAGTGGGGTTGCTTTCATAAAACCGATCAAGAGTAGAAGGGTGGATGAGATTGATTAGTGAGCCCAAAAAACGTTTAGTTATTCATGGTAAAGATAGAACACATAAGAAAATAATTATAAAGTATAAACATATCAAATTGAGTCTAGTTGAATTATCAAGGTGAATCTCCTTTAATTGTCACTTTAATGGTGAATTACACACTTGTTTTCACTCTCTCACTTTGCTGGTCTAAACTAGAAAAAAAAGCAACAAATGAAATACAAACGGATTGTAACTATCTAACATAAATTCCAACCTTAAGAATAAAGTAAAATTTTAATCCTAGTTTTCGTCCCTTTTTTGCTTCGAGAAATACAGTATTATTGCTGAAAAGGAGACAGGGAAAGAGTCTATAGATAGGGGGAACAAGCGCTCCCCCAACTGGCTCAAAGATCCACAAAAACACGATTTTTGCCGCATTCCCATAGCTTGGATCTGGCCAATGGGCCAGATCCGAGAGGTTGCTGGATCGTCGATCTTTGATTCTCGTGTATCTCCAATTGTTTCTGGTTTGATGTTCTGATCTTCACTGTTTCTGTTCCAAACCTCTTTTGAGATAAAAAAGCCTCCTGAATCTGAAATTACTTGGACTAGATTTGTGATAATCTCCTCTCCCTCCATTGATAATCACCTGCACAAATAAATATTAAGACAAGGTGATTGATAGTATTTATCACAAGATAGATGTAAGAATTTAGCAATAAATATGCTATAAAACGTGGATAATCACACCCCATACACTTATATTTTTCTCGTCCTCGAGCGAAACAAAAAACAAAACTAACTATCCACTTTCGTAGGAAACACGATTGCACTTAGGACGTGCAACAAGCCGTTAAACCCCTAGGTTATCTCTAGAGTATGAGTTTTGTCTTGTGGAGTTTTCAGTGAATTGCACCCACAAAGTCCATAAAAAAAAGAAAGATGTTAAGTGTTTTTGAAAATTCCTTTTTAAGAATAGAAGAGATATTTAACAAACTTTGTGAAACTTAAGTAATCTATAAGTCATAAATTCTCCAAATTGTTCATTCCCATAATTAATCTTCACTCAAAAACTTGTAATCATTAAAAATAAGAATTTAAAATCGTACTTCTTACTTAATCTATTAGTTTACCTAAGTCATATTCATCTTGTGACCTATAATTTTGACTAAAGATTCTTCAACTCTAACTCTTATACTTTTTCATATATATTATGGTGATAATATTCTTCAGTTATATTTGGCTTTCTAATTTACCAATGTAACGAGCCTTAGGTCGATGATTCTCAAACCGGACAATTTTAGGACACGGGTGAAAAAACACCCCAAGGACATTAAGGACTCGAGCAAATAAGACCACAAAACTAAGAGATTTTTTATTTTATGGACCACTTTTTGATGTGAATACGTTTTGCTTTGTGATGCATAAATACCCAGCTTAATCAGAGAAATATATATATAATATATATATATATAATATATATATATATATATATATATAATATATTATATATATATATATATATATATATATATATATATATATATATATGATAGGGAGCTGATCCTCTAAGAACGGTTCTCACGGATTTTCTGTGAGAACTTTCACGTGGGTCGTCGGATCTGATAGATCAAATCAAAAAAAAACTATATCTCTATCAGATCCGACGGCCCACGTGAAAGTTCTCACATGAATTCGTGAGAGAAACCGTTCTTAGGGGATCAACTCACTATATATATATATATACATATATATATATATATACATATATATATATATATATACATATATTATATATATATAACATAATATATATTATATATATATACATATATATATATATATATACATATATACATATATATATATATATATATATTAATAATATATATATATATATACATATATATATATATATACATATATATATATATAATATATATATATAAACATCTTTTTTTCTCTCTCTTTTAAGGCATAAGGATCTTATTTTGGAGCAGTGTGTGAATGTTAAAGTATACATATTTCATCAAGTAAAAATCAAGATTAAATTACTTTTTTAATTTTTCTCTTTAAACCTAGAAATCAAATAAATAATCTTATCAAACCAAGTATAAGAACTTCTAATTTTGATTCCCTTACTTGTTAAAATTAACTTAGTTTTTGTACAAAAATAGATCAAATATTATTTTTAATTTAAAAAGGATTTTTTATCATGTTTAAATGTCATGTTAACTATATTAGTGCTCCTCTCCCACACCTATCTCATGCACTGCCCCCAAAGCATGAAATAAATGTATAGATGCATGACATAAATGTAAAAGAGGTGATGTTACCAATACACTAGGTCGAATAGACCATTGCTGTCTCATTTATCAGCATCGATTTCAAGAAAGGTTTAAGGCGTTGACCATTTACCTTAAAGTCATTCCCCATTCTTGGGATCGTAGATCTCTACAGCACCATATGAAAACAAGTCTTTGCAATGAATGACCCATTTCATATTGACTTTATCTTTCCTAGAAAAGATGAAGCTTAGAATTATAGAGTAAGACCTTTTGTACGGGGACAAAAGTTTTTCTCATGATAAACTTATCATGAAAGACCTTAACCCTACTTTTTGTGATCTTAGCATTCTCATAAGCCTCATACTCAACTTTTCAAGCTCAAAAATTTGCATTTTTCGGAGGTCACTGGCCTTGTCTAAATTAAAATTTAGCTGCTTGATGGCCCATAAAGCTCGGTGCTTTAACTCAATAGGCAGGTGGCAAGCCTTTCTGTAACAACCCTGATCCCACAGGTACGGAGACGTTACTGCGATGATGTATGTAGGTCGAGAATATTCTCACATATATACTCTAAGCATCGATAGAGGTAAGAATCAGAGTAAAGAACTATGTGGTGCATTATATATTCCAACATATGAGTACAATTACAAAGTTATCACAGGATATGAAAAAATATTACAAGAATATTACAATCACCGATAGGCGCATATGTGAGAATACAAAAAGATATGCAAGTATGAATAGTTATAAAAGGAAAACTCGAGGACAGGTAGGGGGCCTAGAAGAAAAGGACTCTGGACGGTCCACCAATGATCTACACTTTCGTTGCGCATCTCTGATCAGCAATTAGGAAAAACCACTAGCTCCAAGCTTCAAGATCTGAATATGCAGGTTTAGGAGAATCAGAAACTCCCTAACGAGTGGTGCGGTGAATGCCAAGTGGTGTACAGGGATGAGCACACGTGTATCGATACATCTGAATCAAAAGAGCATGTATTGAAAATGGTGTCGTGAGCATAGGCATACAGAGTAGGAAAGAAGGCAATAAGAAAGGTAAATGTAGCAAACCCTGTTGTCTCCTATACTAAGAAAATATCATAAAACTGATAGAAAACCAATAAAACTGATAATACTGAATACAAGTAAAACCAATCGTACAAGCTCAACTCATAGCTCCATAAGACTAGTACGTCAAAAGGAATAATTCAAACAAGAAAGCACTCATCTATATACTTATCCATGTCACCGTAATCCGCGCGTATACAAGCCGAGTTGCAAAACAGCACTACGAATTGTATATTAGCATCTTATTATAATTGGGCGCATCTAAGTTGTAGGTTTTAGTTTGCGTCCCATTCTACATACTTTCATTACAACTTATAAAGCCAGGTTTGGAAACTAATGGACTTTAACGAACTTTGTTTAGAAAGGGTCCTGTACATGCCTTGGATAACAGTCCAAAAGTATCTAGTGCTGAGCAGAAAATACCGCTAGGTACCAGGACTTATTGTACTCCCGAATAGAAGTAGGATATCATAGATCCTATAAAAATAGGCATCGGGCTTGTGTATACTCGACAGAAAAAATAGGAGGGGTAGGGTGTCAGTACACCCCACAGAATCCCTGGTGGCTCTAGGTGATCCCTCAAGAATGTGTCTACGCGCGATACGATATGACCACCATAAAAATAAAAACTAATTAGGGCCCATCAATTTCATCGAAACTCGGTGCAAGTTGCTTATTTAGAATTTAATATGCAGTTGTCAATTTACGGGAATAACAGGAGCAGGACAGGTTCAGAAATTCAAGAGTACAAGAGTAACATGATGTATGTAACCTAGAGGGGTGAATAGGTGACTTACTAATCTAATGCCAAACAAACGCATAACTAAAACTATTATGAAAATTAAAACTACACACAAAGTATAACCAAAAGGTGAAGTTAAATCTCGGTAAAGGGCTCTGGACTTTCTCCTCGAGATTCCTCTAGATTAAGAGTTGAGGTTCTACTACGCTTTCTTGGTTCAATACTTATGTGAGCATAAACAATATCAAGATGAAGAAACAGGAAAGGAATACAAGCATGCAAGATATCAAACAATCTCAAGTATAAATATCAATTATGCACAAGAAATATTAAGCATATAAATGATGTAAACGAAATAAGCATGCAAGATATAAACATATGTGCGTGTGTGAGAGAGAGAAGAGAGATAAGAAATCATAAACATCGGAGATTTGTTTGAGGTTCGAGCCACTTGATCTACGTCGCCGCCTTCGCTGCAACGACGATTTCCACTAAAATGATCTCGCAAGATCACTCAGTGTCGCAACACCTGCAACAAGCTCCCTCATGAACTCATGGACCTGCAAGTCCCTCACTTGTTCCCACAAGAACAACTCATGCGAACCCGCAAGCTCGTCGAGGCAACAATATCTAACAATATTACAATCCTCCAAATTACAAATAGAACACTTGGTGATTCTTTGCTTGATCACCAACAAACACTCTCACAACAAGGATCTTATTAGGATAGATATGGTAATGAAAAATCTCAAGCTAGTGTGAGAAAACAAGATAGATTTTGTGGTGAAAAACTCAAGGAAACCCTTTTGAGAACTCAATATAAACACTCTTGAAAAACTCTCTTTGGATTGAATGTGAAGCTCTAAAACTTGTTGAGAAACTCTTGTTGACACTCCAAAAGGACAAGCTCTCGGGTAGCACTTCAACCGGTCAGAACGACATCCCACACGATGACATTTACAAAAGTTAGAGTCATAGACGAGCTGATAACCAGTTTTATACCCACTTCAGAGTCCAAAGCAAGCCTATAAGGCTAAGTTTCAACACCCAGCCTCGCATGAGCCCTTTTGAGCTAATTTTACTTGAAGCATCTCATGGCCTTGTCAAAAGGCCATGCTTCAAGCTTCGCATGAAGCTTCAATCAGCCCCACAGAGGGCTAACCCTAGTTTCGCATGAGAATCTTTCTCACAACCTTCATTTGAAGTTTTATCTAGCTCCACTCTGAGCTTAATTTCTAGCTTCACCTGAGGCTTCACCTAGCTAATAAAATGGGCTAACTTCTAACCTCGCTTGAGGCCCTGAATATAAATTCGCCTGAAGGTTTTAAAGATGAATTTCGCATGAAGCTCTCATCTAGCTCCGTCGCGAGCTCTTCCAGGTCATTTGACCGTTCTCAAATCCCCTAGAGGGGATTAGTAGTAATAACTCCACTTCTAATTGTGGAGTTAGTTGCTTTAATGGGCGGTTATACCCGCCCACTTGGTCCCATAATAAGTGAAGACATGCAGGTGGGTTCCAACGCCCTAGCTTTGCCAGAGGCTCACTTTTAGCTTCGCTACCAGGCTATATCAAGTCTGGCGCAAAGCTAATAAGCTGATTCAACCTTGCTGAATTCAAGGGACAGTTACACCCCTGTTTGGTTATAAATAGCCCTCTGCAAGAGAGAAGAAGGGCTAAAAAATTTCGAAGATCTAAGAGACCTTTAGCCCAAAAGTCTCCTCTTACTTTTAAACTTCCAAAGCTCCAAGACTCAACTCTCTTTCATCCAGGGTCTCAACACTCTAAGTCTTCTATCTTTAGAGGATTTTCGGAGCCAGGCAAGAAGAAAATTCCCCCGAGAAGGCTTGAACATTTGACCGATTGCATCATCAACAAGATAAAGTGATCGCGTGCTGATCATATTTTCATTAGCATACTTCCCCAGAAATCTCAGAGGAGATCTACTTGTAATTTCTTTTTTCTCTTTCTTTAAAAAGAATTACCTGTAATTTTGCTCCTTAATTCTCTTTTATAAGTTTTCCCGCATAATTAATGGGAAACAAAATGGCGATTCTGCTGGGGAAATTGGTCTTCTTCTGCAATAAGGAGATGATGTCGCAATATAGTGGTCAGAGACTGAACCCATCACCGTCGAAAATTTGGTCATCATTTTGACCAAGAGAAGTTCAAGCAACTCCTCTCAGGCGTTGATCCAGCACTCCATGCATGGAAGCACAGGAAGGTCTCTACAGCCAAAGCTCCACCGGTTACAGATCAGAAAGCAGCTCCGACTGAGGCTGTGTCCAAGCCTATGCCAGCCGCGTGCCCGGTTAAGCGAGCCTCACTCCAATTTCCTTTAGCCTCAACCAAAGCTAAATTGACATCATGTTAACATGGTGGCCTATAGCAAAGCTAAGAAGGTTCCACACGAACCTAGAATTGCTCAAAGTAAGTGAATTTGGAGGGCAAAGCCAAGAGCCCCTCTACACGAGACATTAGGCAAAGTTGAAGCTCAATTCGTCTCTCACATGAAGAAAAGGGCAAAGCATCCCTAAGTGTTGATAGCGTTGTGTACGTAGCTTTGACACGGGGCATTCAATGTCCCCTTAGACGCGAGGATGAATTGGGCATGCAATGCAAAGTTAGACACGAAGCCTCGTTAGCTTCGCCTAACCAGAGAGCGCTTATTTTCAACACTAACTTGCTCCTTTGAGTGAAGTTAAGGGCAAACCCCAAGTACCGATATTGTTACTAATGCAGCTTCAGCACCTAAGGGTACTAATAAAGTCCCTAACCGCACGACTAGAACTAAAGCACTATGTAGTGCTAATCACCTTCGCCGCAATGCGAAGATCAAAGCGCTGCTATGCGCTAAAAGCGAAGCTACCACAGCTTTGCTCCCAGCGCTTTCTAGCGCTAAGCTCGCACTTGGGGGCAGAGCTAAAAGATTAACTTCGTCGCGATAATGCTACAGATAGATTTGTTTTAACTTCACTTGTAATTAAAAAGAGAAGCTTCACTAGAGCTCTCCAACTTGAACAGCCTAGTACACGACCTCCTCAAGTCTCTATACTAGACCATTTAAGATCGGTTAATCCTGATTTGAGAGAGTTTTTAATTAACAAACGAAAGTTCTGTTGTGAAGAACTAAGCCATACTTCTCCCTACTACTTTGAACAAGCATGGTGGTAGTTGGTGACGGTCCGTTTAGTCCATTGCCGACTAGCGCCAGTCCCCTTCATTTTTCCCGCCTAATTGTCAGTTTTCAACCAATTATCGATTCAAGCTCCTGTGAAAACTCTAAAAAAGAACAAAGTATGAAACATGCCAGATCTTCCTTCAGCATCTGTCAACATGATAGGAAGGGGACGTGAACCGCTCAGGGCCAGACGAGGGAGACATGATAATAACTCTTCTTAGTTCAGTTCTCCAGATTTATACTATAGTCCCGATTTGGGCCAAGTCTTAGTAGGACAAGAGGGTGCATTCTGAGCACAAGGTCTAGGGTAGCAATACCCTATAATCATGAGCAACTGTCCTCTTCAACTGGTGGGTGATGTCACCAGAACCACTGAAAAGTCTCTTTCAATGGTCTGATGATGAGAGAGAAGTTAGTGGATTATACCTTTTCAGCAATAGCCAGCTCTGTGTAGACAGGAAGAGTGTCGGCTAAAATGGCTGACAACAACAATGATGATCTTCACCAATAGATGGAGGCTCAAGAATAAATTTTCAGGGCACAGCAGGAAGCTTTGAATAATAGCAACAGATGCTAGCTCAGTTTCTGACCAACTGGGATAACAATGACACTGGGAGCAATCATAATGAGGAGGAATATAATGATGATGAGTCGTAAGACTGAAAAGTCAAAGAAAAGTTCTTCAATTATGCCGAGGTCATTAAAGGCATTCAGGCTCAGTTGCATCCCTAGCCCAGAGGGATGAGCTGAAAAAGGTAGGTATTGTTGGCCAAAAGCCCATCACTCTAATTTTGATGATGATTAACTCATGTAGTTGAAATCACCTAGAGGGGGGTGAATAGGTGATAATGCTAATCAATGTACAAATTTAAATTGTTATGATGCAACGATCTGTAAGATCACCTAGAGGGGGGGTGAATAGGTGATGGCTAATCTAATGGTCACTTATGAACAAATAATGCGGAATTAAAACTAAGTTGACCAAATTAAACTTCTTTTAATTCAACACTTATGTATAACACAAGAGTGTTGCCAAATTCCCCTTGCGAGGCTCTGGACAAACTCTTCTAGATTCCCCTTGAATGGTTGAGGTGCCGCGTTGGCTCTTGGTTGAATACTAGTGTTAATAACAATCCCAAGCAAGTATAGCAATTATGAGCACAAAGGTATATCGTGCATATAAGAGATAAAGACTATAAAGTAATGCAAGATATAAGTGAGACAAAAAGAGTAAGAGAGCAAGAGTGAGCAATCGCAAACACAAAGGGTTTGTTTCGAGGTTCGAGCACACTGCTCTACATCCCCGCCTTTGAACACGAAGGATTTCCACTATGCACGATCCAACCGGATCTCTCCTTGGTGCCGCAACACCTACAAGCCCTCGGACTCCCAAAGTCCCTTACACACCACAAGCCCACCGGCTCGTCGAGGCCGCACCTCGTACAACAAGTCCGCACCCGAACTCAAAACACCGCGAGCACACTTGCCCGCTTCCTCAAATACAAAGAAGGATCTTGGTGATCTAAACACTTGATCACCTAACAAAAACTCTCACTACAACACTCCTATAGGATAGATATAACTATGGATGCTCAAGTGTTAGTGTGAGAAATCAAGGAAAGAACTTTGATGGAAAACTCAAGAAATCACAATAAACACTCTCTTGATAAAATCCCTTTTGATAGGAAATATTGGCACTCTATTTTGTGGAGAAAACTCTGCTAAAAGAATGGAAATAACTGGACAAAAGCTCTCCTCAAATCTTAGCTCAAAACAATGACAAAACCCCCTTTTATAGAGGCCAGAAAATCTGACCGTTGGGCTCTGTCAGAGCTTCCGGTCGACCGGTCCGGTCGACCGCCAACGGTCAAGGAATCCGACCGTTGGAGCCTCCGGTCGACCGCCAGGTCGACCGCGCACCTGGAGCAGAGAATTACTTCTCTGTCGGTCGACCGGTGCGGTCGACCGGAATTTCCAGAGAGCAGACTCTCTGAAGCGGTCGACGGCACGGTCGACCGTTCTCCAGTGCACACAGGCGTGCACGTCTGTGCACGTCCGGTCGACCGACCCGGTCGACCGGCCACTGTCAGTTCTGAAAAATCAGAACTGCCAGAACCAGAAAATTTGGGATTTAAAGATTGGTCTTTTTGGCTTAATAAAAAATCCCATAAATACTTAGAAATTCTACAAAAAATAGTTTTATATTATAGAAACATGCTTGCACAAAATCAAGGCATGTTATTAAAGATTTGACTATTTTATAACTTGAAAATATTGGCTCATAATAAAAACTGTTTTTCTAAATCAACATGTTTTTCCAAATTTTCATCAAATACAAAACAAGATATACTTTAAGGCATAGTGTGTATGGATATGATCCACTACACAATCAAGATGAAATATCTAGTTTTTGACATAAAACACTAAACTTGGTTTTAAAAGATATGTATATAGGTAACATCAAAAACCAAGACATGTATTTTGTCCAATGAAAAAAAACCCTTTTTCTCAAATAAAAATTCTTTTCTAAACATGAAAATCTTTTTATGAAAGCAATTCTATCAAGAGTGTGTGCGTAAGATATACTTGAGCAATCCACCAATCTATTCTATCCTTTACATTTTTATCTAAAACAAATAAAAATCTTATACCTAGACACAAGTCTTCAACTTCTTGAAGTCTTCCCTGAAGGCTTCTTATCTTCTTGACTTGGTCCAAGCTTGATCCAAAGCTCCTTGGATCACCCCGTGCTAGCTCCAAATCTTGACATTTAATCCTTTGTTGAGCTTTGCACCTACTAAGATCTTGATAAAGAATCTGTCACTAATTAAACAAGATCATTAGCAAATATAACTACATGAGTTGATCATCATCAAAACTAGAGTGATAGGCCTTTGGGCCAACACGATCACCCAAAACAAGTTTAAAAGCCGAATACCCGTGAATGGCACTAAACTCCTTCCTCGTGATTCCTCTAGATAAGAGTTTGAGGTGTGCAATGCAATCTTATTGTATGAGTATTGATCGACAATATAGAAATAAATAAAAAGCAAGTAAATGACACAAATAAACCAATCGCAAACACTGAGATTTGTTTCGAGGTTCGAGCACCCAGCTCTACATCCTTGCCTTCACCAAGAAGGATTTAAGAACCACTATAACTTTCACAAAGAATTACAACCACAAGGGAGCATCCAACTCCTCTATCACACTTGATTGGTAGTGAAAAGTGCATTTTTATCATCATATTTACCATCACATTTTCATATTTATTCATTTAATTCTGCACATTTATTAATAATTTGTAATTTATTGTGTGCAGGCCTCGAATTATTAATTTAACAATAAATAAAGCTTAAAGAGCCCAAAAGCCCAGTCCAAGCCCATATTTGAAGCCAAGAGTCAAAGTGCAAATAGCAGAGTGTCAAAGTGCAAATATACAAGGGCTAAAGTTGCAAATATCGAAGATGAGGGAAGGATAGAATTCTACCCAACCTAAACTCTTGCAGGATGAGCATAAAAGCCAAAGATAAGAAGGAAATTCGTGATAAAAGATTTGGGATAATTGAGATCAAGGTAACTTGATTACCAAGTTATCTCGAAATCCCAACATAAAGAGCCAGGATCAAAACTTCCAGAAGCAGGCGACTAGATGGACGGACCAGGAGAAGCCACGCGCCAAAGCGCGTGGCCATATGCCACAGTATTGCCGCGGAATCGCGGCAAAAGCCGCGTTTCCGCGGCAATTTGATCTTATCCCTGTACCAGATTTCGTAGGGGAGTTCTACTGGGACTCTGATTCCCTCTGCACCTATAAATAGCCCTGCAGTGCAACGTACAGAGCGTCCAGAGGCGAGCCAAGGGCCAAAGCTAGGGTTTAGGTTTTAGGTTAGATTTATTTTGTAAATTTTGTAACTGAGAGTGGAGATGCTTTCATGGAGGAAGGAATCATACTTGTACTGAGGTGACATCGGTGTAAGTTTTTATTTTTCCCCCATTGTTAATAAAAATCTGCTCGAGGTTGGTTTGTTTTTATTCTTGTTTCATTGTTTCTTTATTCTCGCTTTATCTTTGTTTTTCTAATCTTGTTCTATGTCATTGTTTTTCTCTGATGACTTGTAATCCGTGAGATCCGATTGCTTCGAGACTGCCTAGCCAACGAAGATCCCTTGATGGCTTATGGCGACGAACATCCTATATGCCATACTTGCAAATCTTCTGAGAAAAAGTAAGTCGTCGCAAAAGGATCGAAGGCAAGCAGACTAAAGAGATAAGTTTCTTTCCTTTTCTGTTCTTTTCTTTTTTGTAGATTAAATCCACATCTTCCACAATTCTTTCCCACAACTCATTGTAAATACCACTTTTCATTGCAAATACCATCGTGACTACAAAATAACTAAAAAAGATAAATTTTTAGAGAAACTTGCTTAACGCTTCCATCGCAGTCCCTCTTGAGGATCACGACCCGCATAGCCCTGCTACCGCGGATTAGAACTGAGACTTGCACATCTAATCTTAAGCTAACATATTCTATTTTGTGTGCAGGAAATATCAGTCAACAAATTGGCGCCGTTGCCGGGGAGGGACGGTAAGTTTATCTCTAAAACAAAAATTTAATTTTTAAATAATTCTTTATTCTTTTCTGTTTGCAGGTTTGGAGAACAGGAAACAGAAATAGAGCAGCAGCAAGGACATACAGCAACCCCAGTGCCTCTGCCCTCGAAGGCAGAGCACGAGGGCCTGCAAGTTTGCCGCGGAAACGCGGCCAGAGCCGCGGATCCGCGGCAAGTGCAGTGAACTACTAATTCAGTTTTTTGCAGATTGCTGAAATTTGAGATTACTGCTTACTGCTCTATTCTGTTTTGTTCTGTGATATACCTGTAAATTGCTAATAATTCAACAGTAAATCATTGGTTGTTAAAAATAAAAATTGATTAGACATTTGCATATTAGGCACGTGTCTTTTCAATTATTTTTTACTGTTGAAGAGTGCTGGAGAAGCAAGGTACGTACGCATTGCATGTAGAATAGGATTCATCTCTTGGTTGATTTTCTGCATGAGTGATTCTTATCTATTTATCTTGTACACTTGCACTAATTCATCTTAAGGGCATAACCCATTAACAAGATAAGGTGGGGATTTCATCACCCTTCCTTAGCCCAAAAATCATATCCCGAGCACTCACTAACTCAAGCCTAACATAAAAATTAGTAGACGTTGGCCTAGGGACACTCGGACTCAATTAGGAGATTATCCTAAGGGGGAACGGTGTTGGAAGTTGACTCCTGCCAAATCAGTGTCTAGGAAGGGGATTGAGGGCGAAAGCCCGAAGTGTGGTGGTTATTTAATTAAGGAACGTCTTTGACGGAAAACCTCCCACCACTCTTGCCCCGACCTGGCTGATTAACTTGTGGTCAAAGTCTACACCCTACCTCCCGTGGACAGTCTAACCAGTTAGGAGTCGTCTAGGTCTAGGTCTACCCTAACTTAGGTTAGAAATTTTTCTTTTTTGTTGTTTTTTTCTTTGTTTGTGATTGTGTGATATGGCCTATAACAACAATTTTTTCAATTTTAATGAGGATCCATGTTACACACCAACCTCTTATTCGGATATTACCAACCCGGCATATCATAACTTTGACCAACCTAGTGTGCCAGATTGGTCTTATCCGAATCATTACATGCCCCAGTCCCAATACTATGAACAAGATTGGAATAATCATCACTACTCTTCACAGAGTCAATGGGGATTCAATACCCCTGAGCCATATGGTCAACCACCTGTTCAACCAGTATCTTCATATACGTCTTTTCCTACATCACCAAGGTTTCAGTCCACCATTGATCTATTTGATGGGTTAGAAAAAAAAGTGGATCGGTTGCAAGATATAATGAATGATCAAATTTCTAGACTTTCAAACATTCTTGAGCGAACCAACAAGTTGATAGGAACCAAGAATCATTCTGTTTAGAAGACCTTGATCAAAATTCAATTTCATCACATCAATATGAACTTGCTCAATCCCAATCCTTGGACAAATTGGCTAGTTTTAATTTCAATGAGATTGAATTAGATTATGAATGTGAACCCGATCCCCAACTTTGCGATTCAGTTTCCATCTTCGAATCTATGTTGACTCCGGTATCCTTACCCAATTTGGACCAATTTTCTGAGCCAACATTTATTCCCATACCCATAGATCATGAAATTGAATCACCCATTTTTGATGATCATATTGAACTTGACCAATTGTGCAATTTTGAAAGTCCCATGGAAAAATTGCAAGTTCCCATTTTTATGAGATTGAAACTAATGAGATTTGTGACCTAGATTCCCAAATCTATGATCAAGTTCAAATTCCCGAATCATTATTGACTCCTGTTTTGTTACCCGACTTAGGTAATATTTTAAAGTCAGTTTTGATTCCCACACCTATCATTCCTGAACTTGAATCACCAACAGAGTCACATTCCATGTGGGAAAATGATTGTAGACTTGAGTTTCAATTTCTTGACTTGACCCACCTCTTGATCCTAGCCCGACTCCTGAACCTTTACTTGATTTGAGTTTCTTTCCTGAGTCGGTATTAGATCCTGAACCTATCATTCTTGAGTCCAAGTCAACCATTTTACCAAGTCACATTCTTTTGTTCGACATAGGTATAGACCATGACTCTGTGATGATTTCCAGGACTGGTCATGTAAAGGAGTAAGTTTCACGAGAGGATCTTCCATGATCCTATTCATTCTGGGGACTGTAAATATGGAAATAAAAAAGAGGTCAATAAAGGTAGGTCCCGTGAACTACCACGTTATCTTGTTTGGGCCGCATTTCGTGGCCAATTAGACCACCACCGTAACCACCCCCTAAGGTAATTTTCTGCCTTCCCTTGTTCTGTTTCATGCATATATGCATTCATTCATACATTGAGGACAATGCATGAGATAAGTGTGGGGGTGGGCTTTACTAATATACTAACATAGGTAGAAACTAACAAAAATTTGCTAAAAAAAAATATATATATATAAAAAAAAATTTTAAAAAAAAATGTTATAAAAAGAATAATACTTTGACTTATTTTTTTTTGAAAGAAATCTAAGTTAGTTTTAAGGATTAGGAAAATCATGATTAGGATTTATAAAAACTTGGTCAAAATAAAATAAATTGTTTAAATTTTAGGTATAAGAGAGAAATTGAATAAATAATTAGTCTTGATTTTTACCTTAATGAAATGTGCATACCTAATGCATATCTAGGATTCTAAGACAAAGACCTTGTGCCTCATATAAAAAAAATATAAATAAAAAAAATATCGCCAATTAAGCTGATACATGTGCCTCAAGAAGCATAAGTATTCATGCCTAAAGGTGAGTAAAAAAAAAAGTCCTTAGTTTTGTGACCTAATTCATCGAATTTGATTTGATTCCGCGGGGTGTTTTCTCACCTGGTGCCCTAAAGCCGACCGGTTTGGGAGCCACCGACTTTAAGTTCGCTACATGGGTGGATTAGAAAGCCTAAGAAAACTGAGAAATATTATACATGTATTAACACATCTAATAGTCAATTAGATAGGTATGAGGGCCTCAAGAAGCCTTGATACTTATACGAAAGAAAATAAGATGAGTTATACATGCCAAAAAAAAAAAATTATATTAAACATCTAATAGTTAATTAGTTAGGTATGAGGGCCTCAGAAGCCTTGATACTTACACGAAAGAAAATTAGATGATGTTATAAAAATAATAAAGAGGCATGAGAGTCCAAGTTAAGGAATTGCTAGTAAAAAATTCATAAGGATGCATATGATTTTTGGTAACGAAAAAGACTATATTAGAATTCAATTTTAATCCTTACCTAAAATGAATAACAATTGACTTTATAAAGACTAGGTTTGAAGAATGAATAAAAATGATAATCCTAAAACTTATAGACTACTTAGTCTCTTCAATAATAATTCAAATATTTTTCCTTTTTATGGATTTTGTGGGTGCAATCCGCTGAAAACCCTCACGAGACAACACTCGTCTAGGGTAACCTAGAGGTTTAACGGCTTGTTGCACGTGCTAAGTGCAATCGTGATTCCTACGAAAGTGAGTTAGGTTAGATTAACTTTTTCTTTTTCTTTGTTTTTACTCGAGGACGAGCAAAAGATAAGTGTGGGGGTGTGATTGGTAGTGAAAAGTGCATTTTTATCATCTATTTACCATCACATTTTCATATTTATTCATTTAATTCTGCACATTTATTAATAATTTGTAATTTATTGTGTGCAGGCCTCGAATTATTAATTAACAATAAATAAAGCTTAAAGAGCCCAAAAGCCCAGATCCAAGCCCATATTTGAAGCCCAAGAGTCAAAGTGCAAATAGCAGAGTGTCAAAGTGCAAATATACAAGGGCTAAAGTTGCAAATATCGAAGATGAGGGAAGGATAGAATTCTACCCAACCCTAAACTCTTGCAGGATGAGCATAAAAGCCAAAGATAAGAAGGAAATTCGTGATAAAAGATTTGGGATAATTGAGATCAAGGTAACTTGATTACCAAGTTATCTCGAAATCCCAACATAAAGAGCCAGGATCAAAACTTCCAGAAGCAGCGACTAGATGACGGACCAGGGAGAGGCCACGCGCCAAAGCGCGTGGCCATATGCCACAGTATTGCCGCGAAATCGCGGCAAAAGCGCGTTTCCGCGGCAATTTGATCTTATCCCTGTACCAGATTTCGTAGGGGAGTTCTACTGGGACTCTGATTCCCTCTGCACCTATAAATAGCCCCTGCAGTGCAACGTACAGAGCGTCCAGAGGCGAGCCAAGGGCCAAAAGCTAGGGTTTAGGTTTTAGGTTAGATTTTATTTGTAAATTTTGTAACTGAGAGTGGAGATGCTTTCATGGAGGAAGGAATCATACTTGTACTGAGGTGACATCGGTGTAAGTTTTTATTTTTTCCCCATTGTTAATAAAAAATCTGCTCGAGGTTGGTTTGTTTTTATTCTTGTTTCATTGTTTCTTTATTCTCGCTTTATCTTTGCTTTTCTAATCTTGTTCTATGTCATTTTTTTCTCTGATGACTTGTAATCCGTGAGATCCGATTGCTTCGAGACTGCCTAGCCAACGAAGATCCCTTGATGGCTTATGGCGACGAACATCCTATACGCCATACTTGCAAATCTTCTTGAGAAAAAGTAAGTCGTCGCAAAAGGATCGAAGGCAAGCAGACTAAAGAGATAAGTTTTCTTTCTTTTCTGTTCTTTTCTTTTTTGTAGATTAAATCCACATCTTCCACAATTCTTTCCCACAACTCATTGTAAATACCACTTTTCATTGCAAATACCATCGTGACTAACAAAATAACTAAAAAAGATAAATTTTTAGAGAAACTTGCTTAACGCTTCCATCGCAGTCCCTCCTTGAGGATCACGACCCGCATAGCCCTGCTACGCGATATAGAACTGAGACTTGCACATCTAATCTTAAGCTAACATATTCTATTTTGTGTGCAAGAAAAATCAGTCAACAAATTGGCGCCGTTGCCCGGGGAGGGACGGTAAGTTTATCTCTAAACAAAAAATTTTAATTTTTAAATAATTCTTTATTCTTTTCTGTTTGCAGGTTTGGAGAACAGGAAACAGAAACAGAGCAGCAGCAAGAACATACAGCAACCCAGTGCCTCTGCCCTCGAAGGCAGAGCACGAGGGCCTGCAAGTTTGCCGCGGAAACGCGCCAGAGCCGCGGATCCGCGGCAAGTGCAGTGAACTACTAATTCAGTTTTTTGCAGATTGCTGAAATTTGAGATTACTGCTTACTGCTCTATTCTGTTTTGTTCTGTGATATACTGTAAATTGCTAATAATTCAACAGTAAATCATTGGTTGTTAAAAATAAAAATTGATTAGACGTTTGCATATTAGGCACGTGTCTTTTCAATTATTTTTTACTGTTGAAGAGTGCTGGAGAAAGCAAGGTACGTACGCATTGCATGTAGAATAGGATTCATCTCTTGGTTGATTTTCTGCATTGAGTGATTCTTATCTATTTATCTTGTACACTTGCACTAATTCATCTAAGGGCATAACCCATTAAACAAGATAAGGTGGGGATTTCATCACCCTTCCTTAACCCAAAAATCATATCCCGAGCACTCACTAACCCAAGCCTAACATAAAATTAGTAGACGTTGGCCCTAGGGACACTCGGACTCAATTAGGAGATTATCCTAAGGAGGGAACGGTGTTGGAAGTTGACTCCTGCCAAATCAGGTGTCTAGGAAGGGGATTGAGGGCCGAAAGCCCGAAGTGTGGGGGTTATTTAATTAAGGAACGTCTTTGACGGAAAACCTCCCACCACTCTTGCCCCGACCTGGCTGATTAACTTGTGGTCAAAGTCTACACCCTACCTCCCGTGGACAGTCTAACCAGTTAGGAGTCGGTCTAGGTCTAGGTCTACCCTAACTTAGGTTAGAAATTTTCTTTTTTGTTTGTTTTTTTCTTTTGTTTGTGATTGTGTGATATGGCCTATAACAACAAATTTTTTCAATTTTAATGAGGATCCATGTTACACACCAACCTCTTATTCGGATATTACCAACCGGCATATCATAACTTTGACCAACCTAGTGTGCCAGATTGGTCTTATCCGAATCATTACATGCCCCAGTCCCAATACTATGAACAAGATTGGAATAATCATCACTACTCTTCACAGAGTCAATGGGGATTCAATACCCCTGAGCCATATGGTCAACCACCTGTTAAACAGTATCTTCATATACGTCTTTTCCTACATCACAAGGTTTCAGTCCACCATTGATCTATTTGATGGGTTAGAAGAAAAAGTGGATCGGTTGCAAGATATAATGATGATCAAATTCTAGACTTTCAAACATTCTTGAGCGAACCAACCAGTTGATAGGAACCAAGATCATTCTGTTTAGAAGACCTTGATCAAAATTCAA